>OX578138.1:133816998-134416998 GCA_951213105.1 Amaurobius ferox | reverse complement strand
GTTTACAATATTAATTAGACTCCCTGTGAAGATTGTTTAAAAATCCTAGGTTTCATAAATATGCATTTCCGGTTCAAAGATTTGACCATTAAAACGTAATCCGATTTATTAGCACACTGTTTCAGTAATCAAATCATCAATGTTTCATTTTAATATTCAGTAAACTCACCCATTTAGATTATTAGACTCACCCATTATTTTTACCTAATAGAAAGAGGATTTTCCGTTATCTAACTATTACATCAGGAGGGTTTCTAATATTCACGACCTGTGCTAAATGTCTTTAATGTATTAAGCGAATTTAAAAATGCCTGCTTTATTATGAATTCAAAATCTATTGAAATATGTCCATTTAGGCTGTGTTTCGTAACTTTATTATGTTATTAGGATATCTTAGTTATTAAATACTTCAATGGATTGTGAGCAGATTTGTTTATCAAAGTTTTATAGTTTTGCAATGGACGTGATGCACAAGGAAAATGTTTCTCATGTTTATGAATTTTGAGGAATTATATTTGAGAATAATTTGTACTTGTATTTTTATACAGCTAAAATGTTTATGACCTTCATTTGCGTTGATATTAAATACTTAAAAGGTTGAAAATTTTATACTAGTAAACGTTTCAGTATCTGATAAGATTTTGATTACAACTGATGATTTTCAATTTTTTGCTGATATATACTTTAAAAAGATCCTATTCAATGCACTGTATATTTGCTATTTCTCTCATATTAAAACGAATGTTTAATGATGATAATAATAATTGTACAAAAATGAACAAATCACAACATTTATAATTTCCAATAGCCGTATTATTTGGTACAGTACTTGATGGGAAGTATTTTTGTGTAATGCAAACTGAATTGTAATGCAGAATAAGTTCTGAAAAAGGATACTGCTTTTTAGCTCCCCCCCTGAAACCGATTGATAAATTTGCTAATTTATTATATGCTGTATTTTTACAAATATTTAACTCAGTTAGTAATTAGAGTTACAATGTTAATTATATTTTCGTATATAATTCACACTAAAGTGTTAATATATATTTTAAGATCAAGAAAAGTGATTCTACATTGAAATTTCAGTACATGAAATATGAATAAGTTTTGCATCCAATTAAGTGTTTTTCAACTGTTTAGAAAGTGTGGTTAATGAAACATTTGCATTAAATTATTTTTCACGGCATAATTTGAATATATGTATTTTCAAACAAATTTGGCGAGAATTCTTTATTCTAGTCTTTTGTCTATTGCGATAAACAGAAAAATATATTGTCATTGTTGTTCAACTTGAAAATAGACAACAATGTTTCCTGTTTTAAACAAAGCTATAATTTTGATCAAAAACGTCATTTCTAACGAAGATTCATAGTTTGAAGCATCTATTGAAAAAATAAAACTTCAGACGTTGTATTAAAATCCGTGCAAGGAAAAATACGACGTTGCAAGGAAAAATACGAGTTTAGCCAAATGTTTGACGCCAAAATGTTTAACGCCAAATGCAGTCAACCTCATCAACGTTGATATTAGTCGGTAATTGAATGGATTTTTATTTCTGTTTAAGGGTTTGATAAGTATTATGAGCCTAAGTAATTTATTTGCATACACTAATTGACAAATGCATTTTTGTTTGATAGATTTTGGTAATGTTTATTAATTAATTAAAATTTTTAATTTGTTTTATAATTTTACAATTATGCAAGTTATAGTATTAGGCTAAATAATTTCTTCACACGCATAATTCACTCGTACTTTTGTATTACATTGTATATGCTTGTAACGGTCATCAACGTTGTTATCAGATGGCACTTTATTAAACTTTTGAGTTTCACACGTTTCAGGTTTTAACATTGCACTAGCCAAATACCCGTTGAAAATCAATGGTCTCGCAATAAACAACCCCTGAATAATGTAAATTTTTTAATAATTCGCGTTTCACATTTATTCGACAAATCGAATATTTTGGTGTGCAGAACCCCCTAAAGAAGAAAATATTGGGAAACTAAATTTTCGCATTTCTTCCTTTCGAATTATCTACCGGTGCACCACATTAAAGTCTATCTCATTCCGAGCACCCTTATATTATTATTTCTCCTTTGGAACTGCTTTCTGTGAAGCACATTCATAAATTAACATTTTTTAAAAACTCTGTTTGTCTTCTGTTTTTTATCAGATGATTGGTTCATATACCAAATATCAAGCATCTATCACATTTAAAATGAAATGTGCCTCATTCATTATGAAAATTGAACATATTAGTGCGCGCACCCCTTAAAGTAGCAAATATTGGAAATCTGAAATTTCACACTTTCTTCCTTTCAAACTATCTACCCGTACACCAAATTTGAAGTCGCTATCCTATCGAGAAGCATGTTTTTCTATCACTTCACCTTTCGAACGTTTTTCTGTGTAGCACCCCGTTAAAGAACATTTTTGTCAAACTGTATTCATCTTTGTTTTTTTGTCAAATAGCTAGCCCATAAACTAAATTTCAAGCCTCAATCACATTGTAAAGGAGGCGTTTTTCATTTGTTCGGCAAATCGAACATTTTAGTGAGCGACACCCCCTACAATAACAAATGTTGGAAAACTGAAATTGTATATACACTTTCTTCCTCTCCAACTTTTTATCCGTACACCAAATTTGAAATCTCTATCTCATCGCGAAGCATGCTTTTCTAGCATTTCATCTTTCGAATGCTTTTGGGTGGAGTACCAACTATATAGATTTGAAAAACTCTATTCTTTTTGTCATTTCTATCAGATGATTCGCCCATATACCAATTATCAAGCCCCTATCACGTTTTAAAAGGGGCGTTTCTCCTTTATTCCGAAAATCGAAAATTTTGGTGTGCGGCACCCTCTAAAGTAGAAAATATTGGTATACTGAAATTGTACGCTTTCTTCCTTTTAAACTATCTACCCTTACACCAAATTTGATATCTCTATCTCATTCCGAAGCATGTTTTTTTATCAATTCACTTTTCGAACATTTTACTCTGGAGCACCCCCTTAAACGAACATTTTTGAAGAACTATATTCGTCTTGCGTGTTTCCGTCAAATGATTAGCCCATATACCAAATTTCAAGCTTCTATCAAATTTTAAAGGAGCGTTTTCTCATTTATTCTATAAATCGAAGATTTTGGTGTGCGGCACCCCCTTAAGTAGAAAATATTGGAAAATCTGAAATTACACACTTTCTTCCTTTCAAACGATTTACCCACACACCAAATTTAAAGTCTCTATCTCATCGCAAAGCATGCTTTCCCATCATTCCACTTTTCGGACGTTTTGGTGTGGGGCACCCCCTCTATAGCACGTTTTCGAAAAATTCGATTTTTCCAGGGGTTTTTATCGAACGACCAAACCGTGGCCAAATTGCAAGTCTCTATCTATTCGGGAAGTGCCTAAAAAAAGCGTGACAGACAGACAGACGAACAGACGGACACTTGGCAATTAGAATATACTAGCCGAATACCCGTTAAAAATCAACGGTCTCGCAATAAGCAGTCCCTGAATAATGTAAATTTTTTAATAATTCGCTTTTCACATTTATTCGACAAATCGAATATTTTGGTGTGCAGAATTCCCTAAAGAAGAAAATATTGGGAATATTATCTCATCCCGAGGCACCCCTATATTATTATTTCTCCTTTGTAACTTTTTTCTGTGCAGCACACCCATAAATGAACATTTTTGAAGAGCTCTCTTTGTCTTGGGTTTTTTATCAGATTATTGGCCCATATACCGAATATCAAGCCTCTATCACATTTAAAAAGGAGCTTGCCTTATTTATTCAAAAAATCGAACATAGTACTGTGCGGCACCCCTTAATGTAGCAAATATTGGAAATCTGAAATTTCACGCTTTCTTCCTTTCAAACTATCTACCCGTACACCAAATTTGTAGTCTCTATCCTATCGAGAAGCATGTTTTTTCTATCACTTCACCTTTCGAACGTTTTTCTGTGTAGCACCCCGTTAATGAACATTTTTCTCAAACTGTATTCATGTTTGGTTTTTTTGTCAAATGGTTAGCCCATATACTAAATTTCAAGCTTCTATCACATTGTAAAGGAGACGTTTTTCATTTGTTCGGCAAATCGAACATTTTAGTGAGCGGCACCCCCTGCAATAGCAAATGTTAGAAGACTGAATTTGTACACTTTCTTCCTTTCCAACTTTTTACCCGTACACCAAATTTGAAGTCTCTATCTCATCGTGAAGCATGCTTTTCTAGCATTTCATCTTTCGAATGCTTTTGTGTGGAGAACCCACCCCCTTAACTATACATTTTTGAAAAACTCTATTCTTTTTGTGATTTCTATGAGATGATTCGCCCATATACCAAATATAAAGACTCTATCACCTTTTTAAAGGAGCGTTTCTCCTTTATTCCGAAAATCGAACATTTTGGTGTGCGGCACCCCCTAAAGTAGAAAATATTGGTAAACTGAAATTGTACACTTTCTTCCTTTCAAACTATCTACCCTTACACCACTTTTGATATCACTATCTCATTCCACAGCGTAGTTTTTTTTATCAATTGACTTTTCGAACATTTTACTCTGCAGCACCACATGAAACGAACATTTTTGACAAAATGTATTCGTCTTGGGTGTTTTTGTCAAATTATTAGCCCATATACCAAATTTTAAGCATCTATCCAAATTTAAAGGCGCCTTTTCTCATTTATTCGGTAAATCGAAGGTTTTGGTGTGCGACAACCCCTTAAGTGGAAAATATTGGAAATCTGAAATTGCACACTTTCTTCCTTTCGAACGATTTACCCATATACCGAATTTGAAGTCTCTATCTCATCGCAAAGCATGCTTTCCCATCATTTCACTTTTCGAACGTTTTGGTGTGCGGCACCCCCTTAAGTAGAAAATATTGGAAATCTGAAATTGCACACTTTCTTTCTTTCGAATGGTTTACCTATACACCAAATTTGAAGTGTCTATTTCATCGCAAAGTATGCTTTCCCCTCTTTTCACTTTTCGAACGTTTTGATGTGGGGCACCCCCTCTATTGAACGTTTTCGGAAAATTCGATTTTTCCAGGGGTTTTTATCGAATGACCGAGTCGTGTACCAAATTGCAAGTCTCTATCTATTCGGGAAGTGCCTGAAAAAAGCGTGACAGACGGACAGACGGACATTTGTCGATTAGTATATATAGATAGATTATATTGTTAGAAGCAATTTGTTGGGTATACTAGTTTATCGTCAAATAAGTTCAGCACCAATGGCTACCAAATTTGCAAGTCAGTAAATCTCCGTGATCGGTTAAAATTTAGGTTTTTAGATACTTTCATGCTAATGTGGGGTAATAGTTTATACTAGCCGAATACCCGTTAAAAATCTACGTTCTCGAAATAAGCAACCCCTGAATATTGTAATTTTTCAATAATTCGCGTTTCACATTTATTCGGCAAATCGAATATTTTAGTGTACAGAACCCCCTAAAGAAGAAAATATTGGAAAACTCAAATTGCACACCTTTTCTTTTGCGAACTATCTACCAGTACACCTAATTAAAGTATCTATCTCATCCCGAAGCATACTAATTTATCGTCTCCCCTTTCGAACGTTTTTACGTGGAGCACACAAAAAATGAATATTTTTGAAAAACTCTGTTCGCCTTGGCTTTCTTATCAGATGATTGGCCCATATACCAAATATCAAGTCTCTATCACATTTAACAGGAAGCGTGTCTCATTTATTCGGAAAATCGAACATATTGGTGTGCCGTACCCCCTAAAGTAGCAAATATTGGAAATCTGAAATTGCATACTTTCTTCCTTTCAAATTATCTCCCCGTACACAAAATTTGAGGTCTCTATCCTATCGCAAAACATGTTTTTTTATCACTTCACCTTTTGAACGTTTTTCTGTGTAGCACCCCCTTAAATGAACATTTTTAAAAAACCGCATTCAGCTTTGGTTTTACTTCAAATGATGAGCCCATATACTAAACTTCAAGCCTCTATCATATTGTAAAGGAGGCGTTTTCAATTTTTTCGGCAAATCGAATATTTTAGTGAGATGCACCCCCCTACAATAGCAAATGTTGGAAAATTGAAATTGCACACTTTCTACCTCTCCAACTATTTACCCCTACACCAAATTTGAAGTCTTTATATTATCGCGAAGCATGATTTTTCTATCATTTCACTTTTCGAATGTTTTTGTGCGCAGTACCCACCCCCTTAAATATGCATTTTTGAAAAACTCCATTTTGATTGGGTTTACTATCACATCATTCGCCCATATACCAAATATGAAGTCTCTATCACATATGAAAAGGGGGGTTTCTTCTTTATTCCGAAAATTGAACATTTTGGTGTGCAGCACACCCTAAAGTAGAAAATATTGGAAATCTGAAATTGTACACTTTCTTCCTTTCGAATGATTTACCTATACACCGAATTTGAAGTCTCGATCTCATCTCAAAGCATGCTTTCCCATCATTTCACTTTTCGAACGTTTTGGTGTGGGGCACCCCCTCTATAGAACGTTTTCGAAAAATTCGATTTTTCCAGGGGGTTTTATCTAAACGGGTTTGCCGTGTACCAAATTGCAAGTCTCTATCTATTCGGGAAGTGCGTAAAAAAACGTGACAGACAGACAGACAGACAGACGGACAGACGGACACTTGGCAATTAGTATATACTAGCCGAATACCCGTTGAAAATCAACGGTCTCGCAATAAGCTACCACTGAATCATGTAAATTTTATAATAACTCGCGTTTCACATATATTCGACAGATGGAATATTTTGGTGTGCAGAACCCCCTAAGGAAGAAAATATTGGGAAACTAAATTTGCGGATTTCTTCCTCTGTTTGTCTTGTGTTTTTTATCAGATTATTGGTTCATATACCAAATATCAAGCCTCTATCACATTTAAAATGAAGAGCACCAAATTTGAAGTCTCTATCTCATAGCGAAGCATGGCTTTTCTAGCATTTCACCTTTCGAATACTTTAGTGCGGAGTGTCTACCACCTTAAATACACATTTTTGAAAAACTATATTCTTTTTATGATTTCTATCAAATGATTCGCCCATATACCAAATATCAAGCCTCTATCACGTTTTAAAAGGAGCATGTTTGTTTATGTTATTAAAGATTATATTTTATAGTATTTTTAGCAACATTGGGTAAATTTGTCATAGTCTAGTCCTATAACCGCTTTTAATATGGGTAAAGTGGTCATAGGATTAGACTGAACTTATTCATGGTTGCAATGAATTTATTTAGGCCTAATATTTAGTGACTGATTAATAAATAGCTATTATAATTTAGTTAAATATATATCCTGATATAATTCATTGTTATGACATGGGGGGTGAGGGAGTAAACAGAATTAGGCTTAACTTTTACATGGTTTGGAATGACTTTATCAAGACCTGATAGTCAATAATTGTAATTTGGATACACTTGTACAATAAAATAATTTTTCTTGTTCTTATTCATAGTTTTCTTTCTATTACAGAATAGACCTAAGCATGTCAAAAAAATATGTGAAGAAGAATGCACCAAATTAATCCGTTACTCGTCTACAATTAGCACATACAATTTTCTCTTTTATTCCGAAAATCGAACATTTTGGTGTGCGGCACCCCTTAAAGTAGAAAATATTGGTAAACTGAAATTCTACACTTTTTTCTTTCCAAACTATCTACCCTTACACCAAATTTGATATATCTGTCTCATTTCGAAACATGGTTTTTTAGCAATTCACTTTTCGAACGTTTCACTCTTTAGCACCCCCTTAAACGAACATTGTTGAAAAACTATATTCGTCTTGCGTGTTTCCGTCAAATGATTAGCCCATATACTAAATTTCAAGCCTCTATCAAATTTTAAAGGAGCGTTTTCTCATTTTTTCTGTAAATCGAACATTTTGGTATGCGGCACCCCCTTAAGTAGAAAATATTGGAAGTCTGAAATTGCACACTTTCTTCCTTTCGAACGATGTACCCATGCACCAAATTTGAAGTCTCTACCTCATCGCAAAGCATTCTTTCCTATCATTTCACTTTTCGAACGTTTTAGTGTGCGGCACCCCCTTAAGTAGGAAATATTGGAAATCTGAAATTCCACACTTTCTTTGTTTCAAACGATTTACCCATACTCCAAACTTGAAGTCTCTATCTCAGCGCAAAGCATGTTCTCCTATCATATCACTTTTCGAACGTTTTAGTATGCTGAACCCCCCCTTAAATAGAAAATATTGGAAATCTGAAATTGCACACTTTCTTCCTTTCGAGGGATTTACCCATATACCAAATTTGAAGTCTCTATCTCATCGCAAAGCATGCTTTCCCGTCATTTCACTTTTCGAACGTTTTGGTGTGGGGCACCCCCTCTATAGAACGTTTTCGAAAAATTCGATTTTTCCAGGGGGTTTTATCGAACGACCGAGCCGTGTGCCAAATTGCAAGTCTTTATCTATTCGGGAAGTGCCTAAAAAAGCGTGACAGACAGACAGACGGACAGACAGACAGACGGACACTTGGCAATTAGTATATATAATAATAGATATTATCATCATATTAAAATTCTATCAACAAATTATTAAATTTATATATTTCAAAAATTATTTTAAAATGTATAACTGATTGATAACAGTTTTTCTAACTGTTCAAAGTACCAATCAATTTAATATTTATATGACATGCTTTTGGAATGTGGGTATAAAATATGACTTATAGCAAGTAAGCTGAAATCAATATACTAATACAATATTACAGGATGTGGTTTAAAATAATGGATTGTATTAACTGAATCTTAGAAAATTGACAACTGATTTGTTATGTTTATGAAAGAGTGCACAAAAGAAGGAGAGGGGATATTAATTTCAAGCTTCTGCTAAAGCATTCAAACAAGTTTGAGAAAAGTAAATAAATAAGGTATTCCTTTAGATTTTTTCACGC
The DNA here is from genome assembly GCA_951213105.1 of Amaurobius ferox. NCBI lineage: Eukaryota > Metazoa > Arthropoda > Arachnida > Araneae > Amaurobiidae > Amaurobius > Amaurobius ferox. The sequence continues at coordinate 134,408,054 of OX578138.1, read as the reverse complement.
TTCTGAATACTTTCGTATATTTAAATTTAAAATAGTTCTAGATACATATACCAAGGTGTCAATTTCTATTATTATTGCAGGTTGTCGTTTCAAATAATTAGTTGGATTACCGGAACCTCACGCTAAAAGAATATGGGGTAAAAACACACAAAAATCTAGTTTCGCTGCCAATTCGAATGATACTTTGAACAGATAAATTTCCATAACACTTAAAAGGTTAACAATATCTATATGAATGAGTTATTTTACTCCTTTATATGAGAATCGTACAAAATAATGGGTATATTTTTTTACTGTGGAAAGACCGTTTTAACTTGCTGTGGCAACCAAAAAATAAATAAAAAGTTAAATTTACACTTTTAACTATTAAATTCATTTAAGGATTTATTATTTGAATACTAAATTCTTTAAAGATATTATTATTTATTATTATTTTGTATTCATCAATTTGACATGGCCGTTATTCTCATATAGTGGAATAATATTTAATGTACATTGCTTTGTTTTGCCGCAATAAACCTCCAATTATTTTACGTTTCGTGCGAGTCCTGTAAATGAATAATTAATTAATAAAATGCTAAACTGATCACACCATTTAAACTTAAACAATACCATTTATTAACAACATCAATTTTCATTAATTATTTTAGCGGAAGGAACATATGCGACCAGAATTATTAAAATTACTATCGTGTCTAGGACCTGTGATAATTGCTGAGCACATATCTTCCAATTAGTCTTGGGCTTTATCATATCTCAAAGGCTTGCATCAGTCTTAGTACTGCCCAACTCTTTGGTGTTGAAGACCCAGACCGTCCGACTCCTCAACAAGGACTTGAGCATCCATTTGGACGGCCGGCAACTCTTTGGTGTGTGGCTCCTCCTCGTACTCTGAATGCACTCGCACATTGATCTATCTTCATTAATTTGGAACCTCTACGGGACACTCTACAAATCTGTTAGGTTTTTCATTCTTCTCTACTCGTGCTCTTAAGTCAAAATCCCATATCTTTCTCTGGTATGCTTCTAAGTCAAAATTCAATCATCTTCTCTGCTCTCGTTCTCGGGTCACAGGCTGTGCGGTTCCCTCGGTGGTGGTGTGTGTGTGTGTGTGTGGGGCGGGGGGTAACTCCGCCTTTACTTCTCTTTGTCGCTCATTGGTTCTTCTTTACCCAATGGCATCATTCCACATTTAGCAAGGCCCAGCTGAGCTCCTCAGGTATGGCACCCCTAAATTTATAGTCTTTTGACCCTTAGGTTCACGTCGCAATAAACTTTCTTGCCAGCCAGACTACAAGACTTGTTTGCCGTTTCGGCCACCATAAATTCCACACATAAAAGTGTCTCATCAAATGTGAGAACTGTTTCTGGTCTCACACTTGCAACCTACTTGTTTACCTGCTTCAAAGGGTTTGTAAAGAGCCTTGCTGCCTCAAGCAGGAATCGAAACCTGGATCTCCGAACTGGACAGCCGAGGCTCTACCATTGAGCTACTGGGACGAAGTTGCAAGTTCTTATCTTCGAAGAGGACTCTGCATTCTCCACCCTCTAATGTCAGATTGGCGGGCAACTGACAATCTGACTGACCAACTCCTGCTATTTTTATCTCAAATTAGCCTCCTGGTATTATTATTTTTAATCAGTTTATTATCATGCGTGGTCGTTATCCTCTCAATTTTGAAGTCAATCTTCCAGAGTCTACTGAATCCATACTAGTCGTTTTAGGGTTGCTTTCATATCTCCGATATCTTTACACTAACCTACAGGGTTGAATTGTTCGGGCGCCATTGTAGAGAACCTTGCTGCCCCAACTTCGAATCGAATCCTGGATCTTTGAACTGGCCAGCCGAGGCTCTACCGTTGAGCTACTGTGACGATATTTCAAACTCTTATCGAAGTGGACTTTGCAGGTTCTTTAAGAGGGACACATTCGAACAGGTAAATCAAGTGTGTGAAATGAGCATCTCATGTTACGATTTTATCTGTTTAAAATGATCTTTTCAGAGTAAAAAATTATGCCATGTAATGGTTATATAAATGATTTAAATGATGCATTCAGATAAACATAGTTGTTATTTTAAGTGTGTAACTGGAAATTTACTTGTTTAAAAGTGCCATTCTGTCAGTAAACCCAGTTTATTATATGTTTTTACCCATATTTTTTTGTGTACTAGAGAAGCAATGAATTAATGATTATATTTCTGGAAAAAGAAAGAGTACTAAAGAACAGACAACATTCAATGTTCAGTTGAAGAGACCAAACAAGTTAAAGAAGAAATGAAATAAGGTAATATTTTCCGACACTTATCTTTTTAGAATTTTTTTTATAATTCTCAGAATAAAGGTATGGACGTAAAGGAACAGGAGGTTAACTAATTTAATTTAGAATTTTTATTGCAGGGTGTGGTTTCGATTATTTTAATGGATTAACATTTTTTAGAAAAAGAAAGAGTGCTAAAGAACAGACAACATTCAATGTTCAGTTGAAGAGACAAACAAGTTAAAGAAGAAATGAGATAAGGTAATATTTTCCGACACTTATCTTTTTAGAATTTTTTTATAATTCTCAGAATAAAGGTATGGACGTAAAGGAACAGGAGGTTAACTAATTTAGTTTATAATTTTCATTGCAGGGTGTGGTTTCGATTACTTTATTGGATTAACATTTTTTGGAAAAAGAAAGAGTACTAAAGAACAAACAACATTCAATGTTCAGTTGAAGAGACAAACAAGTTAAAGAAGAAATGAAATAAGGTAATATTTTCCGACACTTATCTTTTTAGAATTTTTTTTATAATTCTCAGAATAAAGGTATGGACGTAAAGGAACAGGAGGTTAACTAATTTAATTTATAGTTTTTATTGCAGGGTGTGGTTTCGATTATTTTATTGGATTAACATTTTTTGGAAAAAAAAGAGTACTAAAGAACAGACATCATTCAATGTTCAGTTGAAGAGACAAACAAGTTAAAGAAGAAATGAAATAAGGTAATATTTTCCGAGACTTATCTTTTTAGATTTTTTTTTATAATTCTCAGAATAAAGGTATGGACGTAAAGGAACAGGAGGTTAACTAATTTAATTTATAATTTTTATTGCAGGGTGTGGTTTCGATTATTTATTGGATTAAAATTTTTTGGAAAAAGAAAGAGTACTAAAGAACAGACAACATTCGATGTTCAGTTGAAGAGGCAAACAAGTTAAAGAAGAAATGAAAAAGGTAATATTTTCCGACACTTATATTTTTAGATTTTTTTTTATAATTCTCAGAATAAAGGTATGAACGTAAAGGAACAGGAGGTTAACTAATTTAATTTATAATTTTTATTGCAGGGTGTGGTTTCGATTATTTTATTGGATTAACAGTTTTTGGAAAAAGAAAGAGTGCTAAAGAACAGACAACATTCAATGTTCAGTTGAAGAGACAAACAAGTTAAAGAAGAAATGAGATAAGGTAATATATTCCGACACTTATCTTTTTAGAATTCTTTTTATAATTCTCAGAATAAAGGTATGGACGTAAAGGAACAGAAGGCTAACTAATTTAATTTATAATTTTTATAGCAGGGTGTGGTTTCGATTATTTGATTGGATTAACAGAACCCTGTGAAAATGAAGAAACGATGAGAATGTGTTTGGGAACGAGAACAAGAAAGGATGGAGAGAGCAGAGGGAATTCAACGTTCTGTTAAAGAAATCAAACAAGTTAAAGAATGAACCAAATTAGGTATTACTTTCCTCTATTACTGTGTTTGAAATGTTTTTAATTTTTACATGAAGAATATTGGATACACAAAGGAATAAGAGTAAATTTATAATTTATTGCTGTGTGTGTTTTCGTATAATATATTAGACTAATAGAATCTTGAAAAACTGTCGAAAAAATGTAATTTTGGGGAAAAGTACAAGAAAAGAAGTATGGGACTAAATAAAAATCGAGGTCCTTTTAAAGCATTCAACAAGTTAATGAAGAGGCGAGGAACTCTTCTGTATTATTTTCCTTTCTCGAATGATTATTTTTATTTTCACAGTAAATTTGAAAACATTATGTTTGAAAAAAGTACAAGAAAAAAAGGAAGAGAGCAGGCAGAATTTAAGTCTCTGTTATAAACAACCATACAAGCTAAAAAATATATTAAATAATGTAAGTAAAATGTAAGCTTACGTTCTATGAGAGACTGAAAGAGAATTAAGATACATAATATTTGTTAAGATAATCTAATCTAAAGTTCGTTCACATTACAACTACATTTCCCACAAATATATTTATTCTAAAAATCGATTATGTTATAAAATAATTATGACTACATAAGTTATTAAATTAGCCATTTTGAGGATAATATCTCCTTTAAAAGCGAATTACGCCCTTTATAGGAGGTTAATACAAGACATTCTCGTGATATGACACGTTTTTATTTTCATAAAAGTGATTATAGTGATAAAAAGTAAATAAGCTGGTTATTATCAAATGAGTTACTCATGGAGTTAGAAAGAGGGAGATAAAACTCCTATGGATAAAACGTTTGAATATGCCATAATGCTTTGAGAATCATATCTAGGTGTCGCTAGTGCTAGTAAAGTAGCTGCTATTGTTAGTTGACACAACAGAAAGGTTTAGTATTTAGTATATGTATTTTTGATTATTTTTAAATTAAGGGTTCCCTTATTATGAATATAATTAACCTATATGTTTTCAGTTTTCATAGTTGTAGAATAGAATACAGAATATATGGAGATAAAAATAAATTGAAAGAAAAAATAACTTTGAATACTTAGGAATATTCTATATTGTTTCAATTATACTTTTCATTGCGCTAATAATTTATGTTTACAAAATTGGCAACTTAAATAAATATTTAAGGGGGTATGGTATCTAAATTGCTGAAATCTGCAATTTTGAAGTTATAGTTGTCATGTTTTGTATTCAGGTAGATTTTAACTATAGTAAACAGAATGTGATATTCAAAATTTTAAAAATTAAAAAAAAATGTTCTTTAAAAATTAAAATTTAAAAAATTTAACAAGTTTTCTTTTTGATATAAGTAGAAAAATAATTTTTCTAAAATTTTAATTTGAACATTTTTTAACATAAAAGTATGTAAGAAATAAATTGTCTTCGCAATTTTTGTAAGTAATAATAAAAAAAATTACTAAAAAATAATGTAAAAAAAAAACGTGATTTTACACCACAAATATTGTTTTCGAAAATCATAATAAAAAACAAACACATATTTCAGAAATTGCTGAAGACAAATTAAAGAAAAGTATGTATATAATAATTGCTCCAAATTTCATTCATATCCGTGCAGTAGAATTTGACTTATATCAATTTAAATTTATAAAAATGTCGAAAATTACGTCTTTGAGAAAAAAGGCATTAAAGTTTAAAGTGGCTGGTGACAACTTCAGTAGTTCAATTTTTAACATTGAAATATGATCGGTTCTATTTAACGTAGCAAGATGAATTTGGTGTTATTGGAATCAAAAAATTATGAATTTCCTTTTGAATAATAATAATAATAATAAAAAAAATTTGAGATTTTTCGGACTTCAGCCATAGGAAAGCATACAATGCAGAGATACTTATCCCAGCTCTACCTGATTTATTGTCTTAAACGATGTTGGTGTTTTTCTTAATATGAAGTTTCAATTCCTTTCACCTTCATGGAGTTACTGCTTTGTAAATACTTTTAACTATAAATAAATGCACACTATTGGTAACATTTTTTACGAGCCTTCCTCGAGATAATAGATATCTACTTTTCCTTAGGGAGCTTGATATTTCTCGAAACAATATAATCTAGCGTTCCTTTGTGAATGATAACACTGGCTCTTCATTCTGTGTTACAGGGTTCGATTGGTTTGGGCATATGCAGTTTCATTCCAGGTATTCTTGTTTCCCTTATTTTTCCTTCTTTATGTATGTTGTCCAAGTAGAAATAGTTTATAGATATCATCTATTTATTTCTTCAGAAACATACATATTTTGTGTTTGCTTCGACAAAATAGTTGGAAAGTGTATTGCATTAATGCTTGGATTTTATATGTTTTTCTATTATCGATTCCATACCATTGATATTTGTTGATTATCATTAACTTAATGACTCGAAATTTATATTTTCTTCCATTTGATTGAAGATTTGCTGTTTTATACTTTTATTTAGTAGGTTTGTTAGAAAGTTAGGTTTTTCGAGTTGCAGCTTCTCACTATTCTATCATTGGACTTTCAAATTATTATTATAATAATAAACCTATATATTTTCAGTGATATTGAGCTATAAGAAAATTATTAATTTGTTTTAACATTTTCTTCATTTTATGTAGCGAAAGTGATGGGTTGAAAGTATTGTTTTTATTTTTAATGAGGATAAAACGGGTCCCATATTTCTATTGCAATCTTTATCAATTAGTGTGAACTATGTTTATACTTCTGTTAAAGCATAGTGCAACTGAAAACCATTGCAAGGATTTCAATTCAATGCTATTTAAGAGAAATGGTTACTTGTTAAGAAGATAGATGGCGCGACGCATTCTAAATGCAAGCATTTTCAGAAATTCTGAAAGCATTGGTAAAATTTTATATTGTTTTTCCAAGCGGCTATGCAATAGTGCCTAATATTGTGATCGTGAGGAAGTGTGGTGACATCAACGAAAATAGAACGTAGCGTATCAGATCACTAATTAATGTAATAATTTAAGAGATTTTAAATTTTTCGAGTTTTCAACAAAATAATTACGGTGTTGCTCTAAAAAGGAGAATTGTTATATCAGCAAAGTTAATTTCTGCCAGGTATTTCACATATATACACAACTACCACTTACCATAGTGTCACCAGTTTGCTCTGAGATCGTAGTAGTGACAGCTGAATAATTAAGTACATTGCGTTGATTTAATTAAGAAACCCAGGTGATTTTGTGGCCAATAATTTTTATTCAAGTAACATATATATTATGTAACACTAATTACACAAATATTTATAATTAAACATCTACCTCACCTTACTTCTGGGTGTTTTGAATTATCCTGTTTGTACTGAATTGTGAAATGTAATTACTGAAGAGAATGTGAATGTGAATACAAAAAACTGACTTTTAATTTACAGTACTATATAACAATTATTCAACACCATACTTCCGATATATATGCAGGAGAGGAGTGCGATTCCCAGCGAATTTACTTCTAACATCCTCACACGGAGGTATACCAGGGATAGACAATGGGATATACTGGTAGCCCGGTTTCAGTATAGGGTTTCTTTCAAGGAGGATTGTAGTCTATTAGGGATAGCTTAGAGGTAAGGTCCACTCGTGTTTAACCCACCGAGGGTCTACTGTTCATCGCCAGGTAGATCGCTGAACATTTAGATGTCCGTGAGATGTACTCGACGGCCGCTGTCTATTGATGTAGGATCCAGCTGATCACGTACGGTTGAATACACCACCAGTCTTAAGAAACGATGGCGGTTGAGTACCTCAGATGAGGCGTGTTATGTGTTACGTAGAGGCTCAGGTTCGTATCTCGCAAATACTCCGCCGGTGCATAGTTGTCCGGGTGTGGTGACGTAACCACTGAGATATCATCGATTCCGTTTACCATTAGAATTTATACATTAGCCACGGCTTAGCTGTAGTGTATAGGGTCAAAAGAGGGGTTCCAGTACTACGCCGTCGTTTTTCAGAGCTGTATGGCCCTGCCTTGCGAAAGTGGCAAAGTCACCGCTGCATTTAACCACTACCTAATGAGTTATCAATGAAAATCTGGTTCCATTCTCGCTCGATTGACGTGGAGTTGCCATAGGACGGCATTGATGTATATATCCAAGTCTGGATCAGATCTCTATTTGTGTAGATAATGCTCAACAATAGTGCATGAAGATACTGTTCCTTTCTGTAGGTACTGTACTATCGTTACAGATTAGTAGTGGATACAGATTTTCCACATTCACGTCGAAATGCTTGATTTTGGTGATCGGGCTTCGATCTGCTGTTAGAGAAAGTGATGAATAATGAGACCCATTCTCAAGAGATCAAAATAGAGTCTTAATTTTTGAATTCTGAAACTTGCGCTTTTTGTGAAGGGCGGAACAAATAGGGCGTGAAGTTTTCTGGTCCGTTCATTTGTTACAGCACTTGTGCAAGAATCCGGTGGGACTAATTCCCGAACTATTTATTCATTGATTCTTGGGATGACGTTCATTTTGTATGCGTGCATATTATCTTCAATGTCCTGCGAGTTCCCAACTGCCAGGAGGTCTCGCTTGTATGACTTAACACTTGACAGGGGCCATATTTTTCAACAGATTTGTCGTTTCAAGTTTGACATTTATTTCGACATCTCCTTGTTGAATTTTATGACCCCTCTCTCATTTTATTCATTCTTTGGCGCCGAACTGTCCCTTCGTATCTGTGAGGAGGCATTGTGCTAGCAATTAAAATCTGCACCGTACATTTTGACTTACGTTGAGTTATTGCTTCTCCCCTTTTATTTATGGTTCGAGCCCGGTGAGAATGAAAGTATTTGCACATCGTGTAACATTGTGTTATGCACCAGGGCTAGAGCCAAAAACGAAATGCAAGAGGGGCTGGAGGGAAATCAAGAGGAGATAAAGAAAAAGCTCACCAAGAGCCATTTTTTTAGGAAAAGCGCTAAAATATGAAAGTTGAGTGTTGAGTAAATTGTTGTATCACAAAATATATTAGTTAATCAGAGTAAAATACAGTACTTTTATTATTTGGAATCCCTATTACTATGTGTCATAGATTCAAATTTAATTTACCATTAAGCCTTTTATATATTATGATCTGTAAACTATTAATTCCTAAATATATTCTTATATTTATCCATATAAATTAATATTATAAATAAGTAATTAATATTATAAAAATATATTTATGTAACCCTAAGAGTTTAAAAATGTTGAGGCGGTACGGCGATAATCGTGCGGCATAACCGTATATCCGCAATCACCCGAGTCAGGTATCTAGAATTCCGCTGGAATCTTTCTAATGGGGCCGGCCATAGGTAAACACTATAAAAAATATTTTCGTAACACGCTTCTAAGGAGGTGAGGAAGGGTGGGATGGCCGAGAGGTATTTTCATGGCATTGCAATCCCCTGATTTCGGTACTTAAATTTTTAAAGGGATGTTCCACAAGGTTCTTTGGTAAGCATCAAAAAGCACTCCGAAAGAGTTGAGAAGAGGTGAAATTTGCGAAGGGCCTGATAAATGTGTTTACCGAACTGCTCAAACTAGAAACCTGATTAAACTAGAAAATAGAGTTTCAATTGATCTGTTACCTTACTTTCTAATTGGCTGTTGGATAACTTCAAATTTAGAGGTCTAGTTCTACTCCTCCAGATTAGCCATTTCATCATCTTGTTCCTTAAATGTCTTATAAAAAAATGTCCTTAAATGTCTTATAAATGTCTTCTGTCTTAAATATGAGGCCATAAAACTAACTGCCGCAGCAAATTTGAGCTTTTTTGTGATTTACAGACATTAGAATCAGTGGCTCTACTAAAGCAAATTAGGACGCAATGCAAAATATAAGAAGGACTCCCCTGCATATGTATTGTATATAAAATATAAGAATATTAAGTAGTAAGCGGTTTTACCCATTAAATAATAAGAATAAAATTGGTTTCTTGTGTTCTATAATATTGAAACCTTGTTGCTGTGGAAAAATAAAATTTAGTTGTTTGAAAATTGTTTATTGAATACTAATTTTAAGAAAAAAAAAAAACGTTTTTCCAAATGTCAACAAATTTCAATCTCAGAATGATTTTCATCTCGCTTTAGTATTAGCATCGATCAGTTTTTAGCCATTCATTTTTTAGCCTCCTCAGATTCTATACTAACTAGAGATAACGCCGATAGAAGTTCTTGCTATAGGGTGTTCTTTAGAAAATTATATATTAATTTCATTTTGGAGAACGAGCGTTCCGCTGTTGCCACCGTGACAGGAATAGTTTGAAATAATATTAATAAATAATACTTCCGATAAACGAGGATTTCATATCATATTACTCCACGATAACTAGCTGAGCAAATTCAAAAATTGTTTGAAGTTTTGTAATTTCACATTTTAGGAATTGAACGCAAACCAGTAATTAGAATAATAGTGATTCAGAAAGATTGCTTGAAAATTGTTATAGTACTTTTTTTGCATGTGTAACAATTAGGTTTTAATTGTGTGCTAAAAGTGTTCGAATCATGTTCAGTACCTTTTATATCACATAATGATATCAAATTTCAAGGTTGAAAAATTATATTGTATACAATATTTATATATCTATAAATAATAAAGTAAAATAGCAATATAGTAATGACCTAGATTAACTAATAGATTTTTAGCGAATAATACGACTTACATCAATAACAATTTTCATCCATTACTACTATAAATCTCTCACTTTCTAATGATATTATTACGAAACGTATCCTCTAGAATCGGGGGTGTATACGCAGGATAGAAGAACGCGTCCAAGTTTCTGGACAACTTTAGTTTATTCACAAGCTTAAAGTAAACTGGAACAATATGCAATAAAACAGTACTTAAATGCTTCACTAATTTCACAGAATAAGCGATATTATTCTCAAAATACTGACGAAAATAATTTCACAAAAACAGCTGCTGCTATTCTCAGAACAATGACAAAAATCACAGCTCAATGTAGCTCGTGTCACGTCAATTCGCAACTTCCTGTAGTGGAGTGATAAATCCTTTTACAGCCTCTGTAGAAACTTCTGGAAATCTATCTCAAAGAATCATAGTTCTATTGAGAAGTTTCTGGAACATCCCGGAAGTCGCCAAATATTACCAAATTGGCGATAAATTGCCAAATTTGGAAACCCTTCTCCTAACTGGGAAATCCTGGTAACCCTGGGCTGACGTCATGGACTGTGTTTTCTTCGCCTGGCATTGGAGACAGACGAAACAGGAGGGGCCAATGAGAGAATATTGCGCGTTCTCAACAATACATTATGTATTAAGCTTATACACTTTTCGAGATATAACAAAATAGATAAAAATATTTTATAAAACAGAATATGAATTTTGTGCAAGATTTTTGAATTTTTCGCCTGTGTAAGACATTTTTACAGTGAAGCCGATGTTTGTTTTGTGAACGGTGTATAGGCAGGAACTGGTTTAAATTTATTAGTTTTCTAAATTTGTGAAATTTAAAGCTATGGTTTATCCTTTTTTTTGTGTGTACGATAATTTTATCATGGCAAGCACTTTGTTCAAATTTAACTGAGATCGGATTTAAAATTTTAAAATAGCATTTAAATATTAAATTTCATTTCCCCTCGCTAATGATTATTACTTTCCCTACAATACATGGTAATGTATAGGGAAAGTATTGTAAATGTGTCTAAAATAGCAACTCGAGTTCCCGACGAATCTACACGTTTCGAGCACCCTAGAACTCGAAAAAACTATTTTTAGAGTGACGTCTTTGTATGTGTGTGTGAAATATATGTATCTTATCTAGCTGAAAAACTAATTGACCAAATTTCGCAAAATGTGGTAGATTAGCCACTTATGGGTTACCCTGGTGCTGATTAAATTTTGGTACGATTCGAAAAAAAATAGTTTCTTTTAATGCGTAAGGGGACGCAACAGAGTATGTATCCACTATAGCTGAAACACTAATTGATCAATTATTATAAAATTTAGTAGATAAAAATCACCTGTGGGATACTTCGGTGTTGATTAGATTTTGGTATGACTCGGAAAAAAAGAGCTTGTCTTATTTTGCGAAATGGCTTGTAACGACTTAAAATAAAAGACTACGTGTGCTCAAATGTATCAATTAAATGCTTCTTTTATTCGTAATTTCTGACAACAAAAAGAAAAAGATCAACCTTATAACGCCAGAAATAACTTTTCTTGAGATATTTTAGTTTTATCGTATTTTTGTAACGCCGCCTTTAAAAATATGTTCCGTCGCCAAATGAGGATGGAAGTTGAAATAAAACTGCCAATTTGGTGTCATTTCAAATAATTATCCGTACTTTTTTGTGCTATGAAACTTTATTTAGTGAATTATAAAAGAATAAAAGAGAAAATTAATTTGAGTCTGTAGGGAAAGTCATGTGCTGCATACATCAGATTATTTCTCTTCATTTTTAATGTTTTTTTCTAACGTGGGCCACTAAGTCTTGGTGGGGCCTTAATGCACCGCATGGCTGCATTGACTTAGTTACGCCATTGTTTCAGGTGCCAGCTTTCATGCACCGCCTTTCCTCTCCTGTTTTCGACTTTTTATGACTATACACCTATCATGGGATTTGTTTGTAGAGTTGGTCTTTACATGTCAATATTCATGTAAGGCATTAGATGTGTAACTTTATATTAGGAAACAAACAAATCACGATCTAATGCTACAGTAATGAAGATAAACTCTTGAGAGTCAAAGCCGTAATTCATGCAGGAATATTACAACTAAAGTGCTCGGATTATAATTTTAAATTCCAAACATTTACGTATTCCAGAACACAACTGCGGTGTAACTTCAAAATGTAGAAATTCTTTATCAACAAAGTTAATCTTTGGAAGACGGATGACCATTGCGAAATGGGGGGGGGGGGTTAAGTTTAGCAGGGATAAAAAGAAGAAAAACGAGTGTGTGTCGCTGTGGAAAATTAAAATAGATGACGAAAAGAGAAGAATGCCATCGCACCAATTTAAGGGCTGTTCGGAAATTAAGAGAGAAAGAAGTAATATTAATATTAATTATTGTTAGAATACGAGATGCAGGTGGATGTTACGATCGATACGAAATAATTTTATGGAAGTTGAGAATATTTTGCACAGGAACATATTGTTATGAAATTGGACTTTTAAAAGGTAAGACCTGTAAAAGCTGGCTTTAAATTTCCCTGTATATTTGGTTTATAAATAGGAAAACGATTGGAAAAAGGTCGGAAATTGGAATTCGGATTCTGAAAGAATTTTGTCGATGTGGATATTGTTGTGAATGTGTGATATTTTCTCACTGGCGTCTACAGTCTTGTATTTCGCCTCTATCGCAGACCAAACTAAGCCATCGAAGTATTTTCTCCAGAGGACAACGGTAAGAGCATTCTTTCCTAGACGTCACTCTATGGTTGCCAGATTTAGTTATTCATCGCCAATTTGACGAGTTCCCGAAACATTGCCAAATAACGATTATTCTACGAGATATTAAGTAATTCTAGAATTTTCTACAGAGTGAGCCTATAAAAAGGAGTCAAAACTCAGAGGGAGTTCAGTTAACGAGTTACCAAGATACAAGCTACTGTGAACTCTGACTTTTGTCAATGTTTTGAGATTAGTAGTGGCTGATTTTGTGAAAGTATTTTTGTCAGTATTTTGAAAATAATGTCGCCTACTTTGTGAAATTAGTGGAGCATTTAAGTGCTGCTTTATTGTATATTTTCCTGTTTACTTTGTGCTTGTGAATAAATGTAAGTTATCCAGAAACTTGGACTCATTTTCGTATCCTGCCTGTATACTCACAATTCCAGGGGATACGTTTGCAGCAATATGAAATATAACACGAAACAACTATTTTCGCTGTATTGTTTCTTTTGTTGTGCAATGTATACGTCCATTCTACTTCAGAAACTATCCGTTCGAATTTAATAAAATGTGGCAGTTAAGAAATTCATGGGTTACCTTGGCTCTGATTTATTTTGGCACGATTTGGGATATTAGAACTGGTCTTTTTTCAACTTGAAACGTATTTTAACCACTATTCAATATTGGCTAGTTCAGTTCTGTTAAGGGTTGTTTTGTGTTTTTATATGAAAACTAGAGCGCCATGCCCCCTCCCCCCTATCTAATTACGGATCTGACAAGGATACACACATAGATTGACGTAGGCACACAAACATGCAAAAAGCTTACATATATTAATGCATCTGATGCCCGAACGCACTCAAGCTTTTTAAATATGTGCAAAAACGTCTTTTAGTGTGAATAAAGCTTTTAATTTTAAAAGTCGTTTTATACCTAGATTTTAGACTTGTTGTATAATGCAATTACATATATTTCCGGCAAAGTTTAAAAAACAGGCATTGTACAGAATGCCTAGGCGTTCTATAGAATGCGGGACGATTTTAGGCAAAGTGTGAAATGTCTGTTCCATTTTAATATTTTACATACTTTCCCCAGGCATTGTATAGAGAATACCTAGGCGTTATATAGAATAACCAAACACTATTTCGTCAAAGTGTGAAAAAGGCTTTTTAGTGAAACTTTTGGCAGGAGTTGTTTGAGACAAGCATCGAATGTCACGTGACTCAATTTGTGAAAACATTACTGCCGGGAGTGTTAGTAGTTATAAAATGCCGGTTGAGGGCCACTTCGGGGAGGAGCAGCCGGAGCCTCCGGGAGGAAGCTTCCTCTTTTGGGAGGGAGTTTCCCTCACTTGGGAGGAAGGTTCCTCTTTTGAGAGGAAGGCTCTTCTTTTGGGAGGGAGTTTCCTCTCGGAGGGTCTTTAGACCAATTTTCTCTTTTGGGAGGATGCCTCTCGGGGGATCTTTAGACCAACGTATTGCGAAAGAGGCCTCGGGGGATGACTCATAGCCTCGGAGAGCATTGCACAAAGAAGGGAGGGCCTCCGAAGGATGACCTTTGAGCGGAGGGATTTGTAAAGAGGATGTCGCAATCAGCGATTGATAATCTGGAAATGACCGGAGTACATTGGAAGTCGTGTCGCAATCAGCGATTGACCTTTAACAGGAGCTCTTGGAAAACGTCCTTCCTCTCTGCTGGCTGGGATCAAAGTGAACTCGCTTATCAGCAGTGACGTAGTTAAAGCGCCCTCTGGTGAAAGTTGATGAAGTGCTGCCATCTATCGGCATTTTTTTTAATTTCCAAAGGAATTTCATTTCTCACTTGTCAGGACCGGGACTCGGACTCGAACGCGGAACTGTTCGATTACAATGATAACGCCTTAGCCACTACGCCATGGCATACATGCCCCGTAGATTGTTATCGTCGAAGAGATGCTTGTCAATGTAAACGAGAGATAGAATATTTTCGAGGTTCGTTCGAATCGCTCGGCGTGTTATGAACAAATCCAATAGTGCTTTGGCTGGAATATATTGTAACACAGAATGTATTTTAAAAAGGAATACATATTCATTTTTCGGCGTGTTACCAATTGTTTTTTCGGTGTGTTTCAAAACAGAATGTAATGTTAATTCCAGGGAACACAAAATTGTGTTAAGTGGATTTTGTATTGCGAATTCTAACACTACGATTTTTAGCATATGATTTTAAAACAAATTGAATACACAATTACGGATTTCCAGTGAACACAAAAATTGTCTTAAGGGGGGGGGTGTTTATATAGTGAATAGGATTCAACAATTTTAAGTGTTGTGTACTTAAAAACAAATTTAAACACGTACATAATGTATTTCGCAAGCTTTAAAATATCGCGTAATACTTAGTTAAAATTGTGTTAAGTGAATATGATTTGACCATTCTAAGTGTCTGTGTGTGTGTGTTTGATATATAGCAATGTGATTTTAAGTGTGGATATGTTTAAAAATAATTCTAACAGTATATATCGATATGATTTTTATAATAACGAAATGATTTAGAATGTTTAAAAAATATATATATAATACTACACTATTTTACGGATTTTCAATGAACACACAGATTGTATTAAATGAACAAGATTGAACCATTTGATGTGTTGTATATTTTAAAAACAAGAATGTCATACTGCATTATACTTAACTGAAATTATGTTAAGTGAATATGATTTGACTATTCTAGGTGTCTGTGTGTGTGTGTGTTTGATATATAGCAATGTGATTTTAACGGTGGATATGTTTAAAAATAAATCTAACAGTATATATCGATATGATTTTTATAATAACGAAATGATTTAGAATGTTTAAAAACAAAAATATAATAGCACACTATTTTACGGATTTCCAGTGAACATAAAAATTGTGTTACTTGGATTTTATCCAGTGAATAGGATTCAACCATTTTAAGTGTTGTGTACTTAAAAACAAATTTAAACACGTACAGAATATATTTCGCAAGCTTTAAAATACTGCATTATACTTAGCTAAAATTGTGTTAAGTGAACAAGATTCAACCCTTTTAAGTGTTGTGCATTTAAAAACAAATTTAATCATGTACAGAATATGTTTGGCAAGCTTTAAAATAGATTTTACGGTTCTAAATATGAGCGGAGTATTTTATGAACTAACTTTTCACGGATTGCAATACAATTATTTTGGTGAAACCGTGCTTAAAGTTTGAATATATTTTTAGGTGATGCGTAGGTATGTTACACTGAAAATAGTTAACAATCAAAATTGAGACTTACGGAGTCTTTACGACGTCTTTACAGCTTGGCGTCAACACTGCAAATGAGACACACGCTCTCACCACAATATTAAAATGACCTTACATCTGTGACGTCAGCAATTTAAGCTGTTGCCACTTATTTTTTTCTTAATGATATGTTTTAATAACCTCCTTGTGCTAACCACCGATTTGCTACACATAATCTGAATAATGCATGTTATACATGATTTTAATGATATAGTGCATTGAATATGATTTGACCATTTTTAAAGTGGTGGGTATATTTTAAATATCGAGGTTTAGAATTTAACAAGCTAACGAATCGAACATTTGCACAGATACACCCCAAAACTTTAGCATTAAGTTTAAATAAAATAAAAGCCAGCGAATATGATTTGACCATTTTCACAGTGCACATCGTCATTTTAGTACCATTATAGAATTTTAGAAGTGTGTGATCATGTCTTTTTTCTTAAATCTGAAAAAATAATAAAATTTTATGCCAAGTGATAATGCTAGCTGAAAAAATTCAATAAAGTGACTCCCACACAATCCTTTCATATTAAAGAATATATCAGCGGATCGATATTTTTAAAATGTGAACTGACGAGACGCCTTTCAACTAACCACTGTTGTACCCAATCTATTCTCACCAAGGAATACATTACCTGAATGATATTTAAAAAAAAATGTAAACTGATGCAACCCTAACAAGCTAGCCACGACACTCCATCTTAAAAGAATCATCTAAAAGAAAAGTTTCCATTAGAAATTGTATGCTATATGTTATTAAGAACTGACACATATTATAAATTACATGTTATACAAAAAAAACAGAAGTGTTAGAAAAAAGTGGGAAATGTTAGAAGAAGAGAAAGTTTGTGTGATTCCAACAGCCCCATGAGGTGTCACACTCTGGCACTACACTCTTTAAGAGCAGCGTTCCCCACCAGTCTGAATAGTTATTATTAATCTAAATAAATCTGAATTTTATATTCAGATAGTTGTAATTTTATTTTACAGGATAAAGTTTCATAAAGAAATTTAAACTTCATTGTTTTTTAAAAAACAATTTAAAATAAATAAAGTTAAATTTTAAAATTAGATACTTGTAATTTTACAAGATAAAATTTTATAAAGAAATTTAATCTTTATTGTTTTTTTAAAACATTTTAAAATAAGTAAAATTGAATTTTTAGATTCAGATACTCGAAATTTCACAAGACAAAGTTTTATACATAATTTCAAAAAATAAATCTGAATTTTTAAATTCAGATATTTGTAATTTTACAAGACAAAGTTTTATAAATAATTTAAAAATAAGTAAAGTTGAATTTTTAAATTCAGATACTTGTAATTTTGCAAGATAAAGTTTTATAAAGAATTTTTAAAAATAAATCTGTATTTTTAAATTCAGATACTTGTAATTTTACAAGATAAAGTTTTAAAAAATAAATCTGAATTTTTAAATTCAGAAACTTATATTTTCTTCTTAACAAGATAAAGTTTTTCTTAAAGAATTTAAACTTAACTGCTTCAAACAGTGAAAAATTAATTTTAAAATTTAAAGTAGCAAATTTCAAACTGACAGACCTATTTCCCAAATATTAAAATGAATACATTATGTTTTAACATAAAAACGTTATAACAGTGGAAAAAAAATCTTTCCACAATACATAGAGATTTTTTTTTCCCCAGACACTTGGATTTTTTCAGTATATATTTTTTGACAATGCATTTGGATTTTTTTTCTTCTTTTCAAATTTTTTTTTCTTCAAATTTTTCCTTTTTTTTTTCGTTTCTAATATTTCGTCATATTTCTGATGTTTTCATATCTTTATTTTTCTTTTCTTCTTTTCAAATTTTTTTTAATATTTCTAACGTTCTCATATCTTTATTTTTCTTTTCTTTGCTCTTCATCTTTAATGCTGTGGTGGCCGTAAGCATAAGTATGCACGCCATCGTCCATTATGTATCGTTTATTATCATATGGAGAGAGTGACACCTTACACTGTTTTAGAGTGTATGATTAGAGGTTACCATTATTTGTGTTGTACATTTAAACAAATAAGTGAAAATAATTTCCTTATCGTACTTTTATAGTCCTCTGATTTGAATGACTCGAAAAAATTTCGATCATACCAGTGAAAGACTTCTTCACCACACAGCAAAACTTTCTTAGCAATGATATTAATGTCAAGATTTAGAAGTACTTGTTCAGCCACTCTGTCATACATTTCTAATAGAGTGTTGTAAAGACATTCATAGTAACTCTGATCTCCAATTTGAGCAACACACCCGACACATTTGAAAAGTTTTCTTACATGACACATGATGTTGTCATGAATACAACAGATTAATTGTTCGAATGCGAAATTTTTGTCAGAAATAAGAGATGGTAGAAAGGTTATAGTGTTCTATATTTTTAATATTTAAGCAGTAAGCCACTCTATAAATATACTTTCTCGAAGATTTATACTAATGTTGTTAACACAATTCTGTAAACATTCTATTTGATTTTTATCTAAGATAATATGACACTGTGTTAGACAAAATTTTGAATCATGTATTTGAATTATTTTCTGCAAATGCAGTTTTCCGTTGTCTTTGAAACAGAACAACTCATTGCGGCTGACGAAAGAGATATCTGCATATAGAATATTGAACGACCACAATTTTTGAGAAAATTCACTCCATGTAGCAGGTGACAGTATAACGCCTTCACGCGTAGGTTGTAATTCATTTCTCTCGTTAGAGAGATATTTCCATATATTCACTTTTAGCTTCCCATGGTGAAGTTTCAAATATACATACACATCAGAACCTATATGCCAGCAACATCTTGCCAGCGCATCTTGCCAGCGCATATGCCAGCGCATCTTGCACAAAATCTGAAGAAGGAGATTCAGTCGAAACTGATTCTCTAGTGGAGGATAACACTTCGCTATGTGTTAGAGCACAAGAAAGCAGATCTTGAGTTGAGTGCCCAACCTCGGTGAGAACTTGTGAATTGACAACGGTAGATGTTTCTGTTGGGGTTTTCAAAGACATAAGATAGGTCTCTAACCAATCCACAGCAAACTTTTGTGAGGGCGAATTAATCACATCTGAGACAATGTCCACAGATTTTGTTTCTTCTAGGGCAGGAACAGACAACTCCGCACTATTTCCACTAGAAATTATTTGCTCGAGTGATGGCATACTTTGAATTTTAGACATTATTTTTAGATAGCAACATCCAACTACCACATTCACAGTATAAGATTTATTTTTAAAACACAAAGATCTTAAAACATTTTAATTTTGTCGCAGCTATGAACGAACCGAACCTATCCACACAACGCCCAAAGTTGAAATGACTTATCAGGCAACTTCATAAGTATAATCACGTGACCTAAATCGAGTGTCGTGTGCAAACCGATCACATAAGATATGAAGTGATTAGAACATGTAACTTTTATTGAATCGTACAACATTAGATTGTGCTAAATGCAATTGTATCTACATGGGAAAATTTCTACATTATTTTATTCAGCTTCGAAATCATAGAGTGAAAATATGTACCAAACTTAGTTAAAGTTCCTAATTTTAAATCACATTAACAATAAATACTTAAAAAATTTTGTATATTTTTATAACTTTAGGAGATATGTATCACGCGGAATATACAAGAATAGCTACCAAAAACACGAAAATAACTAACAGTATGAGGTCTTCACTAGCCGACATCCAAACTAGAAATGAACGATATATACACTAATTGAAACACTAAGATGAGAGCTTATCAGTTTTTATCTTATCTAAGATTTCACATAAAATGACGTCATCGCTCCTAAGTTCACAGGATGACGTCATTGGTCCAAGGTTCACAAGATAGCCACATGTTTTTAATTATTAGCGATTTTTAATTACTTCTTAATTTTAAATCACTTATTAATAATTATAAATCTGTGTGTCTTATTATATGTTGACTGTTCCTGCCCTAGAAGAAACAAAATCTGTGGACATTGTCTCAGAGGTGATTAATTCGCCCTCACAAAAGTTTGCTGTGGATTGGTTAGAGACCTATTTTATGTCTTCCAAAACCCCAGCAGAAACATCTACCATTGTGAATGCACAAGTTCTCACCGAGGTTGGAAACTCAACTCAAGATCTGTTTTCTTGTGATCTAACACATAGCGGAGTGTTATCCTCCACTAGAGAATCAGTTTCGACTGAAACTCCTTCTTCAGATTTTATGCAAGATGCGCTCCGTTGCTGGCATATAGGTTCTGATGTGTATGTATATTGGAAACTTCACCATGAGAAGCTAAAAGTGAATATATGGAAATATCTCTCTAACGAGAGAAATGAATTACAACCAACGCGTGAAGGCGTTATACTGTCACCTGCTACATGGAGTGAATTTTCTCAAAAATTGTGGGCGTTCAATATTCTATATGCAGATACCTCTTTCGTCAGCCGCAATGAGTTGTTCTGTTTCAATGACAACGGAAAACTGCATTTGCAGAAAATAATTCAATTATATGATTCAAAATTTTGTCTAACACAGTGTCATATTAACTTAGATAAAAATCAAATAGCATGTTTACAGAATTGTGTTAACAACATTAGTATAAATCTTCGAGAAAGTATATTTATAGAGTGGCTTACTGCTTAAATATTAAAAATAAAGAACACTATAACCTTTCTACCATCACTTATTTGTGACAAAAATTTCGCATTCGAACAATTAATCTGTTGTATTCATGACAACATCATGTGTCATGTAAGAAAACTTTTCAAATGTGTCGGGTGTGTTGCTCAAATTGGAGATCAGAGTTACTATGAATGTCTTTACAACACTCTATTAGAAATGTATGACAGAGTGGCTGAACAAGTACTTCTAAATCTTGACATTAATATCATTGCTAAGAAAGTTTTGCTGTGTGGTGAAGAAGTCTTTCACTGGTATGATCGAAATTTTTTCCTGTCATTCAAATCAGAGGACTATGAAAGTGCGATAAGGAAATTATTTTAACTTATTTGTTTAAATGTACAACACAAATAATGGTAACCTCTAATTATACACTCTAAAACAGTGTAAAGTGTCACTCTCTCCATATGATGATAAACGATACATAATGGACGATGGCGTGCATACTTATGTTTATGGCCACCACCGGATTAAAGATGAAGAGCAAAGAAAAGAAAAATAAAGATATGAGAACGTTAGAAATATTAAAAAAAAATTTGAAAAGAAGAAAAAAAAATAATATGAAAACATCAGAAATATGACGAAAAATTTGAAACGAAAAAAAAAAAATGGAAAAATTTGAAAAGAAAAAAAAATAGAAAAGAAGAAAAAAATCCAAATGCATTGTCAAAAAAAATATATTGAAAAAATCCATGTGTCTGGGAAAAAAAAATCTCTATGTATTGTGGAAAGATTTTTTCCACTGATATAACATTCTTATGTTAAAAGATTTTTATGTTAAAACGTAATGTATTCATTTTAATGTTTGGGAAATAGACCTGCCAGTTTGAAATTTGCTATTTTACAATTTAAAATTAATTTTTCACTGTTTAAAGCAGTTAAGTTTAAATTCTTTATGAAACTTTATCTTGTTAAGTAGAAAATATAAGTTTCTGAATTTAAAAATTCAGATTTAATTTTTAAAAACTTTATCTTGTAAAATTACAAGTATCTGAATTTAAAAATACAAATTTATTTTTAAAAATTCTTTATAAAACTTTATCTTGTAAAATTACAAGTATCTGAATTTAAAAATTCTTTATAAAACTTTATCTTGTAAACTTACAAGTATCTGAATTTAAAAATTCAACTTTACTTATTTTAAAATTACTTATAAAACTTTGCCTTGTAAAATTACAAGTATCGGAATTTAAATATTCAGATTTATTTTTTAAAATTATGTATAAAACTTTGTCTTGTGAAATTACAAGTATCTGAATTTAAAAATTCTTTATAAAACTTTATCTTGTAAACTTACAAGTATCTGAATTTAAAAATTCAACTTTACTTATTTTAAAATTACTTATAAAACTTTGCCTTGTAAAATTACAAGTATCGGAATTTAAATATTCAGATTTATTTTTTAAAGTAATTTATAAAACTTTGTCTTGTGAAATTACGAGTATCTGAATCTAAAAATTCAACTTTACTTATTTTAAAATGTTTTTAAAAAGCAATAAAGATTGAAATTCTTTATAAAATTTTATCTTGTAAAATTACAAGTATTTAATTTTAAAATTTAACTTTATTTATTTTAAATTGTTTTTTAAAAAACAATGAAGTTTAAATTTCTCTATGATACTTTATCTTGAAAAATAAAATTACAACTATCTGAATATAAAATTCAGATTTATTTAAATTAATAATAACTATTTCAGACTGGTGGGGAACGCTGCTCTTATGCTCTTAAAGAGCGTAGTGCCAGAGTATGATGTAGTACGGCGTGCACGACATTTTGTAATTTCAATTACGGATGCCAACCAAAATAATGACCTATTTAAATGCTGCAGATGGAACCAATGGCAACCCAAACATAAATAAGCAGCGCGTATCCCCTCCATCACAACAACCAATAAAAAGACGAGGTATGACATTACAAGGTGAAATGAAAAAGTGTTTTCGAGAATGTTCTAGAAGTTTCCACGAGATTCAATTTCGACAGCGTCCTAGACGCACCTGATGTTTTTTTAGTGGTATTCAAAAATATCTCCTGCGATCGCGCAAAGATACGCGGATCAGCAAAAATTGTGATGTGTGAACGAAAAATGAGCACAGTGAAATAATGGCGTATTAAAATATTATACGCAGGCTTCCAATATAGTGTTGGCTACATCAACTATCGAGGTACAAGCAAATAGAAGGTATGGATATGTTTCATCTGTTATAATGAGTAAGGAAGGCACACAATTCATAGTGCCCCTATCGTGTAATTAATAATAAGGTCGTACGAACCTATCGCAATAACGAGCTCGTGTATTGAAACTAAATGAACTACTCAGATTTTTGGTAGATAATAGTAATTAATGTGTTCTAAATATATGTGTCTTATAAATTATATGTTGTAAATGTATGTGTTGGTTAAATGTTGTTAAAGATATATGTGTCCAGAAGGATGTAGGATTAAATTTAATAATCAAGATCTCTCTACATGTATATATACGAAAGTAAATATTAAAGTAATTGATTAAATTTAGATAAGAGTATTTATTGATATTTCGTGTGTACGTCTCTCCAGCTTGAGAACCTGGAGCTTACATGCTCCACCCTTAGTGTCGGCATCATAGGTAAGTTCTATAGTAATAATTTTGATAAGGACAATTTTACTTTATGACATATGACACCTCATGGGGCTGTTGAAATCACACAAATTTTCTCTTTTTTTAACATTTCCCACTTTTTTCTAACACTTCCTTTTTTTTTGTATAACATGTAATTTATAATATGTGCCAGTTTTTAATAACATATAGCATACAATTTCTAATGGAAACTTTTCTTTTGGATGATTCTATTAAGATGGAGTGTCTTGGCTAGCTTGTTGAAGTCGCAACAGTTTACATTTTTTTTAATATCATTCAGGTACTGTATTCCTTGATGAGAATAGATTGGGTACAACAGTGGTTAGTTGAAAGGCCTCTCGTCAGTTCACATTTTAAAAATATCAATCCGCTAATATATTCTTTAATATGAAAGGATTGTGTGGGAGTCACTTTATAGAATTTTTGCAGCTAGCATTATCACTTGGCATAAAATTTTATTATTTTTTCAGATTTAAGAAAAAAAAAATGGTCACACACATCTAAAATTCTATAATGGTACTAAAATTACGATGGGCACTGTGAAAATGGTCAAATCATATTCGCTGGCTTTTATTTTATTTAAACTTAATGCTAAAGTTTTGGAGTGTATCTGTGAAAATGTTCGATTCGCTAGCTTGTTAAATTCTAAACCTCGATATTTAAATTATACCCACCACTTTAAAAATGGTGAAATCATATTCAATGCACTATATCATTAAAATCATGTATAACATACACTATTCAGATTATGTGTAGCAAATCGGTGGTTAGCACAAGGAGGTTATTAAAATATATCATTAAGAAAAAAATAAGTGGCAACAGCTTAAAATGCTGACGTCACAGATGTAAGGTCATTTTAATATTGTGGTGAGAGCGTGTGTCTCATTTGCAGTGTTGACGCCAAGCTGTAAAGACGTCGTAAAGACTCCGTAAGTCTCAATTTTGATTGTTAACTATTTTCAGTGTAACATACCTACGCATCACCTAAAAATATATTCAAACTTTAAGCACGGTTTCACCAAAATAATTGTATTGCAATCCGTGAAAAGTTAGTTCATAAAATACTCCGCTCATATTTAGAACCGTAAAATCTATTTTAAAGCTTGCCAAACATATTCTGTACATTATTAAATTTGTTTTCAAATGCGCAATACTTAAAAGGGTTGAATCTTGTTCACTTAACACATTTTTAGCTAAGTATAATGCAGTATTTTAAAGCTTGGGAAATATATTCGGTACGTGTTTAAATTTGTTTTTAAGTACACAACACTTAAAATGGTTGAATCCTATTCACTATATAAAACCCGCTTTAAGACAATTTTTGTGTTCACTGGAAATCCGTAATTGTGTATTCAATTTGTTTTAAAAACATATGCTAAAAATCGTAGTGTTAGAATTCGCAATATAAAATCCACTTAACACAATATTGTGTTCACTGGAATTAACATTAGTACATTCTGTTTTGAAATACACCGAAAAAACAATTGATAACACGCCGAAAAATGAATAAGTATCCCTTTATAAAATATATTCCCTGTTACAAAATATAGCTCAAAGCGCTATTTAATCTGTTCATAACACGCCGAGCGATTCGAAATGAACATCGAAAATATTCTATCTCCCGTTTACTTTGACAAGCATCTCTTCGACGATAACAATCTACCGGGCAAGTATGCCATGGCGTAGTGGCTAAGGCGTTATCGTTGTAATCGAACAGTTCTGAGTTCGAGTCCGAGTCTCGGTCCTGACAAGTGAGAAATTAAATTCTTTTGGAAATTAAAAAAAATGCCGATAGATGGCAGCACTTCATCAACTTTCGCCAGAGGGCGCTTTAACTACGTTACCGGTGATAAGCGAATTCACTTTGTTCCCAACCAGCAGTGAGGAAGGACGTGTGTTAAGAGCTCCTGTCAAAAATCAATCGCTGATTGCGACACGACTTCCAATGTACTCCGGTTATTTCCAGATTATCAGTCGCTGATTGCGACATCCTCTTTACAAGTCCCTCCTCTCAAAGGTCATCCTTCGGAGGTCCTCCCCTCTTTTTGCAATGCCCTCCGAGGCTATGAGTCTTCCGCCCGAGGCTTCTTTCGCAATACGTTGGTCTAAAGATCCTCCGAGAGGCATCCTTCCAAAAGAGGACATTGGTCTAAAGACCCTCCGAGAGAAAACTCCCTCCCAAAGGAGGAACCTTTCTCCCAACTGAGGGAAACTCCCTCGCAAGAGGGAGCTTCCTCCCTGAGGCATTGGCTGCTCCGGCTTCTCCTCCCCGAAGTGGCCCTCAACCGGCATTTTATAACTTCTAGTGTTTTATACTTTGCCGATTTGCCTTCTGGCCTTCTAAAGAATGCCTAGGAAATGCGTGAAAATCGGAACGTTTCATACCTTGACGTCCCACTTTCTGCATTGTATAGAATGCCTAGGTATTCTATATAATGCTTAATTTCCTACTTTGCCGATAACATATATATTTATATGTTTAAATAAAACACTGTTCAACAGTGAAAATATCCGTCGTTTATAGATTTTGGGTCGCTGAAAACGAAAATTACGCTTAAAATTGCATTCTAGCTAAGGTTTCTGAGTAATTTCACTGCTTACATTTTACATATAAGGCTATGGGAATACAATAGTACGAATAACAGTTAACAACCTTTCCTTTTTATACACTCCGTATTTTTGCCTGTCGCTTGTGGGGAACGACAGTGCCTATTTCATTTCTTTTCCATTATTACTTTCCTTATATACATAATGTATACAGAAAGTATTGTGACGGAGTCGAATCTTCGAATTCGAGTTTTCGACGGGAGAGCACGTTTCAAACATCCCTGATCACGAATCGAACATTTTTGGGACGATGTCTGTGTGTGTGTGTCTTTGGACACGATATCTCACGAACGAATGGAATGATTCGAATAAAATTTGGTACAAAAGTCACAATCGATGAATACTGGAAGCCTATTGTTTTAAAACGCAATCGAATGTTCAGAACCATCCTAAATTTTGGAGTGACATTTAAAAAAATCAAAACCTTTAATAACGTTACGCAAATAGATATTCCTTATGTAATTTTTCCTTAGAAAACGATTGACATAAATTTTAGAACGCTAGCATGAACCGTTCTCAAGATATTACACATTTTTCAAATAAATTTACCAAAACGTCCCATAAATTAAAAAAAATATTAACTGTTAAGAAACATGTTCACTTTTCATATGTAATATCATGCGATAAATTCGGTGACATCGTGGATGTAACTCGTTCCATTCACGAGAAAAGATACTTTGATTAATACTTTTGTATTTGAACGCCAATAGTCATTTATCTGCTGTAGAAATAACTTATTTCTCCGTCCATAACGCTTGGCGATATTTTGGCGACGAATTTGGTGGAATGTCGCCAACTTGGCGACATTTTTAAATGTTCCCAAATTAGCGAAAATCTCGCCAAATGGATAAAAATGACGCTAAATCAATGAAAATGATGACTAATTCAAGAAAATTCAATATATTTGAAAGAATATAAGTATCTACCATAAAAATAACATTTTTTTTAATCTGTAAAAGTAGTAAATTCATTGTATTATATAAGGAAAACCATGTGTTGCCCACATCAGACTTTTTTTTTATTTCACATATCGTAATTATAACGCCTCATAGCGCTAAATGTAAAATGTAAACAGTGCAATTACTCAAAACTCTGAGCCAGGAGAGAATTTTAAGGGTGATTTTCATGTTCAGCGACCCAAAATTTATAAAAGGTGGCTACTTTCATTTTGGTTGAAAACAAAAACTGAAAAATTGTTGAACAGTGTAATATATTGCATAAATATATTTCAAAGAAATTAAAAAGAAACAAACTATAAATTGAAACACGGCAAAGGAGTTTTCAAGAGAGGTGAAATTTCAGATCCGAGTCACGAAGGCCATCGAAAACGCATCGGAGTGAAAACAAATTGGCTTTAATTAAACTTTATTCTTAGATCTAATGTTTAATCTAGTGATGCTGCGACTTTGGCAAACATTTGATTTTCGTTCGCCGACACGTTCTATAACGGATTCTCAAACAGACAATATTTTTTGCTGTTCTGATTTTCGCCATTTCATTTCTAATTAGTGTCTTCTTTTCTTTCCGTGGTTACGCCAGAATTTTTAATATCCCGGAAATGGTTTGGGTTTTCCGGAAATGGGTTTATTTCTTTGGAAGTGAAATTGATACGTTTGGTATTTTCAACTGTTCATCGTTAGATGCACTTGTTTGCCTCGAAACATTTTAAAAGTAGTGATAAAAGTGGCTTGGGATATATTTAATCAGGCCAATATTTGGAAAAATTATTTTTTTATATATTTCGTTTGACTTTCCATAGTTTAAAGTGTTCGTAGAGGAAAAAATAATTAAATTCCATGGGATCATTATATTTTATTGTGTCTTGGTGTAATTTATTTAAATTATTTTAATTAGTCAAACTTTGATTTTGACATGTATATAGACATCCAGTGTTAGAAACTGGATCAGTCATTGTGTTGAAAAACAAACTTTGGTTTTCGTTAGGAATCAATATACATCGTGTTACTTCAATGTAAAAATTTATATATCAACGTTATTGATATGGCCGTGAATGGATTTATTTTAAAGATGTAATAAGCTCACACACATTCGATCGCAATCCTTGTTTTCTTAAACAACGAAAACATTATCTTTTTCATACAACAACACTTGCAGAAATGGCTTTTTGTTGAATTACGTCAACATGTTGCCACTCCAGAGCGAAATGTTGTAAAATTAACTAAATAAATAACATAAAAATAACCTGTGGTTCAACTAAAAGTATTGATATGTGGTTTGCATCTCAAATTAGCTATCTTAGATGTATTTGGAATGCTTTTAGAAATAATATATACTATTAAATGCATAATAATAACATTATTTATTTGGCAACACCTTCTGCTGAAGCACTGAAGCGGTCCAGAACTTTGCTATTGTAGCAAGAACTATCCATGTCTACGTCGTATGACTGACATTTGGTTAATACAAATCGTGGCGAAATTTCGGCACATTGCAGCTATCACTATTGCAGTTTTCGGCTATTTTTGTGCTGAATATTTCCAAAAAGGTCTAAACCGCGGTTCAAGAATGCTGGCGTCTGCAATGAAAGAATTATTATTGATCTTGACTTAATTGAAAAGAAAAACGTGAAAAGGGTACAATTAAAAGATGGACAGATAGGGTATAATTGTTAGAAACTGACAGTCAGAGGATAGATACTCTTGTGAATAAAGGTTGGGATCAGCTGGTTTATGGGATATAGACTGCATGCTTTAAGTAGAACCATATTAGTAAGAAAGTTAAAAAAAAGAAGTGGGGAGAGGTGTCCCCATGGGCATTGAAACGTCCTTTACATTTCACACATCACTGCTGTCTGAACAAATTAAAATTTCATTAGCGAATCTGATTGCATATAAGTAGTATTTAAAGTCTCCCCTAGGTGTCTTTTGTACGACATCTTTTGTTCCTAATCATTTCAAGCTCGATTAAAGTTCGTGGGGGAAAAGTGGATGGAAAAAGGGAGGCATTTAAAAGGAAAATATGTCCTCCTTTCTTTATAAAATAAAAACTGTTATTAAGTTATGAGAGCTTAAATATGGTTTTAACACCACAGAATTAGACTCAAAAGTTCATAAATATCAAATATGTTTTTCACGGTTTTATATAATTTCGGAATGTCCTCATTAAAAACAAGTAAACGAATAAGCGTGACAAACTTTTTTGGTTAGACTTTGGCAATTTTCGAAGTAGTTTGCCCCCCAAAAGGTCTAAATCTAGCTATGAAATAACAAGGTTTCAAATCTTGTTTATAAAGTCTATCTGTAGAAGTTGCAAACCTAGACCGTTTTTGATAATTCTAGTCAAAAGGTTTATTTAAGTGTTGGCAACGTTGAAACGATTCCATGTTATGGTTTCCTTTAAGATAGCTGGCAAACTTCTATAAGCTATTTTACACAATTTTGCTTGAAAATTGTGTTGAAGTCATTGACTATAGAAGTATTATCCAGTGAGATTTGAAAAAATGTGGAAATAACAGGTTTCTTTGTAATTTTTACAGCATTTACGGTTATTCGGTGTTGACTAGCTTAACACGAACCAATGTTCTAACTTCGGTTACTACAATGAGAGCATGATTACAAGTTGTTAGGCACTCCGTTTATCTGTGGTTGTGACAATCCCATATTTTTGTCAGTTACATTTCATGACAAAAATTTTACTGACAGCGAAAACACAATACAACCTACTAACATTTATGACAGGCCCCCTCCATATTTGATTTTCTTCTCTTTGTGAATGCTTCATGTTTTTTTTCTCCCAAAAAATCCCTAAATTTTTTTTTAAACAATGACGGATCTTTCCACATTTGATTTCCTTCTCTTTGTGAATCTCTGGTCTCTTCTCTTCCTTTAAAAAAAGCTTCCATTGGCCCCTTTCCCCCCCTCCCTCCCCAATCGATTGTATACGTTCCCCATATGTATGGATAGTTCTGCTCAACATCACGATAAAAATCGTCACGATAATAACGACATTTATGACCTCTAATAAAGATAATCACAGATCAATGATAAGTCGAAGTCGCAACAGAATGTGTCAAGTTAGCATTGGGAGGGCAGTCACGAAATTAAAATCGATCCTTACAAAAGGTGAACACACAACTCGACGTTGTCGATCTGCCAGATAAGAACGGAAGTCGTTATTGCGGATTTTTTTTTAAAGATTAGTTATTTTCGTATTTCAAATTGATTTATAAAGTAATAACATCAATTGGCATGCTTAGCAGTAGTGGGTGGGATGGTTACGAAAATTAAAATTGATTATTTTGAAGGTGGTTACCTATCTCGGTGTTGCCAATGCCTCTGATAAGAACGGCAGTCGTTATGGTGGACTGTTTCCGAAAGATAAGCAAGAATCGTGATTCTTACTTTCCCTACAATGCAAAATACATACAAATAAAAAGCATTGTGATAGAGCAAAATAATTAGACTATTAGATTTTGATATATACAAATGTTTTGAGTTTCCATGGATGCGAATCATCCATTTTGACATTAACGTCTGCGCATTTCGTCTGTGGACACAATATCTTCTAAAATTATGAGGCTAGTCAATTGAAATTCAGCAAACTTAAGCGACTTATTGATTTTTAGAAGGATAGAGAAAGAGTAAAATTCTTTAAATTTCTTAACCCTCAAATATTAAGTAATTATGTGATTTCTTAAACAAATTCAAGTAATTCTGCATGCAATGATTTTGTGATGCTAAAATAAGAAAATTTTTTAAATATGGAAAGAGTGTGCAATGCGTTGAAAAGCTACATTGTAAACGAACAATGATAAAGACTGGAAATACAATAGTACTTGCCATACTGACGCCATTGGCGACATGTCTTTATCAAAATATTTATTGCATAGAAGATGTTTGTAGAGTTGTACAAGCCCAGAAGCATACACCACCGGGTCACATAGAGCCAATTAGAAAGTGAATCTCCACAGAACCCTTAAAGGGTGGTCTGTTTGGCTTACAGCAGCAAAGCGGAACCAGAATGTCCTCTAAAAGGAGGTGTATGAAAATATTTGGGATTCTGCTTTTATTTAATGTACACAGAGGCTACTTTGACTGGGACCTAGTTTAATTTAAATTTCGAATCGTGCATATGCATAACAAATTAATGTTTTGTAAATCTATACTCGGAAATCTAACCCGGTTTGAATGGATCTGAGGGTCAAAGAGTGAACAGTTTGGCAACAGGCGTTAATTATAATTTCTGTGCCTGTGATTTTAGGAAATCTCTTATTAAAAGTTGTCTGGGCTTGGAAGTTATTGTTTTTCTAAGAGGAACAACTGACTTTTCCGAACGCGTCATCTTTATGCCAAAAGAAATATCAAGTAAAGGTTTTACAGTGTTGAAAGCCCAGACCACACGACCAGCCCGGAGGCTTATAGTAGACAGTGTTGTTGTTGTTGAAACCCAGACCGTCCGACATACCACAAAGGTGTAAGGTAACAGTTTGGACGGTCGGGAAGTGCCACCCAATTTAGACCGGAACCCAGTGGGGAAGGCATCCACAGGGATAGTAGACAGTGTGAAAGCCCCAGGCCGTCCGGCTCGTCCAGAGGACTTGGAGCAACAAGATGGACGTATAGTAGACAGTGTTGTTGTTGTTGAGACCCAGACCGTCCGACCTACCAGAAAGGTGTAAGGTAACTGTATGGACGGCCGGGAAGTGCCACCCAATTTAGACCGGAACCCAGTGGGGGAGGCATCCACAGGGACCGTACCCTCCTTCCCCTACCACCAACCTCTCGGAAGGACTTTCGGACCCACATGTTTAACGTGATCGTACTCCGCATGAACACGGCGGCATTTGTGGCAGCGTGCAAATCTAGCGCGCAAACCACGGGGATACCGCACCCGTGATGGCCAACAGCACGCGGCGTTCCGAGGTGGTCACCCACCAAGTTCTAACCGCGCCCGATGCTGCTTCACTTCGGTGATCTAACGAGAACCGGTGTTTTCAGCACGGTACGGCCGTTGGCCCGTATAGTAGACAGTGTTGTTGTTGAAACCCAGACCGTCCGACCTACCAGAAAGGTGTAAGGTAACTGTTTGGACGGTCGGGAAGTGCCATCCAATTTAGACCGGAACCCAGTGGGGGAGGCATCCACAGGGACCGTACCCTCCTTCCCCTACCACCAACCTCTCGGAAGGACTTTCGGATCCACATGTTTAACGTGATCGTACTCCGCATGAACACGGCGGCAGTTTTGGCAGTGGCTGGAATCGAACCCGGGCCTACCGAGTGCAACTCCAGCGCGCTAACCAATGGGCTACCGCGCCCCTATATATGTAATAGTTCTATAACACAATTTAATTTTATAGACAGTGATTAAAATAAGTCGATGCTAGCTTTAATTTGATGGAACCAAATTTGTTTCGTTTATATAAATTTTTGTAAACACTGACCCGCATTTTGAAAATAGTTCAAAATATCGAAATACCGAGATTATAACCACAATATTGCAAAAACTAAGAATTTAATTTAAAATTCAAATGCATATACATGTTGAGCTTTTAAACGGCTACAAACTACTTAATTATTATTTATAGTTAGCATGTATAGATATAAGCATTACAATTTTTAAAAACGAAATATTTTGAATCTTTTTTAAGTGGACAGGATGGTTGCTAGAAAACTATAAAAGATTTGTAAAAACAAATCATTGATTTGATCTAGAAACTGAATTTATTACTGGACATGTATGCCGCTTGCAGCTTATATCTATCTTTTATACTTCAGAATATATTTTGAGTGAAAGTAAGCAAGGGGAAGCAAAATATTACTCGGCCAATCATTTTTTTTCAAGATAAAAAATCTGATGTGGGCAGCATATGACTTTCTCTGCAGACTTATATTCACGTTTTCTTTATTTTAATTAAATTTAATTCACTTTTAATTCACTTTTCGTTGTCATTTCGTAACTGGACTTATATGTTCAAAGGTGGCGTAGAGAAAATAAGAAAAAACTAAAATATCTCGAGAACGGTTAACCTTAGTGTAATGGAGTTGGTCTTATTCTTTTCATTGAAAATTACGTATAAAACAAGCATTTCATGGATACATTTGAGGATATGTAGTTTTTTATTTTAGATTCTGACGATTTTTGCGGGCCATTTCACAAAAAAAAAGAGGCAGGTTATTTTTTTCCGAATCGTACCAAAATCTAATCAGGACCAGAATAACCCACAAGCGACTTATCAACTGATTTTTGTAAAATTCGGTTCCTTAGCTTTTCAGCTAGAGTGGATACAGGAAATTTTTGCGGATCATTTGGCTAAAAAAGGCGGGTTTTTTTATTCCGAATTGTACCCAAAACTAATCAGCTCCAGAGTCGTCCACAAGTGACTTACCTACCAAATTTTATGAAATTCGATCAATTAGGTTTTTAGTTAGAGTGGATACAAAATCTGCATAGACAGACAGACACACACACACAGACACACACACATATGTCATGCTAAAAATACTTTTTTCGTATTCTAGAAGTTTCGAAACGTGTAGATCCGTCGAAAACTCGATTTGTGATTTTCGGCATGATTCCAATACTTTCCCTATACATTACCATGTATTGCAGGGAAAGTAAAAATCTGATATCGGCAGTACATGACTTTCACAGACTTATATCCACGTTCTCTTTATTTTAATTAAATTTAATTCACTTTTAATTCCCTTTTCGTTCTCATTTGGTAAGTGGACTAATTTTCAAAGGTGGCGTAGAGAAAATACGAAAAAACTAAAATAGAGAACGGATAGTTTTAGTGTAATGGGGGTTGATCTTATTCTTTTCTTCGTTAAAAATTACGTATAAAAGAAGCATTTAATCTATATATTTAAGCATATGTAGTTTGTACTTCAGATTTTGACGATTTTTGCTTATCATTTCGCAAAAAAGGCAGGTTATCTTTTTCTGAAGCATACAAAAATCTAATCAGCACCAGAGTAATCTACAAGTGACTTATCTACCGAATTTTGTGAAATTCGGTCCGTTAGTTTTCAGCTAGAGTGATTCAAACTTTTGCGGGACATTTCGCAAAAAAAGGCGGGTTCTTTTATCCCAAATCGTACCCAAAACTAATCAGCACCAGATTTGCCCACAAGCGACTTATCTACCACATTTTATGAAATTCGGTCAAATAGTTTTTTTAATTAGAGTGGATACAAAATCTGCACAGACAGACAGACAGACACACAGACAGACAGATCGACAAATACACAGACACACACACAAACGTCACGCTAAAAATGGTTTTTTCGTATTCCAGAAGTCTTGAAACGTGTAGATCCGTCGAAAACTCGAGTTGCGATTTTCGGCATGATTCCAATACTTTCCCTATACATTACATGCATTGCAGGGAAAGTAAAAATAGTTGAAAATATTAAATTACTGAAATTATGTTTATATAGTCATAAATGGTAACTGTATTTACAACAAAACAAGTATAAATTGTTTCCATTAATATCTATTAGCTTCGGAGATATAAGTGCCCGAAGAATTTACGTTTCTCGTAACGATCGGATTTCAGCCAGATTCCTCGACCATAGACGGAATTCAGGAAAAAATGTTTTCTTCGCATCACATTCACAGTGTGTCCCGGTTCTTTTACTCTATGATATTTCCGACAGTGAATGAAAATAAAACATTTTATAGCTATATTTCTTTCATTTTATACATTTGTTAATACACAAAAGAAACAATCGGATTTCCCTCGTTGATATATGGGTGCCTTCAAGGAACAATGCTGCGTGTCAGGCAAGCTGACAAAATCAAAGTTAGTGCAAAATAAAAAGAACTATCACACATACACAGAAATAATAGAGCTAACAAAGCAACTCTCATTGTATAAAGCTGCATATTAGCCAACTTAACAGATCTCTGATTTGTAAAAAAGGAATAAAAATATATATGATCTAAAAAAAGGCTGTTACTTTTAGTTTCTATGTCAAATCAGGATGTTTTCTGTTATATGTATTGTTATGAAATGTCCTCTGAAATCCTGGGTGTGCGCCTAGGATACAAGAATGAACACACATAAACGGATAATTAACACGTTTATTAATAAGCACAGCGTAAATAGGAACCATATACAGTAAAACAAAACCTTAAATGATGCACTAATTTCTCAAAACAGCAGATACTATTCTCAAATCCAGTGGTGGTGCGTGTATAGACACTGCGGCACTGCGGGAGCGACAGTGCTCTCTGTTCCTCGCAGCCTCGCGTGCAGCTTCCTATGTGCGCATGTGCACAACAATCAAACACCACGCTTACCAGTTCCAGCGGCGTAGTGTTTGACTGTTGTGCGCATGCGCAAGTAGGAAGTTGCACGCCAGGCTGCGAGGAAGAGAGAGCACTGTCGTTCCCGCAGTGCCTATGCACGCACCGCCACTGCATCAAATTAATGACGTAACTCATTTCACAAAACAGCAGCGGCTAATCAAAAAATATTGACGTACGTCACAGTTCAATGTTGGTCGTATCAAGTCAACTGACCTCTAATTGAGTGATGACTTCTTTTGCAGATTCTCTATGGAAACTTCTGGAAATCTCTCATATCTCGTAGAATATTCGTTATTAGCGCTTTTCGAACCATTGAAAAGTCGGCGAATGTTGCCAAATTAGCAATAAATCGCCAAATTTGGAACCCCTCAAGCGAACTTAATCTGGCAACCCTAGATTCGCGTTATAGGAAAGGTTGTCTGAACGGCTGTTTTCTCCATCTGGTTTTATCCAAATGTTTCCAAATTAGCGATAAATCGCCAAATTTGGAACCCTTCCACCGAACTTCATCTGGCAACCCTAGATTCGTGTTATAGGAAAAGTTGTCTGTACGGGTGTTTTCTCCATCTGGTTTTCTCCAAATGTTTCCAAATTAGCGATAAATCGCCAAATTTGGAACCCTTCAACCGAACTTCATCTGGCAACCCTAGATTCGCGTTATAGCAAATGTTGCCTGTACGGGTGTCTTCTCCATCTGGTTTTCGAAAGAAACGAAAATGAGAGGGAGAAGAAATTGACCAGCATTTTACACGTTAGTAACAGTATATATATTAAATATATTTTTTTTAATTTCTGAATGTGGTTTAACTGCAGTTTATAGATTATATGAAAATAAAAGTGTTTACCCAATTTGCATGTCTATTTTGAATATATAAATGCATTAATGACTCAGTTTAAATGTCATATTTGGGATGTTTACGCAATAAATTTTATATATTAACATACATGTATATTTAAGATTACAATTTTAGTTTCAATTACTGCATTGAATATGGATATTTTGATTTGACAATAAATGATAGCCGAAAATCAGACAATATGAATATTGGATTGTCATAAATTACATATATATAGGATAAATTAAATAAAAATACCTTTTTCCGAGAAATTAAAACTAAAAGGTTTGTGTTGAATGTATTTTAAAGGCTCGGGAGAACATAATGGTAATCACCCCAAAACGAATTTCCAGAAAAGAGCCGAATAAATTTTGAACAGGG
Source organism: Amaurobius ferox (assembly GCA_951213105.1). Taxonomy (NCBI): domain Eukaryota; kingdom Metazoa; phylum Arthropoda; class Arachnida; order Araneae; family Amaurobiidae; genus Amaurobius; species Amaurobius ferox. The sequence goes on along the minus strand of OX578138.1, from coordinate 134,371,316 downwards.
CCATAAGAAAAACTAATTTTTTTTCATTTATGGAAGTTCGTATACTCATTCAATGCAATTTTGCTGAAAAGTGTGCCAAATTTTATGGGGATATTCTTATTAGAGACAGAATAATTGGGTAATATGTAATCTGTGTATGCGACTTACGATTTTGTTGCTGCATATTAAAGTTACAAAAGCGAAATGATGAAACCCTAATTTTGAAGCATTCGTAAGAGAAAACAAGAAAGATCATTCATGCATAAAGCATTGATTATGAAACACTTTCCAACTTCAATGCAATTTTATATAAACATCTCTAAAATACGATACATTCCTCGGTAATATTTTGAAAATTATCACGATACTACATTAATTTATTATATTTGAAAACTTAAAACTTCATGGAAAAAAGTGAACTTCATTCAAATGACGGCATTGAAATATAAATTGCCTGGTTTAAACATCTCTAAAATGCGATACATTCCTCGGTAATATTTTTAAAATTATCATAATACTACAATAATTTATTATATTTGAAAACTTCATCGAAAACAAATGAACTTATGAATGATTTATTCAAATGATGAAACAAATGATTTATTCAAATGACATCATCGGAATATAAATCGCCTAGATCTCTCTATAAAAGCAGCATTTTATTCATAAACTTTTTCCATTCCTTTCATTCATCGTAATACTATAATAATTTATTTTATTTAAAAACTTAAAACCATGGAGGTGCAAGTAATTTAACTCTATGCTTCATCAGAACTTCATCGAAAAAATCGTCTGGTTCTCTGTGTGAAATCAATGAATGTTTCATTCGTATCAGCTATATTGCAGACTCCATGAGCTAAATAATGTTGCGTTAAAGAAATACAGCAATTCTTCCATAACTTATTCTACAGCTTTTGGTGTTTACGTTCTCCATAAGTGAAAATTAGGCTTCGTTGTAGAAATAATCAAAGTTGGATGATCATTTAAACTCAAATATATTGTAATTGCGTTGTTTCAGTATGTAGATGCACATAATTTTAACAAAAATAAAGCGGTTTTTTGACGGATACAACATTAAATATGAATTAAAAAGAACTTTAAAAATCACGATTTTGATACAAGATGGATGCCATATTTCATTTTGAAGTGGGTCACGTGATCTCTTCACATAATGGCCACGTGATCTCTTCATATAAAGGGCGTAATTATTATTTTAATTTTTATTTTAAAAACTACTGAATGTATTTTTCTGAAATTTTTTTCACATATTTTATGGGATAATTTGAATATTTCCTAAAACTTTTGAAGCAAGGTGTGAATTTTAAATTTGCTTAAAAAATGTTTGAAAAATTAGGTCCCATAGGGTTCAATGTATTTCGGTTTTCAACCCGGATTAAATCCGAAACTAATTGGATGATATTATTCATTTATATTCCCATAGGTCCCACAGACGGTCTGAACAACATACTAAAATTTCATTTTGATAAAGTCATTTTTACGGCAGTTATCGTGCTAACAGACTGACTGACAGACAGACAGTCAGAATGAACAAAGTCATAAATACTTTTCATTAACAGTTTACAACAAAATTGAAAAGTGTTTATGACTTTGTTCATTCTGTCTGTCTGTCTGTCTGTCTGTCCGTTAGCACGATAACTGCCGTAAAAATGACTTAATCAAAATGAAATTTTAGTATGTTGTTCAGACGGTCTGTAGGACCTATGGGAATATAAATGAATAATATCACCCAATTAGTTTTGGATTGAACCCGGGTTGAAAAAATGAAATACATTGAGCCGTATGGGACCTAATTTTTCAAACATTTTTTAAGCGGATTTAAAATCCACAAATTGCTTCGAAAATTTTAGGTAATATTCAAATTGTTCCATACAATATATAAAAAAAATCAGCGAAATATATTCAGTAGTTTTTTAAATAAAAATTAAAATATTAATTACACTTCTTATATGAAACGATCACGTGACCATGAAATGAAAAGATCACATGACCCACTTCAAAATGATATATGGCATACATCTTGTTTCAAAATCGTGAATTTTAAAGATCGTTTTAATTCATATTGAGTGTTGTATCCGTCCTAAAACAAATTTATTTTTGCTTAAATTCTGTGAATCTACATACTGAAACAACGCAAATACAATATATTTCAGTTTAAATGATTATCCAAATTTGATTATTTCTACAACGAAGCCTATTTTTCACTTATGTAAAATGTAAACAGCAAAATATGTAGAACGAGTTGTATTAGAATTGCTGTATTTCTCACAAAATAATTTAGCCCATGGAGTCTGCATTGCTGATATGAATGAAATATTAATTGATTTTATAAAGAGAAGGGCGATTTTTTTCGATGAAGTTTTAAGCATAGAGTTTAATTACTTGTAGCTGCATGGTCTTAATTTTTAAATAAAATAAATTATTATAGTATTGTGATGAATGAAATAAATGGGAGAAAATTATGAATGAAATGCTGTTTTTATAGAGAGATCCAGGCGTGTTTTTTTTTCTATGACGTCATTTGAATTAATTTCAGTTGTTTTCGATGAAGTTTTCAAATATAATAAATTATCGTAGTATTATGATAGTTTTAAAAATATTACCGTGGAATGTATCGCATTTTAGAGATATTTAAACCAGGCAATTTATATTTCCATGCCGTCATTTGAATGAAGTTCATTTTTTTCAATGAAAGTTTAAGTTTTCAAATATAATAAAATAATGTAGTATTGTGAAAAGTTTTAAAATATTACCGAGGAATGTATTGCATTTTAGACTTTTTAAAATAAAATTGCATTGAAGTTGGAAAGTGTTTCATAATCAATGCTTTAAGCATGATTGATCTTTCTTGTTTATATTGCAATGTGTTAAAAAAGAATGCTGCAATCAAAAATTAATTTTATTTAAGTAGACATATTCTGGCGATCAGTTTAACTATTTCACTGATTATTTGTTAGAGCTATCAAAATGTGGAATAATTTATTAAATTCTCGTATGGTGAAAGATTGAGCATTTCGTCGAGGAAACAGTCCCCCCCCCCCCCAATTTTCTTATAGTGAGAAGCTATTTAGCTTTGCTACAAGATAAAATATAATTAGCCTGGTCATTGAAGACTTTAGTAATTTTTTAAAAATCCACTTTTTAACTGCTAAAAAAACTGCATTATAGCGGTTAAGTCCCATAGCTTTGGAGACTCATTGGATCACTCTTCAAGTGAAGGAACAGTCAGAAGGATATAAAGGCAAACGGACGCCTCAATTTTCAGGTGGACCTTACCAAGATTATCCATGAGTATTTCATGAAATTCTATGCAGATGTTTTTTCATATTAATGAGATAGACAAAGAGATGGATGTTCAATTTTTTTTACATAGATTATGCTTTTACCTGCTTGAAGTATTTATTTAATAAAGTATTTTTAGCAATCTTGAAATGAAATTCACTAAACATATAATTGACCAAAATATATTTACGCCAGTCATTTTTATATATTCCATTTCAGTGGAAAATTTATAAAAAGTTATTTCATAATCTAATTTTACCACCCTGTATCTCATATAAACTTTTCTAATTCGTTTTATAAGCATCGTCTGCTCTAAGCTGCAGTAATAAAATCATCCTTGTTCAATCCAGTCTTTATTTAATTCAATAAAATCCACTGCTATCTGAACAAGAAAGATAGAATAAGCGAGCTGAAAGATATTTAGTTATCTAACTGTTGCAGGACGAGTATCTGTAATCTCCATGACCTGAGCCAAGTATCTTCAGAGCAGAGAAAAGATTTGTGCATAGTATTAACCGATTTTAAAAATTTATGCTTTATAATAAATTCTGGAACTTTCGTAATATATTCACTACCATTGTGTTTCCGTAGTTTTGTAAATGTATTTAAATAATCCCTGTCACTGAGATTTTCGTTTATCAGATTTAGAGTAGATAGCTTCGGTAAAGTTAGGTCGACGATATTTTGTGTTAGCAGTTAATCCGGCAGGGGATTATGCAGCATAAAGTTATGCTAATCCCCAAAACCCTGTACCACGAATATTGTACACTGTTCTTTTTTTGTGTAAATAAAGTAATGTCATTGCATTACGTAAGGAAAGTCATGTGCTGCCACACAGCAGACTTTTCTTAAATCGGATTCTTAAAATACATTATGAATTATTTTTCTGTAACTTGTAATATGAATTAATAATAAATCAAAGACAGTTTCAGCATTATGAATCTTTTTAAAATGATTTATTCTCAGAGATTTATCCAGTAAGACCTCGTAACCCCTTTTAATAGTAATCTACTGATCTGATCTGCGTTTGTAATCAAATTGTTAGTGTTCATTTAATTCATTTAATCATGCAGCTAATATGTCATAAAACTTGCCCAGTCTCCAAACATTAAAGATTGAATAACTAAACCCGAAATATATTTCGTAATGTTAGCTGTTACAGGAGGGTCTCTAATCTCCAAGACCTGCGCTAAGTATTTTAAAGAAGTAAGACGGAAACAGGGAGAGTGCTAAGAAAATTTAAAATTGATACGTTATTAAATGTTTCAAATCTATGGAAATATGTCCATTTCCGTTGCGTTTCACACGTTTATGCTACAACTAGGACGAACTACCCGGCGTTACCCAGGTCGTGAATAAATTCCCGCTACTACACAATTCACCAAGCATGCTATTTGTAAAAAAAAAAAAAAAAAATCTATAACAAAACAGAAACCACTTTACACGAAGTTTCCTTCCGAACGCCAAAAACCCCCTATTATGCGCAATCCGCTTACCTCTATTTAAAATGGATATGATCAAGAGAATGGGAAAACACGGAATATTTGAAATACAAGACGGTCCATTGCGTTGACTGAATGCGATCACTTAAAAAATTACAAAAATGAAAATTATTTATGAAATCGAAATTTTTTTTAAAACACAGATATATATACGGGACCTTAGCCAAATTATAGAATTGTGCTAATCTTAATTTTCCGGATATGTCGGATATGACTGTTTACATATCATATCACGTAAAAAATGTAAATTTCTATGTATTTAAAATAAATAAATAAATAGAAAGGAATTGTCCTACAGGATTGGTTCAAACATTGTTCGAACGAACGTTCTTCGGTGTTTTCAATGGTGTCATGATGGAAACTTTGTGATAGTATTTTAGGCCACGAAGGAATTTATTTGTGTATCGAGCAAAAATATAAAACAACTAAAAATCTAATTAGAAATTAAAAAAAAAATAACACCGAGATGCAACTTTTTGAGTCCTCAAGTACCTGCGCACGAAATTTCATGACCATACGATGTTTAGATTTAACGCCACATACTGCACACACTCACACAGACTTCTACCTTTAATATCTAGACATTGCATTCATTGGAATATTCCCAGTTATTAAAGATTTCGTCCATCGCATTTTGGGTAGATTTGTTCAGAAAAGTTTGATAGTTGTGTAATTGGATGTTACCTGATGTTACAGTGAGAGACAGATTAATGAAGTTTATGGATTTTGCAGAATAATTTTGTTCATCCATCATCCCAAAGCTTATAATGAACTCCAGTGTCTTTATTTGCGCCATTAGGAAATACTAGATTATTATGTATCAAGATTAAAGTTTTATAAAGTAAATCATTTATTATTTGAAGATATTTTGTTTAATATGTAAGATTTTTTTCGTTAATAATTTAGATTTATACTATTCAACATGTAGTCATTAACGACTTACCTAGCGCTTTCCTAACAGCAAAAAGCAACTTGTTTCATGATAGAAAAACAAATACCAGACAGACGTTAATTAATAAGATAATGGCTAATTCAAAATGGATATAACTACATCGTTTTGGAGGCATTTACTTATAGTTATGATATAGATTATGTGTAAACTTTCCAAATTAAAAAAAAAAGTGAAAGATTTTTAAAAACAGAAAAACGAAAAATGATGCCCTACATGAATTTTTACTTTCCTTATATACAATAATGTATGAGGAAAGTAATGTGACGGGGTCGAAAATTCGAATTCGAGTTTTCGACGGGAGAACACGTTTCAAGTATCTCTGATCACGAATCGAACATTTTTGAGGTGATGTCTCTGTGTGTGTGTGTGTGTGTGTGTGTGTGTGTCAGTGAGTCTGTGGAGACGATAACTGACGAACGAATAGACGGATTCGAACGAAATTTGATACAAAAATTACAGTGCGTGAATACTGGAAGCCTATTGTTTTTATACGCAATTGAATGTTCAGAACCCCCCCCCCCCCTAAGTTTTCGAATGAAATTAAAAAAAGTCTTCAAAACATCAATACCTCTAATAAAGTTACGCAAATAGACATTTCTTATGTAATTATTCATTAGAAAACGAACATAAATTTTAGAACGCTAGCATGAACCGTTCTTATTGATAGAGCACCCCCGTAGATATTGCACATTTTTCAAAAAAATTATCAAAAAATTATATAAAATAAAAAAAAATATTTCCTATTGAGAAACATATTCATTTTTCATATGTAGTATCATGGGATAAATTTGGTGACATCATTCTCGTAGATCTAGCTCGTTCCATTCATGAAAAAAGATACGTTGAGTAATAGTTTTGTATTTGAAAGCCAATAGTCATTTATCTACTATAAAAAAATGATTTCTTCGTCCATAACGCTTGGTGAGATTTTGCCGACGAATTTGTCAGAATGTCGCCAATTTGGCGAGTTTTTTAAATGTTACTAAATCAAAGTAAATCTCGCCAAATGGATAAAAATGACGGTAACTCAATGAAAATAACGACTATTTACCGAAAATTCAATATCTTGGATAAATTTAGGTATCTACTATAAGAATAACCTATTTTATTTTTACTCTTAAAGTAGTAAATACATTGAATTATATAAGGAAAGTCATGTGCTGCCCACATCAGATTTTTTTACTTAGAAGAATTCTGAAAGTTCTCTGCTCGGTAATTAATCAGATTTTCCGCAGTCATACATATTAATACATCGAACAACAAATGTTGACTTTTAGCTTGCCTCTAAAATTAAACCAAGTTACATTTTTGTTATTTGTTCAACTGAATATGAAAATAACCATTAAAACATAATAAAAAAACTAATTTTTTAAAAATCAATAAAACAACACTTCCTATTATAATCCTTATACAGAAAATTTGCCGCTTTTAATAAGTTTCTGGCACATCTCTCATAACGCCCTAAAAAAACCCTGATAGCATTAATATATTCCATTTTAACTTCGTAATTTTTGCGACGCTAGTAATGTCCTGATGAAATTGTTTTTCGTGTGTGTTACTGACAGCACCATAGTTAGCCAGGAAGAAGAGCAGATGAGTGTGTAAAAATATATTTTCAATGACACGTTGCACATTTGTTACTTATTACAACGGAATAATAAGTAGGTAATACATTCTACATTGTTGCTGATACTTTAATTCTTGCACGTTGTGTGACCATTGCTTGTCCCAAGCCTCAGGACACATGCTGTTCACGCTCTTTAGCTTATAGTGGGCTTTGAGCTTATTCGGTCATTTCTTATGAGCATTGTGTTTTTGAACAGCTTATCGCCAGCTCTTTATATTTCTCTGCCATTTTATTTCTTAGTCATATCTTCTGTCTTAATTGGTTTTATTAAATGAGCTTCATCAGTTCCACGAATATGACTCTCAGGTAATGGCTGGCCTTGCCTTACAGAAATGAACCGTCTTCCCACAGTCGTTGGCTTGTGAGCACATTACGTAACTTGACGTGGAACAAGAATGCGGGGATTCCATTTTGACATCTGTTACACGTGGCTGCTCTCAGCGTGTTGTAAATATTAAAATGATATAGTATCATTTTATGTGTCGCGACAAATATATTTTTTTACTCCAATAAACATTTTTCGTGAGTATAGTTAAAGTTGAATGCACGACGAGGTTTTCCTGGGATAACCCTCCAAATTCAACTCTAAAGTGAGAGTACCTCTAACCTGAAAAGTAAATTGCTAGTTGTTGACTATAATATTTAGCTTTAAAGTTATAATATTTATTTAGGTAGTACTGAAGGATTACATGCACTTATAAATAATACGTTATACAAAATATCTAATTTAATTTTTTAAAAGAGAGACTTATTAGGAGATGTGAGACCAAGCAATATTTGCCGAAATATCAAAAAGTTCAACGTTCTATCCAGTACAGTATTGTACGAGTATATTACGGCGTGTATGTATTTTAACTGCACTAGAGATCACTGGCTTTGACTTAGGACAATTTGCACTAGGGAGTGGATTTGTTCGACTTCGCATGTTAGAGTTGATTCCTAGAGCACTACATTTTAAGTTTTCATTTAATCTTTCTATTTTCCATCACAGCGAACATTATTCTTTTTCAGTTTATCATCCTCATCTCTTGCAGATCCCTTCCAATCTTCTTGTCTCTCTTTCGTTACGGTAATATTAATTTATTTTTTAATTTTGCTTCGGGGAAACACGCTTTCCTTGGGTTTTATTGTCTTTCCTTTGCATGATGGCTTAGGACCGGTCCTGATTGGACTCCTCCTTTTGACATAGCTTATCCAGGTCAGGTCCGAAAACGTGGGTTACATCCAAGTAGACATAGTGACTCTCCAACTTATTGATATCATTGCATATTGGTTAATTTATGGATCGGAAACCTCGTTCAAGTGAAATGTCAAACTTTGTGATTATTCGTCTGAATCCTTTGTTCAGCATCACGGTGTATTACCTTAAATATATATTGCTTTATGTGTTCTCACATTATGCAGTGAGACATGCGCCACCATTGCAATTTTTGCTGGGTGTTCTTATTGCTAAGTACAATGGCAAATAGCTCAAAGAGCTCAAATAGCACACTCACTATCTACGTCCATAATTGGAATTAGTAAAATTTGTGGAACCACATTTACATTGCGCAGTTATCAAAGTCTCTGCGTTATACTAATGTATTTTTTTCTGTGATAGCCTAATGCTTATTGCGAGAAGATTGCACGAGGAGATCCGAGTTCGATCCTTACCGCCACTCAAAAGTATCTCTCGTGTCTATGTAGTATGATCACGTTAAATCAGTAGGTCTGCATGTCCTCCCGAGAGATTATGGGGAGGGGAAGAAGGATAAGATCTCTGTCGTTGGCACACCCCATTGTCAGGCACGTGGAAAATTATCGTGGGTCATGGGGCTAGGATTTCGCTCGCGCCCCCCTCCTGGTTGTTTCTGGTTTTACTCCCGTTTTCAATAAATAATAATAACTTACTAATAATTTTTCTTTATACCAAAATCATTGGTTAGTTATTCTATTTAATTTGATTCTAAATTGAAATAGTTTTAATTGATTCATGATATAGGCCCTGGGTTAATTTCAAATAACCGCTAGAAATATATTCGTAACTATAAGAAATTAACATAATTAATGCATAGGATAACTTTCATAGTTAATTAATTGTACAAATAAATTGTGGAAATATAGTGCCTAGGAAAACGAAATGTTAACGATAAATGACTTAGACCGAACTGTTTTAACTTTTTTCGAAAAATGTAATTATTCGATAGATCCAACACACCCTTGTCGAGATGCACTACAAAAACTGGGATCCAATGCTCAATTCCCTATTTTCCGACCCTCTCGTCAGCCTGCCCACTGGCTTCCGCCTAAAGTCGGTGGTAAATGAAACGAAGTCGGGCTGCCATAGTGAGTGTGTCCTGGTTATTTAATCAGCGGCAAGTAAAAAACAGCAAAAAAATTTATGCATCTACTGATTGTTTGGTTACAGTTCTTTTACACCGACGTCTGCGGAGAATCCTTCAAGGAAAATGAAGGTCAGCAAATTGAAGGGCGAACTAAGGAAATTAAGAACGTGATATTTTGTGTGGGGGACTGTGGGAAAAATAAAATATTGCTCGTATTGCAGATATAAGTATCCATGGACCGATTTCATCCAGAACGAGCGTAGTGTTTCGTTATGACCCTAATAGCATTTTTTTCCACAGTCACGTAAGATTTAAGTCACACTGTGACTTTGGGACGTCACAGTACGTCTCGGCAATGTCATATTGAGGTCACAGCGAAGTCATTTTGGTCATTTTCATGGTCGTTTGTGACGTCGCATATTAAATTGTTTGTGACGTCACATTGTAATTGCCATTGTAATGTCGTCACATTGTTACGTGTTAATTAAATTGCGGAAATGTCACGGAATATAGTCACAATGAAGTTACAAAGTTACTAATGCGTAATGTCGCATAGAAGTCACAAATATGATGTCACATTGTGATACAGGTGTCACGTGACTACAACATCACTGTCGCACATGTGACGAACTTTGCTGTGAGGGATGGTATCGATACAGGGTGATTCAAATCGTATGGGCCAAACTGTACGAAGTGGTAGTACACACCAAACTAAGCATTTTTTGTCATAGTTTATCAGGTCGAAAATGAAAAGTAAAGGCGCCAGTGGGCGCTTAATGGTGAAACCGATGAGATGAGGCGAGAACATAGGAATGACTTAGAAGTCATAAAATGGCGTTTAATAAATAATAATTATAGCAATGGCACAAAAGAGCAACCGCCAACCTGAATACACGTCTAACAGCGGCGATGGAAGGACTGGCGAACTCTCTCGAACAGATCAGGCATGTCGCGGACTTCGCAGCAGCGGTCAAAATTCCTGCGACGAGTTCTTCTTCAGATTCAAGGGGAGTATAACAGACGAGACTCTTGAGATATCCACACAAATAGAAATTAAGACACAAAAGTTCGGGCGACCGCAGGGGCCAAGTTATGGGACTATTTTGTCCAATCTGCCGATCTCCAGAGATGTCGATGCAAGCGTTCGAAAGTTTTACGATCGAGCAATCGCCTATCGGGAACGCAATCCCCGCACAGTCGTTGTGTCTCTCTGCCATTCCCATTTGCAGATCCATAGATGAAATGCATATCGGCATTTTCTCTATTTGTAAATTCCTTCATCGACTCAAAAGTTGAAGTTGCGAATAATTGCTGCAAACTGATAAGGCCGTACATACCGTGTTACGAAAATTTATATAAGGGTTCTTTTTCTTCCCCAGATGAAATGTCCATATGCGATTTTCTTTGGCACAGCAACTTTCTTCAACTTAGACACAGCAACAACACAGTTTTCTTAACGACCAGAATGACGGGTTTAAGTTTGCGGAGCAGCCGAATCCCAATGAGTAAGCGCCCTGCAACGCCTTTACATTTCCTATCCGACCCGGTAGACTATGACGAAAAATGCTTGGTTTGATATGTACTACCGCCTCGTAAAGTTTGGCCCATCTTTTTTAAATCACCCTGTATATAGATCTCCCATTGTCGACTTTAGATACCATCTTTTCTACTTTAAGAGCCCGCTAAAATCTTATAATTCCCATTCCTTTTAAAACCTTTTATTCTGTGTCCTTTCAGCAAAGCTCTTGTAATCAAATCGTCAATGCACTCGGATCAGGGCTTAGTTACCATCATAAAACTCCCTCTCGCCTAAACCAGAAAGATTGAATAACCGCAAGGTGAAAGAGATTTTGTTATCTAACTGTTGCAGGGTGAGGATTTCTAATCTCCACGACCTGCGCCCAATATCTTTAAAGGAGAAAAGATTAGTACATACAGTATTAAAGGAGTTTAAAAATTTATGTGTTATCCTAAATTCTGAAACTTTCGGAGTGTGCCAGTTCTGTTTCCGCAGTTTGAATAATCATGCATAGAAGTAATGGATAAACTTGAATTAAATGCATTAAGTCCTTGAATAAATATGCACAAAATGGCTATTCACGTGACATGTTTAAGAAGAAACAAAATTTTTAATTTTGATGCACGTTAGTAAAATGTTAAGCCATTTTTGTAGTATTGCCAATTATTTTACTGGGAGTAGCTTAAAAGGAACTGATGTGGACAGTACATGACTTTCCCTACAGACTCAAGTTAATTTTTTCTTTATTTATTTAATAGTTCATTAGATTGAGTTTAAATGTGCAAAATAACACTGAATTTGCCATTATAAATCAATTTTTGTTTTTGTTTAGTAATTAAATATTTTTCAAAGGCAGTGTAACGAAAATGCGAAAGAACTCAAATATCTCGGGAACGGTTAGTTCTAGAATAATGGAGTTGCTTTTATTCTTTTCCTCGTCAAAAATTACGTATATAAAAACCATGTAATTGATACCTTTGAGTATATGTAATCCTTTATTTTAGATTTTGGCGATTTCTGCAGGTCATTTCGTAAAAAAGGCAGGTTCTTCTTTTCCGAATAATACCAAAATCTAATCAGCACCGGGGTATCCCACAAGTGACTTACCTGTTATATTTTGTGCAATTTAGTCAATTAGATTTTCAGCTGGAGTGGATACATGAAACTTTTGCGGGCCATTTCGCAAAAAGGCGGATGCTTTAAAACCCGAATAGTACCAAAAACTAATCAACACCAGGGTCACCCACAAAGGACCTACCTACCAAATGTTATTAAATTCGATCCATTAGATTTTTAGTTAGAGTGGATATCATGCATTGCTCAGACAGACAGACAGACAAGCAGACGTCACGTTAAAAGCAGATGTTTACTTTCCCTGCAATACATTGTAATGTATAGGGAAATCATTGGAATCATACCAAAAATCACAACTCGAGTTTTCGGCGGATCTACACGTTTCAAGACCCCTAGAATACGAAGAAACCATTTTTAGCGTGACGTCTGTGTGTGTCTGTTTGTCTGTCTGTCTGTGTGTCTGTCTGTCTATCTGTCTGTCTGTCTATCTGTCTGTCTGTCTGTCTGTGCCAATTTCGCATTCACTTTAAATAAAAACTAATTGATCGAATGTCATAAAATTTGGTAGGTAAGTTACTTGTGTTCGAATCTGGTGCTGATTAGTTTTGGGTACGATTCGGGATAAAATAATCGGTCTGTTTTTGCGAAATGGCCCGCAAAAGCTTGTATCTACTCTAGCTGAAAATCTAATGGACCGAATTCTACAAAATTTGGTAGGTAAGTCACTTGTAGGAGACCCTGGTGCTGATTAGATATTGGTATGATTCGGAAAAAAATAACCTGCCTTTTTTTGCAAAATGGCCTGCAAAAATCGCCAAAATCTAAAATAAAAAACTACATATGCTCAAATATATTCATTGAATGCTTGTTTAATGCGTAATTTTTAACGAAGGAAAGGATAATACCAACCCCATTACACTAGGCCTAGCCGTTCTCGAGATATTTTAGTTTTTTCGTATTTTCTCTACGCCGCCTTTGGAAATAAGTTCAGTTACCAAATGAGAACGAAAATTTTATTGAAAGAGAATTAAATTTAATTAAAATAAAAAGAGAACGTGAATATAAGTCTGCAGGGAAAGTCATGTGCTGCCCACATCAGATTTTTTGTATTGTAGATATGCCAAGACGTGTAGATCCGTCGAAAACTCGAGTGACTTACGGCATGATTCCAATACTTTCCCTATACATTACCATGTATTGCAGGGAAAGTAAAAAGAATAAATACTCTCTAAGACATATAGACATATGATAAAATGCGTTCCCAAGGATCTGAAAGAAGGACACGTGTGTATAACTGTGGCTCACTGACATTTTAAACGGCGCGCATTGAGCGCTTTTGTACGATGCCCTATTGCACAAATTAGCCCGGCAAATAATAAAAATCTGATGTGGGCAGCACATGACTTTCCCTGCAGACCTATATTAACGTTCTCTTTATTTTAATTAAATTTATTTCACTTTTAATTCAATTTTCGTTCTCATTCGGTAACCGGGCTTATTTTCAAAGGTGGCGTGGGGAAAGTACGAAAAACTAAAATATCTCGGGAACGGCTAGTCCTAGTGTAATGGGGTTGGTCTTATTCTTTTCGTCGTTAAAAATTACGTATTAAACGAGCATTTAATGGATATATTTGAGTATACCTAGTTCTTTAGTTTAGATTTTGACGATTTTTGTGGGCCATTTTGCAAAAAAGGCAGGTTATTTTTTTCCGAATCGTACCAAAATCTAATCAGCACCAGGGTCCCCCACAAGTGACTCATCTACCGAATTTTGTGAAATTCGGTCCAGTAGTTTTTCAGTTAGAGTGGATACAAGATTTTGCGGACCATTTCGCAAAAAAGGCGGGTTCTTTAATTCCAAATCGTACTCAAAACTAATCAGCACCAGACTCGCCCACAAGTGACTTACCTACCAAATTTTGTGAAATTCGGTCCATTAGTTTATTACTTAGAGTGGATACAAAATCTGCACAGACAGACAGACACACAGACAGACACACAGACACACAGACAGACAGACACATAGACACACAGACACACAGACACACACGCAGACGTCATGCTAAAAATGGTTTTTTCGTATTCTAGAGGTCTCGAAACGTGTAGATCCGTCGAAAACTCGAGCAGTGATTTTCGGCATGATTCCAATACTTTCCCTATACATTACCATGTATTGCAGGGAAGGTAAAAATATATAACAAAATATCTTAAGAAATGCCATTTATAGGATCATGAAAAATAGTTTACTCAATTTTGTGAAATTATTTGAACTCAATGTGATATTATACAAAGTAGTTTAAACATTTGATTTATTTTGAAAAACGTCCCATTTTAATAATTTTGAAAAATTATTAAAAACTGCAAATAATTCGGAAACGACTTGTTTTAGTAGGTTGAAAATGAATTCATTTGACTTCTCGTGTAAAAATATTATGGCTACTTGCATGAACAAATTAAGCATTTTTAGTTTATTTTTCGAATTTTAAATTAAAAAATTAAAATATAGCCACCATTTTGATTTGATAGCATAACCAAATGTTTCACTGGGAACAATTTTAGACATTTTAACACCGTACGGCCAACTTGAAAGACCGGCAGGGGTGCTTCCTCGCCAGAGCAGATGTCACGTGACTAATGCAGTCTTATCACAAATGACGGCTTTTGTACAATCGTTATTTTGACACACAGCTTAATTTTTAAAAATATTGTTCCTATTGCTAATACAAGAATAATGTGTATATTGGAAATAATGTATACGCTGACACTAGAATATGCTGAGCGTTAAGCACTGAAAGACTAATTAAATTGAACGTTTATATACCAGAATACAAATGAATATTTAGATATTTTCTTGTCACCTTTAAGACATAATTTCAATTCGAAATTTTTAATATTTACAGCAGTTATACAGTTAATTAATTTAATGCAATAACTTTATCTTTTATTAATTTAATGCAATACTAATTACCAAGTGTACGTCTGTCCGTCTGTCACGTTTTTTAGAAACTTCCCGAATAGATAGAGACTTGCAATTTGGTACACGGCTCAGTCGTTCGATAAAACCTCCCAGGAAAAATCGAATTTTTCGAAAACGTTCTCTAGAGGGGATGCTCCACACGAAAACGTTCGAAATGTGAAATTATAGTAAAGCATGCTTTGCGATAAGATAGAGACTTTAAATTTGGTGTATGGGTAAATCGTTCGAAATGAAGAAAGTGTGCAATTTCAGTTTTTCAATATTTTCTACTTAAGGGGGTGCCGCACACCAAAATGTTCGATTTACTGAATAAATGAGAAAAGACGCCTTTAAAATTTGATAGTGGCTTGAAATTTGGTATAAGGGCTAATCATTTGACGAAAACACCCAAGACGAATATAGTTTTTCAAAAATATTCGTTTATGGGGGTGCTCGAGAGAAAACGTTCGAAAGGTGAATTGATAAAAAAAAATATGCTTTGAGATGAGATAGAGATATCAAATTTGGTGTAAGGGTAGATAGCTTGGAAGGAAGAAAGTGTATAATTTCAGTTTACTAATATTTCCTATTTTGAGTGGTGCCGCACATCAAAATGTTCGATTTTCGGAATGAAGTAGAAACGCCCCTTTTAAAACGTCATAGAGGCTTGATATTTGGTATATGGACAAATCATCTGATAGAAAACACAAGAAGAATAGAATTTTTCGAAAATGTATATTTAAGAGGGTGGGTACTTCACACAAAAACATTCGAAAGGTGAAATGATAGAAAAAGAATGCTTTGCGATGAGATAGAGACTTCAAATTTGGTGTACGGGTAAAAAGTTGGAGAGGAAGGAAGTGCGCAATTTCAGTTTTTCAACATTGCTATTGTAGAGTGTTCCGCTCACTATAATATTCGATTTGCCAAACAAATGAAAAACGCCTGCTTTACAATATAATAGAGGCTTGAAATTTAGTATATGGATTAACCATTTGATAAAAAAACCAAAGATGAATACGGTTTGACAAAAATGTTCATTAAGGGGGTGTTATACAAAAACACTTTCGAAAGGTGAAGTGATAGAAAAACATGCTTCGTGATAGGATGGAGGCTTCAAATTTTCGTCTACGCGTAGATAGTTTGTAAGAAAGAAAGTGTGATATTTCAGATTTCCAATATTTGCTACTTTAAGGGGTGCCGCACACTAATATATTCGATTTTCCGAATAAATGAGGCACGCGTCCTTTTAAATGTAATAGAGACTTGATATTTGGTATATGGGCCAATCAATCATCTGATAAAAAACCCGAGACAAACAGAGTTTTTCAGAAATGTTCATTTATGGGTGCGCGTCACAGAAAAACGTTCGAAAGGAGAAATGATAAAATAGCAATGCTTCGAGATGAGCTAGACTTTAATGTGGCGTACGGGTAGAGAGTTCGAAAGGAAGAAATGCACAACTTAAGATTCCCAATATTTTCTTCTTTAGGGGGTTCTGCACTCCAAAATATTCGATTCGCCGAATAAATGTGAAACGCGAATTATTCAAAAATTTACATTACTCGGGTGTTGCTTATTGCCAGACAGTTGATTTTCAACGGGTATTCGTCTAATGTAGGTTTAAAAGTCCAACAGAGATGCGGTGGAAGAATGGTACGGTCCCTATAATTGACAACCCGAATTGGGTTTTGATCTAAATTGAGTACTCTGCACGCAAGTATTACATATGTAATTTTTATCTGACCACGTTCAGCAATGAAATCAGTTTGCAAAATATTATGTTACGCTAGATATTTAAATTAAAAAAAAATGAATAAATTTTTGTGGAGTTATTATCGGACAATAAATATCAGTAAAGGATGAGGGAGTGCAGTACGAACGCATTTTTACAACCATAGCAACAAATTCACATTGTGAAACGTTTATTTATACTACGTGTTTAATTTAGACAAAAAAATCGTTTAGCCTCTAGTGACTTATCGTTGTATAAAACTTTGGTCCCTCACTTCAGTCCCTCGCTGTATTGAAATTTTTGAATTTTATTATAGCAATGAATTTATTTCTTTAATGGTGAAAAAGTGATGAAAAGATCCACGGCACAGTGCTTGTAACGTTAAATTTTACATTTGGCGCTTTTCCGAATAACAACATGAAAAATTATTTCGTACCCAATTAACTTATAGTTTACGCAACTCTACACTAACAATCATCAATATTGATAGCATCCTCAATAAGCAATATAGTCTATATATTTAAATATTATTTTACAATAGTTAATACTTTAGTTACTTTAGTCTAATTAGATTTTACAATAGTTAATACTTCTTTTTAATTTTATGTGATTTTTTGAAAAATTTAAAACTAAAAATAATAATAATACTTTTCTTTTTTCAATTTTTAATACTTTTTTTTTAATTTTGAAAAATGTGCAATATCTCGAGAACGGTTCAATCTACCGTTCTAAAATTTGTGTCAATCGATTTCTAATGAAAAATTTACATAAGAAATGATTATTTATGTAACTGAATAAAATGTTTTAATTTTTTGATGATTTAGAAATTTTGAAAATTTTGAAAATTGAAGTTCAAAATTTAGGGGGTTCTGAATATTGGATTGTGTGTTAAAACAAGACTTCCAGTGTTGACTGATTGCGTTTTTATACCAAATTTTGTTAGAATCGCTTCATTCGTTCGTGATATATCGTTTCCACGGACTCTCACACATACACAGACATACTTATACACACACACACACACATACTTATACAGACATACATACGTACACACGCACATACACACAGATATCACCTCAAAAACGTCTGATTCGTGTTCAAGGATGCTTGAAACGCGCTCTTCTGTCGAAAATTCAAATTCGAATTTTTGACCCCGTCACAATAATTTCCTTATACATTATACTATGTATATAAGGAAAGTAAAAGATACGTATGTTAAAATTAGGTGAAAGAGCATGTGAGAGCTCTCAATTCAGATAATCTAGTTTTCAGAGCACTTGTCATTGCAAGGAAAGCAGAATGAAAACATTAAAATAAATGATTATCAATTTCTTTCATTTATACTAGAAAGTATCAAAATATAGACAGCACATTATAAAAAATGTCTGCCGTATTAAGACGCTGTCTAGTCATAGGAATTTCAGAAAAATATATGTGCAGAAATATTAAATTATAATTTACAAATGGGAAAAAAGTATACAAAAGTAATTAAAAACAAAACCAAAAATTTAAATGAATTATGTAGTGGGGGTGAAATTATATAATTAAATCAAACATTTAATTTGCATTTCATTCCGATGATGAAAACATTTTATGAACTGGTATTGAACTGATGAACATACATGAAATTTATTAAAAATTCTATACATGTAATGTAACACGTTTGAAACAAACTTGGGGTAATAAAATAAAAATATTTACATTGTAATAATTTTAATTTTTTCAACTACTGCTATATATTCAAGCATCAGTTAAAATGGCTATAAATGTACCATACCTTCAGATTATATAGCTAACGTATTTTTATATATTTATTTATTCAAAATATATTGCTTCTTATAAAATTCTTTAAAATTTTGATTAAAAAAATCAAGACATTTAAACCAACTAACTATTTTGTATCAATTTTCATATTACTAAACTAAATAGAAAGTTTTCAAAACAGCAATTTTCCAGCAGCTGAATTTCAAGCAGCAGTGAGAATGTTACAGGAAAAGACGAAGTCTGACTCAAAATGTCAGAAAAAACATCTGAAGAGATCACAGTAATGCTGAACTACAGACCCGAAATACAGAGGTATGTGCCCGTCTTCATGTATGTTAGGTCAATTTTTTATCTCTGGAATATGATTCAAAGGACATGGTCGCACACGATGCTTTTCTACTCTTTAAGCGTTTGTTAAAATTGATGTAATTTTAATTACACTGGCGGAAAATAAAATCCCAACACCAAGAAGAAATTAGTTTAGAGGAAAGAAATTCAGGCAAAGCAATTGTGTAGGTAACATATTTATTTGATTAAAGTTTCAAAGTCACAGGTTAAAGTATGCGCTAGAAGAGCTATTTCAAATGTGAAATGTTGATACATTAATAACCGCTGTAGTCGCCACGATTTTGAATGCAAGCATGCAAACGTGCATGCATTGTGTCGTATAGGTGCCGTGTGTCATTTTGCGGAATGGAGTTCGATGCCTGTTGCACTTGGTCAGTCAAATCAGCACCGGTTATTGCTGGATGTGTATGATGCTGGATTTGTCTTCCAATAATGTCCCATACGTGCTCGATGGGAGAAAGATCTGGTGATCTCGCTGGCCAATGCAGTATGTCGACATTCTGTAGAGCACGTTGGGTGACAGCAGCGGTATGAGGACGAAAGTTATCCTGTTAGAAAAAAAACACCCTCTTGAATACTGCTCATGAATGGCAGCACAATAGGTTCAATCACCAGTCTGATGTACAAATTTGCTGTCAAGGTGCTTGGAATAACGACGATGTGCTCCTGCTGTCATAGGAAATGGCTCCCCAGATCATAACTCCTGGTGTAAGTCCAGTGTGTCTACGCCGCAGACAGCTAGGTTCCAAGCGCTCAACTGGCTTCCGTCTTACCAGCATGCGAACATCACTGGCACCAAGACAGAAACGGCTGTCATCTAGGAATACAATAGATGTCCACTCCGCCCTTCAATGAGCTCTAGCTTGACACTACTGACCTCGCAGATGACAGTGATTCAGAGTCAGTGTTATGAACGCTACAGGCCGTCTGTCTCGGAGCTGTCCCTCAAGTACTCGATTTCTTACAGTTCGCTGCGCCACTCTGGGGCCAACAGAAGCTCTAATTGCTGCTGCAGATGCAGTACAATCCGCCACAGCCATGCGGCGAATACGGCGGTCTTCCCTCTCAGTAGTGGCCCGTGTGCAGCCTGACCCCGGTCTTCTCGAGACAGTGCCTTCCCGTGACCACTTCTGCCAACAATCATGCACAGTGGATAGATATATCACTGCCAAGTCTTTCTGCAATATCGCGGAAAGAAAATCCACTTTCTCGTAGCCCTATTATACGGCCTTGTTCAAACTCACTAAGATGCTGATACTGCGTTCTTCGTCTTCTTTAAGGCATTCTTGATTCAAACATAGCTCACAACGTCCAATCCGGAAGATAAATAACGCTCACGAAGTTTACATCGCGTATTTAAAGCAACCGTGATTTGCATGCCCATAGTGGCGCTACTAGAGCCACTCTTATTCGTCTGGCGCGAAATTTGAATAAGCATCTTATTTCATGTGCAAAAACGCGCCTTCCAAATTTTGTTTATCTAGCACAACTCTTTTTTGGTGATGGGATTTTATTTTCCGCCAGTGTATAACGATATTAGAGATGGGAATAAATGATAATTTATTTTAAAAGTTAATAATGTGGATTTTAATGTGTAGTATTTCGATTTAATGATTATGTTAAGGAACTCGCGCAAAGAGGTAATGGTGGGTTTTGGGCCACGATAGCAGTGTACAAATGTTAGTATTCACGACCACTTTAATTAAGCTTAATACTTTAATCCACAAAATGTCATTTAAAAATGGAAACGTCATTTAAGGTTCTTTCACCACACGTATATTAAAAAAAAAAAGATTTCAAAATGTGAATTGAACACTATAGTTTGATGTAGTATAAAATATAAATGTTACAATTCAAATTAAAACTTTTAATAAATAAAAACTTCCCAGCAAACTCTATTGTTAATCCAACCGTCCTAATGGCGATTTCGAGATGAAGCAGGGCTGCTTCGATCATGTGGTATTTTAAACTTTTGCTTACGGGTGGGACAGCGTCAATCTCACTTGCTGACGGCGTCATAGTGAGATTGACGCAATGTGAATTCAGCTTCAACAAGTGAGATTGACAGCGTCAATCTCTCTTGTTGCCGCTGTCCCTCCCGTAAGCAAAAGGTTAAGTGTCCTAGCCAATATCTCCCGTCAGTCACGTAATACCCCGTAAAATTAAACTAAAATAGATTTGATCTCGTAAGTTCGTAGGAGGGAGGGGGGCGGAGTCAGATGTAGCTCTTTTGGTTCCCCTTTTATAAAGCTTCCATTCATCTAAACCAGAAAGATTGAATAACCGTAATAAGGTGAAAGAGATTAATAATAAAAAAAATGTTGCAGGATGAGGACTTCTAATCTCTACGACCTGCGGAAAATACCTTTAAATGAGAAAATATTAATACACACAGTATTAAGCGACTTCAAAAATTGATGCAGTATTATAAATTCTGAAACTTTCGAAATACGTTCGTTTCCATCGTATTTCAGCAGTTTGAATAATCTTCTCTATTTTGGCGTTCGGGTATCAGATTTGAAATACCTGCAAGACTAACTTGTATACACTGCAGAAGTTATAATCGGATTTTTACTCATTTTGTCTTTATACTTCCATTATCCGTTCGGAGACTATAAGATGGCTTTCACGGTAACCGAATTCAGTGTGAATATAGTTGCGCAAATGACACGATAGTGGTATAGTTAAAACTGTAATCCTCCGCTTAGTTAAAGAGTCCGTATGATAAATACCATTTATAATTAAAAACCAAAAGTATATTGATAAAACCAAGTATTTGACTTCAAATCAACCGATATCTCAAGTAAATATCCAAAATTCTACACAGATTTTTCTATATTTCAATAAAAAATTGTATTCTAAATGAATAGTCAAAATAAATTTAGTTTCTAAGGTAACCATCTATGCATGCATTAGGGACGCATGAAGACAAAATTTGAGTAATTTTCTGATGTATTTAAGTTAGAATTTATTCAAATATAGAATGCTTTTTATTAGCTTTACTACATACATAGAATAAGATATAGGAAAAATATTGCGACGGAGTCGTTTTAAGCAATCCCGAACTCGAATTGAACATTTATGAGGCGATGCCTGTGTGTATTTGTGTACGTGTGTGTGTTAGTGAGCGTGTGCAAGAGTCTGTAGTTGTGACATTTCAGGAATGTGTGCGTGGTTTCAGCAAGTAGAAAAACTCCCAAAAAGGGGTCCATTCGTTAAGGCAGAAACGTTTGGTTGATTCAAAAAATTTAAAACATGGCTCTGATAAAAAATATAGAATTAATCAAAGGATGGGTTTTTGAAATTACTTTTTTCTGCAGTAGTCAGTGATATATTTAGGAGGTGCTGTTAAAGACTAAACGTTGAATGGTACTACATTTTTTTTTACATAGTAAAATAAAAATTGGAGTGGTTTAAAACTCACGAAGAGTATAGATTTTTTAAATATTCATTAAAAATTTTCTATTAATCATATAGATTTCCTTTACAGTTTGTTTGAAAGATAATTTTTTGATCTTTCCAATGGTGTTTTAAGATGGAAATTCTGATAATATTTTAGGCCACTAAGGAATTAATTTGTGTGAATATCGTCCAAAATTGTTGTAAATCGGTCTAAAACATAAAACAAGAAAGATCAATCATGCATAAAGTATTGATTATGAAACACACTTTCCAACTTCAACGCAATTTTATTTAAATATCTCTAAAATGCGATACATTTCTCGGTAATATTTTTAAAATTATCACAATACTTCATTAATTATTATATATTTGAAAACTTCATCGAAAAAAATTAACTTTATTCAAATGGCCTGGCTTAAACATCTCTAAAATGCGATACATTCCTCGGTAATATTTTTAAAATTATCACAATACTACAATAATTTATTATATTTGAAAACTTCATCGAAAACAAATGAACTTTATTCAAATGACGTCATCGAAATTTTAATCGCCTGGCTCTGTCTATAAAAGCAGCATTCCATTCATAAACTTTTTTCTATTCATTTCATTCAACACAATACTACAATAATTTACTTTATATAAAAAATCAAGACCATGGATGTATAAGTAATTAAACTATATGCTTAAAACTTCATTAAAAAATCGTGCTTAATCAATATATATGGTTATATATGCTTAATCAATAGTTGTGTAAATTCAATGAATATTTCATTCATATCAGCTATATTGCAGACTCCATGAGTTAAATAATTTTGCGATAAAGAAATGCATCAATTCTTATACAACTTATTCTACATCTTTTGGTATTTACTTCTCCATAAGTGAAAATTAGGCTTCGTTGTAGAAATAATCAAAGTTGGATGATCATTTAATCTCAAATATATTGTAATTGCGCTGTTTCAGTATGGAGATGCACAGAATTTAAGCAAAAATAAAGCGGTTTTAGGACGGAAAAAACACTAAATATGAATTAAAAAAAACTTTAAAGATCAAGATTTTGATACAAGATGGATGCTATATTTTATTTTGAAGTGGGTCGCGTGATCTCTTCGTATAATGTTCACGTGATCTCTTCATATAAAAGCTGTAATTATTATTTTAATTTTTATTTAAAAAACTACTGAATATATTTTGCTGAAATTTTTTTTATATATTTTATGGGATAATTTAAATATTTCCCAAGACTTTCGAAACATTTTGTGAATTTTAAATCCGCTTAAAAATGTTTGAAAAATTAGGTCCCATAGGGTTCAATGTATTTCATTTTTTCAACCCGCGTTCAACTTAAACTAATTTGTGATATTATTCATTTATATTCCCATAGGTCCTACAGACCGTCTGAACAACTAAAATTTTATTTTGATAAAGTCATTTTTAAGGCAGTTATCGTACTATCGGACAGACAGACAGACAGACAGAATGAACAAAGTCATAAACACTTTTGAACTATGTTGTAAAGTTTTAATGATTAAGAATCTAATTCGAAATAATAATAATAAAAAAAATACAACGTCGAGGTGCACCTACTCATTTCCATTTGATTTTATATTTGATTTTTAACACTTTACAACAAAGTTGAAAAGTGTTTATGACTTTGTTCATTCTGTCTGTCCGTTAGCACGATAACTGCCGTAAAAATGACTTAATCAAAATGAAACTTTAGTATGATGTTCAGACGGTCTGTAGAACCTATGGGAATATAAATGAATAATATCACCCAATTAGTTTTGGATTAAACCCGGGTCGAAAAAATGAAATATATTTAGCCCTATGGGACCTAATTTTTCAAACATTTTTTAAGCGAATTTAAAATTCACAAATTGCTTCGAAAATTTTAGGTAATATTCAAATTGTTCCATAAAATACATAAAAAAAATTCAGCGAAATATATTCAGTAGTTTTTTAAATAAAAATTAAAATAATAATTACACCTCTTATATGAAACGATCACGTGACCATGATATGAAACGATCACATGACCCACTTCAAAATGATATATGGCATCCATCTTGTTTCAAAACCGCGATTTTTTTAAGTTCTTTTTAATTCATATTGAGTGTTGTATCCATCCTAAAACTATTTTATTTTTGCTTAAATTCTGTGCATCTACATACTGAAACAACGCAATGACAATATATTTGAGTTTAAATGCTCATCTAAATTTGATTATTTCTACAACTAAGCCTATTTTTCACCTATGTAAAATGTAAACAGCAAAATATATAGAATGAGTTGTATTAGAATTCATGTATTTTTTTAACACAAAATAATTTAGTCCATGGAGTCTGCATGGCTGATATGAATGAAATATTAAATGATTTCATAAAGAGAAGGACGATTTTCTTCGATGAAGTTTCAAGCATAGAGTTTAATTTTTTGTAGCTCCATGGTCTTAAACAAAATGTTTAAATAAAATAAATTATTATAGTATTGTGATGAATGAAATGAATGGGAGAAAGTTATGAATGAAATCCTGTTTTTATAGAGAGATCCAGGCGTGTTATTTTTTCTATGACGTCATTTGAATGAATTTTAGTTGTTTTCTATGAAGTTTTCAAATATAATAAATTATCGTAGTATTATGATAATTCTAAAACTATTACCGAAGAATGTATAACATTTTAGAGATGTTTAAACCAGGCAATTTATATTTCAATGCCATCATTTGAATGAAGTTCATTTTTATCGTTGAAGGTTTAAGATTTCAAATATAATAAATTAATGCAGTATTGTGATAAGTTTCAAAATATTTCCGAGGAATGTATTGCATTTTAGACTTGTTTAAATAAAATTGCATTGAAGTTGGAAAGTGTTTCATAATCAATGCTTTAGGCATGATTGATCTTTCTTGTATAATATGAGAAAGAGCATGACCTCCATCGCATCTTTTATCGTCTATACAAGTCCGTCTCGGGATGTGTCAACGAGTTCGCCGGGACGCCGGGGCCAGTGTTGGGACACGACCGCGTCCCACAATTGTTTAAGCCAACACTGTAAGAGAGGTACAAAAAATCACTAATCCTGGGTATCAAAATATTTATAATTTAATTTTTAATTTTATTACTATTATTACACTTTCCAAATAAAATTTTCATTAGATTTTGATTAATTCTTAGCGTCATGTTTATAACTTATTTTATTTTGTTCGGTTTTAAAAACATTTACAATCATCTATACTTTCTCTTTGATATTTGCAAAATATTTTTTCTGAGTTGAAAATTTGGAATTTTAAAACCATTACAAAATTTTACGAAGCATGCAATTATCTTTACAGAATTTCTTTATTTTATTCTTACTTGCAATTTACTGCAGCAAAATAAATAGAAACTATTTCATACTATGTCACTGCTATTAATCCTGTAAATATTCTTTTCCAGATTCAGAGATCTGCCAACAAAATCCCTGTAATCCGAATTCTTTGCGCACTCTGACCATTGTTTCCATATCCCGAGGGTATCATTAATATTCTTAAAATATTTTTGATTATGCATCCAAAATTTTGTTTAATTGACGATGTTGAAATACAAGTTATTTGTTAAATTAAAAAGATGATGCCATTGGTAACCTTACTTTCTCCAAATCGGACAGGATCGTTTTTTTTCAAATATTTTGCCTCTGAGTGGCAACATTTGGACGGGAATGTTATCAATAATCATTTACGCATGTGCCGACATATGAAGAAACTACTTTTTACGTTAAATACATTAATTTCTGGTGAACAAGTATAGTTTGTTGTTGAAATAGATTAACATTTTGCTTACAGGTGGGTCAGCCTCAATCCCAAACGAAGAACCTCTCAAAAAGACAGGTATATGACATACCTTATCCCAAACAGTTCGGTCCCCCTTTTCAGGCATTGGCGTCCCTGTCCTACCCGTAAGCAAACGGCTAAGCTCTTGCAAAATGAATACCAATTGGATTTCGTACAATGAATAAATAAATAAATAAATAAATCGATGTAGTGCTATTTATTGTCTTCTGAAAAGGTAGTTTTTTCCTTTTCAGTGTGTAATAATATAAGGTAACTAACGAAAATTCCAAATTTTGATTCCATAATTATGTGTATATGCTATTAGTCTACATGCTGAATTAGACAATTTTTACTAGTATTTTATATAATATCTTACTTTGTATACATAAAAATATGCGATATGAAAAAGCATTGGTTTGGACTCCTAAGGGCACCTCCCTCCCTAGAAATGGGACCCCAGGGCCCCCGACGAGTGAAAAAAAATATTGCAGTTTATTTTGCGAAATGATTGAATTGATTTGATTGAATTCATTGAATTTCATTTCATAATGGAAGAATTAGCATGAATTCCATAGTACCTTTCATCGTTTACACAAGTCAGTCTCGAGATGTCGCTACGAGTGCGCCAGGACGCCGGGGGCCCTGTTTGGACAAGACCGCGTCCTTACTGTATGGGAGGTAGAAAGAGGACAATAAACCTGAACATCAAAAATTCATAATTTAATTTTGGATTTTATTACTATTATTACACTTCACAAAATTGAGTTTTTATTACTTTTTTTTTGGATTTTAGCGTTTTGTTTGTAACTCATTATTTTGTTCAGATTTAAAAACATTTACAATCGTTTATACTTTCTCTGATATTCGCAAAATATTTTTCTATTAGTTGAAACTTCGGAATTTTCAAGATATTATATAATTTTGCGAAGCTTGAAATTGTTTCAGTAGAATTTCCCTATTTTATTCTTACTTGCAACTTAATGCAACAAAATGAATAGAAACTATTTCACGTAATAATCACTTCACCACTATTAATCCTGTAAATATTCTTTTCCGGATTCAGAGATCTGCCAGCAAAACTCTTGTAATCCGATTTTCTTGCACACTCGGACTAATGTTTCCATAATCAAATCATCGATATTAATTTCAATGTTTAGTTAATGCCATAAAATCCACTAATATCTCAACAACAAGTATTGCATATTCAAGTTAAAGGATATTTCGTTATCTAACAGTTTCAAAATGAAGGTCTATAATTTCCAACACCTGAGTTATATGCTATTGATGGAGAAAAGTTTGGCACAATGCGCTTCAAACAAAATTATATATTTATATGTTATAATAAATTCTAAAACTTCTGAAACATGTTCATGTCTGTTGTGTTTTGGCTGTGTATGTGATTTAATCGAATAATCCCATCCAGTGAGGATTCGGTTCCTCGTAATTTTGGTGAATGTTTGGTTTAGTTTGAGAACTGTTGTATAATATGCTTGAAGCAATTTTACGTCAAAAATGGATGAATGGAATTTACAGTTTGTGAATAACTACAATTAAGTATAGATGAATATTATTTATAGTTTGTGAATAACTACAGTCAAGAATTGATGAGGGGCGCGACAGCCCTGTGGTAAACCCGCGGGAATTGTATTCAGACGCCCGAGTTCGATTTCCGCCACTGCCAAAAGTGCCGCTGTGTTCACGCGGAGTACGATCACGTTAAACATGTGGGTCCGTATGTCCTTCCGAAAGATTGGTGGTAGGGGAAGGAGGGTACGGTTCCTGTGGATGTCTCCCCCACTGGGTTCCGGTCAAAATTGGGTGGCACTTCCCCGCCGTCCAAACTGATACCCTATACCTTTCTGGTAGGTCGGACGGTCTGGGTCGACAAAGAAGAAATCAAGAATTGATGAATAATATTTATAGTTTGTGAATAACTACAGTCAAGATTAGATGAATAATATTTATAGTTTGTGAACAGCTACAGTCAAGAATAGATGAATAATATTTATAGTTTGTGAATAACTATAGTCAAGAACTAATGAATAATATTTATAGTTTGTGATCACAATCAGCCAGAACGGAGAATCGCATACGTTTTTTCTTATTAACGCTCATATGTGCTGACCCAAAAGCAGAACTTCAAATTTTATAAGCCAGCTCTGAGTAAGGAAGATCCAGTTAAAACATTTAGCAATATTGTTGTCCTCCCTTTATATCCAAAAAATAGTCATGAAATTGCTAGAATTATCAAAAGACGTGACTTCAAAGTGACATTCTTCTCTATGAAATAAATGTATCTTCCTTTGAAAGGAGTTTAAAAAATTCTCCTCTTACAAAGTTCGATAACTGGGGTATGTATCAAATTTTTCAATGCAGACTTTCGTGTATTGGTCAAACTAAACGTGCCTTAAAGTACTACTTGAAAAGATAACAAGAAAGATCAATCATGCACAAAGCATTGATTATGAAACACTTTCCAACTGCAATGCAATTTTATTTAAGCATCTCTAAAATGCGATACATTCCTTGGTAATATTTTAAAAATTATTACAATACTACATTAATTTATTATATTTGAAAACTTAAAACTTCATGGAAAAAAGTGAACTTCATTCAAATGACGGCATTGAAATATAAATTGCCTGATTTAGACATCTCTAAAATGCGATACATTCCTCGGTAATATTTTTAAAATTATCACAATACTACAATAATTTATTATATTTGAAAACTTCATCGAAAACAAATGAACTTTATTCAAATGATGTCATTGAAATTTAAATCGGCTGGCTCTCTCTATAAAAGCAGCATTTCATTCATAAACTGTTTTCCATTCCTTTCATTCATCACAATACTCTAATAATTTATTTTATTTAAAAACTTAAAACCATGGAGGTGCAATTAATTTAACTTTATGCTTAAAACTTCATCGAAAAAAATAATCGTTTACTTTTCTGCATAAAATCAATGAATGTTTCATTCATATCAGCTATAGTGCAGACTCTGTGAGTTAAATAATTTTGCGTTAGAGAAATGCAGCAATTCTTATACAACTTATTTTACATCTTTTGTTATTTGCATTCTCCATAAGAGAAAAGTAGGCTTCGTTGTAGAAATAATCAAAGTTGGATTATCATTTAAACTCAACTATATTGTAATTGCGTTGTTTCAATGGGTAGATGCACAGAATTTAAGCAAAAATGAAGAGGTTTTAGGACTGATACAACATTAAATATGAAATAAAAAGAACTTTAAAAATTACGATTTTGACACAAGATGGATGCCATACTTTATTTTGAAGTGGGTCACGTCAGTAGTATCTTTACGAACGTATGAGCACACCTATATTTTTAATACTAAAAACTATATTTTATAGCTTATTTTTTATCTTTTTTATATATAAAAAAGGTATCGATCCATTTTAATATTAAAAACATGATTTTATAGTTAAATAAGGCCTTTTTTACATTTAGACCAAATTTTTAACCTTTTTTAGATAAATGCGTGAAAAAAAAAGAGGACTTCCAAATAAATGGAAGTCCTCTAAGCTTTAAAATAAATGGGGGGACCGTTAGTCCCCTCATAAAATTACGGTGAAAAAAAATTATTTTCAAAGTTTTTTTAGAAAATAAAAAGGATGATCTAATAGAAAAACTAAACAATATTAAAAAAGAATTATAAAAATCCATCATCAAAGGTCTTAAACCAAATCAAAGGGGTGAAAAAACGCGTCCGGAAATTACGGACGCGTTTTATAGTTATGAAGGACCTTTAAGCATATCAGAAGCAAAAAAATAAAAACAACTTTGTTTATTGTCACAGCGAAGTTCCTCGTTTTATATTAACTATTAAGGGATAACTCAGGTTATTGAACTCTTCCAGTAAAAATACTGTCCCATATTGCAATATGGTCTTCAGAGTTATTATATACCTTATTACTAAATCTTCTTAACATCAGGGGTAAATTTATTTTATCTTCATCATACCATATTTCATTTATTCTAGGTAAAAATATTAATTCAGTTAGAGATGTAATATCGTTTTCTCTACAATATAATTTATTTAAATTAGTTAAATTTTTTATACCTTCAAGAGATGTAATATCGTTTTCAGTACAATCTAATACTTTTAAATTTATTAAATTTTTTATTCCTTCAAGTGAAGTTAATCTATTATCTTCACAATATAATTATTTTAAATTAGTTAAATTATCTATTCCATCAAGTGAAGTTAATATATTATATCCACAAGATAGTATTTCTAAATTAGTTAAATATTCTATTCCTTCAAGTGACATTAATATATTTCTATCACAATATAATTCTTTTAAATTAGTTAAATTTTCTATTCCTTCAAGTGACATTAATGTATTTCCTTCACAATATATATTTTTTAAATTAGTTAAATTTTCTATACCTTCAAGTGAATTTAATCTATTATCTTCACAACATAATTCTTTTAAATTAGTTAAATTTTTTATACCTTCAAGAGATTTTAATTTATTTCCCCTACAATTTGATGTTTCTAAATTAGTTAAATTTTCTATTCCTTCAAGTGAATTTAATCTATTATCTTCACAATATAATTTTTTTAAATTAGTTAAATTTTCTATTCCTTCAAGAGATTTTAATTTATTTCTCACACAATATAATTCTTTTAAATTTATTAATTTTTCTATTCCTTCAAGAGATCCTATATAATTAAATAAAGAAATAGATTTCACTTCAGTAGGATTCTCTATATTTAAGAAAGACATAGTTTTTTTTCCCATACCATTATTATATGTAACATCCATTTATATAGAAACATTTTTATTAAATATTTATTTATCATCTTTGTTAGTTAATTGTCTCAAAATATAAACACACTCTCTCAAGACTGATTTAACTTCATATATCTCTTCAATAATTTTCTCTTGGTAAGGTTCTATTTCGTGATGACCAAACTTTTTATTTAATTCACTCATCTGTATAGCTTGTACTTTTTTCCAATGAACATTAAAAAAGTGATCAGGTAATAGCTCAAATTTATATTTAATCAAATAACAAAAATCTAATTTATACATAAATTCTTCTATAA
Source organism: Amaurobius ferox (assembly GCA_951213105.1). Taxonomy (NCBI): domain Eukaryota; kingdom Metazoa; phylum Arthropoda; class Arachnida; order Araneae; family Amaurobiidae; genus Amaurobius; species Amaurobius ferox. The sequence continues at coordinate 134,339,941 of OX578138.1, read as the reverse complement.
AATTTTCACTAAATGTTTGATATCTAGTTATATACAGCCAATTTAAATCATCTTTTAATTCTCTCATGGTATCTTCTGTAAGATTTTGAAATATTGATACTTTATATAAATCTAAATTATCAGAAAATTTTACGATAAATTCGTTACTTAAAGTTTGATATTGAGATATGTTTACCCAATCTACTTTATCTTTACATTTTTCTATAAAATCTTCTGATAATTTTTGATATCTAGAAATTTTACACCAATCATCAGGTTGAGCAAATTCTTCAATAAAAGATTCAGACAGTGTTGAATATTGTAAAACTAAATCCCAATTTACATGATCTTTAAGATTTCTAATAACATCTTCAGATAAATTATTTCTGGAAAATTCATTCCAATCAATATCTATTTATTAGAAAGAAATTTTTTCAATATGCATATAAGGTTTTAAAGCGTTACCATCGCATTTTATCTTTAATGTGATGATATCATCACGTTTACCATAAACAAAACAGGTTACTACATCTCTATTAACATTTAAAATTTCCTTACCATTGATTTCCAGTGATATCAGTGGACTTTTATCATATATATATTTACTTTCTACTGTATCATATATATCTATATATATGGAAATTTTCATATACATATCGGTAGATAATCGCATCTCTTGATCCAGTAATTTTGAGCTCATCATGTTGAAATTTACTTTTTTATAATCCCCATCTGTATGAAAATCATTTAGTATAGTAACCCAGATATCTCTATTATCTAAATATATTTTATTGACAGCATCGTTATCATTTTCAGGTTCAGAAACATTCGTAATTATTTTATTTTTTACATCAAATTTATCATTCTGTAATATTAACGAATTTTTTTCAAAATATCTTTTATTCACTACATTTTTTTCATCTTTAGGATCTGCTACATTTCCTATTCTTTTTCCTTTTGCATCAAAAACTTTTCCTTCTAAAGAATGTAAAGTTGTATCATTTAATTCTTTTATTCTCTTGCCTGTTTCTTCAGTAAAGGTTAAAAAATCCTCATCATATTTAGTTTTTATAAGATCTCTCAATTCAAAATGATTATTCTCTATTTTATTCAAAACAAAACTTTTAGTGCTTAAATCTAAATCATCTATAGGATTTTCACAATTTTTTAAAATTCTATTTTCCATATCATAATTTCCATCATTCATTAATTTAAAACCTATACCAGGAGGTCCAATAGGTCCTTCTTTCATTTGATCATCATAAGGTGGATAATAAGCACTCATTTATTATAGTTCATAAAAATTAATTTTATGATTTTAAACTCTTAACCATTGTTATAGTTTTATTTTTTAAATTTATAAAACATCTCTTTCTTTCTTTAAAAATAAAATAAAACTTATATTCCTTTTGACTATTCGTTATCCAATTAAATTCAATATCTAAATTATTTAAATCGGTATAGTTTTCATGATTTGATGAGTCAAAAGGAAAAATAGGATACAGATTACCAAAATTCTCCTTATTTATCAAAGGTCCTGTTTCTGTATTATTATCGTAAAATCCTTCATGTAAAACAGCTTCATACACTCTATTATAATCTTTATTGGCAAAATTTGTTTTATAACGCATAAGAGGAACTTGTTTATTATTAATCATCAACCAGCTTTCTACCATATCTATATTATCAAATATCATATTATTTTTTTCATAATTACTATCTCTTTCAATATATTGAGGAATAACATAGACACTTAAAACTTCATCTGACGCTGTAGTTGCTGTCGCAGATCCACTGTTGCTTCTATAAGGGCCTACCATCTTAAATCTATATCGATCCCAATTTACCTCTATATCTTTATCAGATAGATATGATTTCAAAAACAAGCTTTCTGCAGAATTTTTTAATTCTATATAAGGTAAATGCAAGGTTAAACCTTCAACTACTACCTTATAATTTTCGTTTCTTATATTAGTATATATCATATTTTTATTTTCATTTCTTTGAATTTCTATTTTCACTTCAAAACCTGAAATTATCTTTTCATATTCTCTAAAGAAATCGATTATATCTTTTAAAGGTGTCCATATTTTAATGACATTACTATCTTTCGTTAGTTCCCATCTCTTTACGAATCCTTCGTTATAATCTTTATTCATTTTCAAATTATTAAAAAATTCAGTTATTTTAGTAGTATCTTCTAAAGTACCATCATATTTGAACTCATTACGGTCAGCTGAATCAGATGTATCTAGATAAAAAAATTCATTTTGAGCTTGTGATGTTGCATAATCAGGAGTATAATGAATTAATCTTAAAACATGATTCATGATTGAAAAATTTGACTGTGTATTTGATTCAATTTCAGTATCTCCTATATGTACTTTTAAAGTTTTGATAAAACCTCCGCCATTTACCAGACTCACATTTTCGTTTCCAATGGATGATTTATCATTTTTTGTAATTTTTAATTTTAGTTCAAGATATCCTCTAGAATATAAAATTTTTGCTTTAGTATCATTAATATGAAAAACATAGGTGGCATTCTCATTTGAACTATGTTCTTTTGGATGAATTTCTCTTAATTCATAACTTTTAATGTGATCATTATAATAATAACGAGTATCACTTGAATCATAAATCATTTATTTAGGAAGAATTTTTAAACCACCTCCTTTCTTTTTCATAGAAAATATTTCATTTAATATATTCTTAGGTTTCAATAAAACCTTTAAAAATCCTTGTATTTTTTTACTTTTTCTATATAATCTATGTTTATTCATTTATTTAAGAAGAAATAAAATTAAATTCTACAGCTCCTTTATTTAAATCTATTAATTCACCTTTTTGATTAGTAATCCTCATATTTATTCTTTTAACAGAATCCACTTTAACAGGAAAATATATCCAATTATTAAATTCTTTTGAAATTATACTACCTGGAGGGTTTTTATTAGTGAAAGAATATATAACTTCTGAATTATATTGATTTATTAAAGATCCTTTTACAACATCACAGTGAATATAAATATTATCATTTCCATTAGATATATCAGCAATATGTTCACCTTCAATCTCTATTTCTTCATCATAACTTCCATATGTCGGTTTTAAAAAGCCTATAATTTTATGAAAGTTACTTTTTGTAAAATCAATTACCCAATCTTTTTTCAGTTTAATAGATATTCTTTGTCTTGCTTCAATAATACCAAATTTGACAGATGGATCCTCACCGAATATTTTCATCATATACTCATTTAATCCTCTTATAGTATAATTACCATTTGAGATAGTAATTGTTATATCTGTGCCTAATGTATAACATCTAAATATGTTATTTCCATAATTCTTACTTATATCAAACCAGGAAACTTCCAAAGAGAATGAGTGTAAAGCTAATTTTTTTATTTTAAGAGGTGTAATAAAATTTACAGTAAATTCCTCTGATCTCTCATGACCTTCTGATTTTAATATTATCATTTATACATAACAAAATTTTCATTATAGTCACTAGGTTTTTGTGTAGGAAATGATTTGAGAACATTTTTAGGTGATATACCTTTATTCCTTTCTCTTATATATTTCATACAAAATATACCACATTTCACAGATGAAGGTTTCTGTAAAAAACTATCATTATAACCTATTTTTTTATTGGATGTAACAAGAAATGATTTAATATTTTTAGGAATATAGTCCTTCTTCATATTGTCATATTCACCAAACGGATCAAAACATTCCACATCTTTATATTTAGGATCATTATAATAACAAACCCAATGAGTTCCGGGGCCTGTTGATACATCTAAATTAATGATTCCATTTTCAAATTTTCCTATTGTTTTAGGTAATAAATCGGAGGTAAACACACCTCTAAATCCTTTTTCATTTTTCATATTATCTTTAATCATTTTGTCACTGATTCCCACTGTTGATATATTCCCTTTCCAAGTTTTTTTTTTTCCCAGATCCTTTCATCTTTTTTTGTATAGCTGAACTAGCTAATCCAGATAAAGTACCTGATGCTAATGCTGGAACTGCAATTTTAGCAGCGGTTATTAAAGAGGGTATAAGTGCCGCTAGAAATGGTAAAAATCCTCCATTTTTATCTAATTGAGTTTTACTGATTGTAATTCTTTTTTTATCATTAATATGATTAATTTGAGTTTTAGTTAAATACATCTCATGATTAGGAGTTTTAGATTTATCTATTTGTAATGTTACTTCTACTTTATTTTTAAAAGCTGATTTAAGTTTATTTTTCTGACCTTCACTCAAATAAACTTTATTTTTTATCATTTATTAACAGAGAAATTGTTTATGATATCGTTGTACATCATTATAAGTCATTTCTTTATTTTTTAATAACATATCTAACAATAAAGTTACTTGATTATACAATTTCTTTGATTTACTTCCGTTACATATTTTTTCTGTTAAATTTGATAATACATTCAATCCTTTACCCACCTTCATTTCTTTACTACTTCGAATCATATTTAATCTATGCATATAATTTTGCAACATATTTTCTTTATTTTTAATTTCTTTTATATCATTCTTTTTCTGGTTTAATTCCTCCTCTGAAAAACTTTTAGCCCTAGAAATTGTACTTTTTAAGTTGCCTCTTTTCTTAGATAATCCTTCTTTTAACTGTTTAGCTCTTCCATACATCTCCTCTAATTTTTCTTGATCGTTTAAAAATACTGACGGTCTGTATAATTTTTCCTCTTTTAAATATTTTAAATTTAAATTTTGATCGATATCATAAGTATAAGATACTAATTCTTTCACAGCTTCAATAGGCTCTTCTATAGATGGAAATGAAATATTTTCTACAACATTTTGAATACTTTTTACAACCTCTTTATTTGATTTTTCATATTTTTCAATTTTTTGAGTGACTGGTTTATGAAATTCCTCTAATGTTTTTTGAATACCTATTTTTTCTTTTAGTTGATCTTCATTATTCTTTCTTATTTCTTTTTCTATTTTTATTAATTTAATTGAATCTTTTATTTGCTTTAAAAACTTGTGTTTCCGTTCTTTTTCTAAGTTCATTTATATAATATTAATTTTTTACTACAGCTAATTTTATTTTTATTGCAGCAAATTTTATTTTTACTGCTAGTAAATTATGATAAAAATTAAAGATTACACGGAACCAGAAGAATTACCTGATCCTAAACAACATCCTTTGTTACCTAAACATCCATTTAGATTGCTTATAGTAGGATCTTCAGGTTCAGGTAAAACAAATTTACTGTTAAATTTGATTTATGATTTATTATTTTTTGATACATTATATATATGTGCAAAAGATTTATACGAACCTAAATATTCTAAATTATAAGAAAAATATACATTGTTTGAAGATATAGAAAGAGAAGATATTTTGAAATGTAAGAAGAATAAGAAAAGATTATTAAAATTATATGATAAATTAAAAAAAAAAGTATTATTTTCTTCAGATCAAAATTTTATTACTGTAGATGATTTAAATCCTACATTAAAGAATTTAGTTATTTTTGATGATTGTGTGATTGAGAAAGATCAAAAATACATCGAAGAATTATTTATCAGAGGTAGAAAGAAAAACGCATCCTTTATTTATTTATCTCAGTCATATTTTTTAACACCTATCAATATAAGAAGGAACTGTAATTACGATATATTTTTCACTCTACAACCAAAAGAAATTCAACAGATTATAAGAGAGATAGATGGTATATTAAGTACTGAAGAATTCAAACAAATGTATAATAAAAGTGTTCAAGAAAAATACGATTTTTTTATGTTAGATTTAGTGAATCCAGAAATAAGATACAGGAAAAAATTTAATCCTATATAAATGGATGTATATTTAGAAAAAAGATTGTTTGTTTACAGAAAGAGTAGAAATTTGTATCAAAAGATAAGTATTTCATTATCAGTAAGTAAGGTTATTCTAAGTGGAACAGGTTTATCAGCTATTGCCTTTCTACCACTTGCTTTTTTAAGTTTATCAGTTGGTATAGTAGAAGCTATCGATCTTACATTAAAAATTGCGGAAAGAAAGGAAGAATATAGACATTGTTATAATTTTTATAAAGAACTCATTAATTCGTTTAAAGCTAAGGATATGACAGAAGAAGAAATTTATATGTGTGAAAAGGATTTCATAAAAAGTTTAAAATTTAATCCAGTTGAAAAATACGTAAAACAAATGCAATTGAATGGATATAAATTTCTAAATAAATAAATGGTTTGTAAAAAGAAAGGTGGTGATATTGTTGGCTGGATACAAGATAAAATAAATCTTCCAGAAATGCATTTACCAGGATATCAATATTGTGGTCCAAATACAAAATTAGAAAAAAGATTAAAAATAGGTGATCCAGGAATAAACAGAGTTGATAAAGCATGTAAAAACATGATATTGAATACAATAAAACAAAAGATATAAAACAGAGACATGTTGCTGATCAAAAATTAATAGATGATTTAAATGCTATACAAGATCCAACATTTCAAGAAAGATTAGCTAGAGGAATTATTAAACCTATTATTAAAGCTAAAAAAACTTTTGGATTAGGTCTTTTTATATATTGTGTCAAGTGTAAAGATAAAACCCCAACTAAAAATTATCATAAAACTACTTCTAAAAATAATAAACCAGTTGGTAAAGGTATCTGTACTATTTGTGGAAGTAAAAAGAATACTTTTTTAGGAATTTAAAAGAGGTCTATTATAATCCAGAAACAGGCTATTGTGGTATTCAAGAATTGAAAAGAAAAACAGGGTTACCTAATGTTGAAGAATTTTTACATGAACAAGATGTATATACTAGATATAAACCTGTCATTCGTAAATTTAAAAGAAGAAGGGTTTATGTTCCAAACAGTAATAATCAATTTGATGCTGATTTGTTATTTATAAAAAATTATAGCAAATATAATGATGGAACTAATTATTTGTTAACGGTTATAGATGCTTTTAATAAATATGCTTGGGTTTTTCCTATAAAAAAAAAAACATCTGAAGAAGTAGTACAAGGTTTTAAACAAGTTTTTAAAGAAAGAATACCAAAATTCATTTTGACAGATGAAGGTACTGAATTTACAGGAAAACAGACACAAAAATTATTTAAAGATAATAATATACATTGGTTTACAACTAAAAATAAAGAAATAAAATCTGCAATAGCTGAGAGATTTAATAGAAGTATAAGAGAAAAAATTATAAAATATATGCATGCTAACAATACTAAAAGATATATTGATGTATTACCCAAATTACTTAAAAATTATAACAATTCATATCATAGATCTATAAAAATGACACCTGTTGAAGCTAGTAAGGATGATAACGAATCTCAAGTTTATAAAAATTTATATAAAGAAAAAATAATTAGAAAACCGAAATTTAAGATAGGGGATAGTGTTAGAATATCTACAATTAAGAAAACATTCAGGAAAGTAGATGATTCTACATTCACTGAAGAGATTTTTATAGTTTCTGAAGTATTGAAAACAGATCCAATTACTTATCGATTAAAAGATTTAAACAGTAAAGAAATTGAAGGAACTTTTTATGAAAATGAAATGGTAAAATATAATAAAAAAGATGATGTATATAAAATTGAAAAAATCATAAAAAAGAAAGGAAATAAGTATTTTGTAAAATGGCTAGGATATCCAGATGAATTTAATAGTTGGACATCTGAATTAGTTTAAAGATTAAAAAAAGTTATATATAAATGAATGTTTTTGAAGATAATAAGATGAAATTAATCTATGATTCGGAAGAAGAAGAATATTTTTATGTTATCGATTATGAAAGTTTAAAGCAAAGATATAATAGTAGAGTTTGTTATTTTAATCGATTAAGAAGGGAATATAATATTTCTCAAGAAGTTGAGGATATGTTTTTAAAATTTTTAGATTTTATGTATTATGAGAAATCAATTAACTATTATTATTTTATGAAAAAGATTTGTGATATTTTTAATATTGAAAATAATATAAAAGTTCAAAAAGTTAAAAAGAAATATGAAAAAATATGGAATGATTTCTTACAAAGTATTTCAAGAAATGTTTCCTAATAAATGGAGGTTACAAAAAAGTGCATACACTGTTTGACTATGAAATCAGTAAATGAGTTTTACATATATCATAGAAAAGGAAAAATTAATTTCCAAAGTCGTTGCAAATGTTGTGAATCCATAATTAAATATAAAAAAAATATATGTGAATGTGGAAAGCAATATACATATACACACAAAAAGAGACATTTGAAAAGTAATTATCATAGCATCTTCCAGGAAAAAGTATTACAAAAAATGTTTCCTAATAAATGGAGTTTACATTAAAGTCAAAGACTATTAATGAACTTAGAAAAGTAGTAAAACAATTGAATATTAAACAACCTAAAGGTTGTAAGAAGGTTGATTTAATTAAATTATTAACTAAATATATCAGAAAAACAGGTGAATATAAACCTGTTTTAGTAGATTTATTAAATTTAGATTTGTCAGCATACTTGGAAAAAAAGAAAAAAATATTTATTGATAAACCTAAAAAACGTAAAAAAATTAAAAAGATTTTTAATTCTTTTAGTTTAAGATTTGATAAAAATGATTTTAAATCTGTCTTTCCTGAAGAAAATGTATTTACAGTAGAAGAAAATCTTGAAAAGTTATTTACAGAAGATAGAAAATGTCGTATATGTGGTAAATATTATGAAGATGAAGAAGAACATATAAAGAAAGACTTAATGATTAAAAGATCAAAACAAAAAAGAAAATGTATTATTTGCGGCATATATTATAAACATTTAGAAAATCACATATCAAGTCGAAAACATAAAAAAGCATTATTAAATGATGACGGTAATGTAGAAATTAAGGAATATGAAACTGCTTATAAATCTAGATTAAGATCATACAGAATTAATAATTGTAATAATATTAAAATCCCTCTAGAATTTTTAGAAGAGAAAAGAAAGGTTGTAATAGAAAAAATAAAGGAAATTTTGAAAGAATTTAATGGTATAAAGGTAAATTTTAAATTGTTTTGTTTGTATAAATTGAATGAAGAAATTCAAGAATTTACATTCAAAACTGAGAATCAAATTATATTAAAATCTAATGATTTACATACTTTTTATGATTATGTTATTGACAACTTAATAAATGAATCTGATGATTTTATATCAAAAGGATCTGGTTGGAGTCTTGAAGAAATTAAATTTTTAGAATTGAGAATAAATAAGTATCAACCCTTGAGAGGATCAAGTTATATTGATTTACCTGAAAAAATTAAATCTAAACAAGCCATAATAAATGTAAAAAATAAAGATAATAAATGTTTTATGTGGTCAATATTATCAGCAATTCATCCTGTAAAAAAAAATCCTCAAAGAGTGTCAAAATATGAACAATATAAAGATGAATTAAATTTTAAAGGAATTGATTTTCCTGTTTCATTAGACAATATTAAGAAATTTGAAAAACTAAATAATATATCTGTAAATGTTTATAGTTATGATGGTTCAATTTATCCACTTAGAATAACTAACAATAAATTAGAAAAACATGTAAACTTGTTTTATATGAAAGATCATTATTGTTGGATTAAAAATATGAATAGTTTGATCAGATCACAAATTACTAATAATCATCGTATATTTTTATGTGATAGATGTTTAAATTATTTTTATTCTGAGGAAAGATTAAAGATACATGTGGAATACTGTAAAGATGCTGTCACAATTAATATGCCTAAAAAAGATGAAGTTATTCAATTTAAAAATCATGAAAGAAAAATGAGAGTACCATATACTATATATGCTGATTTTGAATCTCTCTTACCTAAAATTGATACATGTGAGCAAGATCAAACTAAATCATATACTGTGAAATATCAAAAACATGTAGCAGATGCATTTTGCTATTATATCAAATATGAAAATGAATACTTTAAACCTCCTGTTGTTTATAGAGGACCAGATACAATCAAAAAGTTTGTATCTATGTTAAAAGAGGATACTCTTAAAATTAAAAAATTATAGAAGACAAAACTAAAAAATATGAAAGTATCAAATCAATGATAGAGTTTGATGAAAATCATTATAAAAGAACTAATATTTGTCATATATGTGAAAATCAAATCTTAAATGATGAAAAAGTAATTGATCATTGTCATATAACTGGAAAATATAGAGGTCCTGCTCATAATGTTTGTAATTTAAATTATCAAATTCCAAAATTTATTCCAGTAAAAATTCATAATTTAACAGGTTATGATTCTCATTTGTTTATAAAAGAACTTGGATTTGATCAATCAAAAATAGATGTTATACCTAATACTGAAGAAAAATATATATATTTCAGCAAAAAAATAGGAGGTATGAAATTGAGATTTATTGATTCATTTAAATTTATGTCTTGCAGTTCAGATAATTTATCAAAAAACTTGAGACCAGAGAATGAAATAAATAGATATCCTCCGAAAATACGAAAAATGAAATATATTAAATACTTAAAATCAAAATTTAGAGAGACATCATTACATTTTCCTGATGATAAATTAGATCTCATTACAAGAAAAGGTGTATATCCTTATGATTATATGGATTCTAGAGATAAATACAAAGAAACAGAATTACCTTCAAAAGATAAATTTTATAATAAATTGAATGAATGTAATATAACTGATGAAGAATATAAACATGCTCAACGTGCTTGGAAAGAATTTAATATAAAAAATTTAGGTGAATATACAGATTTATATGTTAAAACAGATGTATTAATTTTAACAGATGTATTTGAAAATTTTAGAGATGTTTGTTTAAAAACTTATAAATTAGATCCAGATTGGTATTTTACAGCTCCTGGTTTATCTTGGGATGCAATGTTAAAAATAACAAATGTTAAATTAGATTTATTAAATGATTATGATATGATTCTCATGATAGAAAAAGGTTTAAGAGGAGGTGTTTCACAATGCTGTAATAGATATGGAAAAGCTAATAATAAATATATGAAAAATTATGATAATAGTAAAGAATCCAATTATTTAATGTATTTAGATGTTAATAATTTATATGGATGGGCTATGAGTCAATATTTACCATATGGAGAATTTAAATGGTGTGATGAAATAAATTATGTTAAACGTGAATTATATAACAATAAAATAAAAGATGATTCAGAGATTGGATATATATTTGAAATTAGTTTAAGATATCCAAAAGAGTTACATGATTATCATTCAGATTTACCATTATGTCCTGAAAATAGAATTCCTGAAAATTCGAAACAAGGTAAGTTATTAACAACTTTACACGATAAAGACAAATATGTAGTTCATTATAGAAGTTTAAAACAATATTTGAAAATGGGTTTAAAGGCTGTAAGAGTACATAGAGTATTGCAATTTAAACAATCGAATTGGTTAAAAAAATATATAGATTTAAACACTGAAATGAGAAAGAAAGCTGCTAATGATTTTGAGAAAGATTTTTATAAATTAATGAATAATTCAGTATTTGGAAAAACTATGGAAAATATAAGAAAACGAATCGATGTAAGATTATGTTGTAATTATGATCAAGTTAAAAAATTAATTGCTAAACCTAATTTCAAATGTAGAACTATTTTTGATGAAAATTTGGTAGCTGTTCACATGAAAAAAACAAAACTATATTTTAATAAACCGATTTATGTTGGAATGAGTATATTAGATTTATCTAAACATTTAATGTATGATTTTCATTATAATGTCATGAAACCGAGATATAAGGATAATATTAAGTTATTATATATGGATACAGATAGTTTTATATATGATATTAAAACAGATGACTTTTATGAAGATATGAAGTCTATGATTGATTATTTCGATACATCTGATTATCAAGTAAATAATCTGTATAATATGTCTAGATGTAATAAAAAAGTATTAGGTAAAATGAAAGATGAAAATAACGGTGTGATTTTGGAAGAATTTGTAGGTTTAAGAAGTAAAATGTATTCAATAAGATTAGAAAAACAGAGTGTTGAAGAATATAATAATAATGAAGAAGATAAAGAAAACCATAAAAAATTTGAAACTAAGAAGTCTAAAGGTACTAAGACTAGTACCGTTAAAAACAGAATATCATTTGAGGATTATAAAGACTGTTTATTAAATAAAAAAGATCAATATAGAACACAGAATTTAATTAGAAGTAAGAAACATGAATTGTATTCAATTCAAGTGAACAAGATAGCTTTATCAGCAAAAGATGACAAAAGATTTATATTAGAAGATGGTATGAATACTAGAGCTTTAGGACATTATAAAAATGTTTCTATATAAATGGATGAGTGCTTAGGTGATATTCGAGCTTTAAATTTTACAAATTCTGAAGAAATTTACTATATGACTTATCTTTGTAATGAATTTTATGATTTGTATATAAAATATGATCATACTAAAAAACTATTATCAGAAAGTTTTCATAGGTTGACTGAATTAATTGAAAAAGAAGAAAATGAAGATATTAAATTGAATGGATTAGGAGTTTTATATGTTATTTCAAAGAATTTATTCTATTGGTCATGAATTTATAAAAAATGTTTTATATCCTAGGATTGAAAAAACTAAATATTGTGCCTTAATCGATTCGCTATATATAAGATACTTGAGTCATTTTGTAAATTAAACTGAGAAAAACAATAAGTCTTAAAAAGCTTAGAAGCAGCCGTTCAAATTCGCCGCGAGTACAAAGATGAGCAATCCTTATCTTTCAGACCCGGCGCAAATCAATCAACACGCGGCGCGCTTTCTAAAGAGGAAAAATAATGAAAGAAAGTCATAAAATTCTCTGCAGTGCACAAGTCAGTGCAGTCATTTTTTTAATATATTAGAGTGTTTATAATAACTATTTTATTAAATCTAATATTTTCTTAATATCTCTATAATTCAGGGGCCTATATCATATAATGTTTAGAAAAGATATTTTATTTATAAAAAAATGTTTACTAATAAATGGACTATAGACCTAAAATGTTTGAATTAAATGATTTATATCCTAGGATATATTTTGATATAACTAAATATTGTTGTGATACAGTAACCTTAAAGTTAGTTGAATCAATAAAATATAAATGTATATATATATTTAAGTATGAGAAAGCTTAATCAATATATGATTTTTTAATATATTAGAGTGTTTATAATAACTATTTTATTAAATCTAAAATTTTCTTAATATCTCTATAATTCTCCTCCCTTATATCATAATGTTTAGAAAAGATATATTATTTATAAAAAAATGTTTACTAATAAATGGAAGAGTTCAATAGACTGAGAGGTTATCCTAAGACGTTTAAATTAAATGATTTATATCCTGGAAAATATGATCTGATATCATTGAAAAAAATTAAAACTAAATATGGAGATACAGTAATCGCAAAGTTATATGTGATAGATGAAGAAAAAAATTATTACCTAGCAAATAAGCATGGTATACTTTCTGATGAATCAATATATAAAATCAATAAAGGTAGATATATATTTAAGTATTCAGGTATGATTAATGATAAATATGAATATGAATTAGAGGAAGCTTAATACTCTCAAGAGTTAAAAAATAATTCTAAATAAATGGATCTTTATAAGATTAAAAAATCTCTAGAAAAGAAAGGAATTAGTGTAATAGCAAGATTTATAGAATCAAACGGTGATACTGGAACAGCATTTTTAAGTAATTATAATGATCTTAAAAAACTTAGTAAGAATATTAAGTCATATTATAATTTTGATGGAGAGAAAAAATTTAGTAAAGATTGTATACAACTTACTTTTGTTGAAAAAAAGTGATGATTTTCTAAGTGTATATTATATCTATAGATGGCAGCACTAGTAATTCTTTTAATATATATTAATCTTTTAATATCTATAGTACTTTGTGTATATATTAAACTTTCCTTCTTTATTTTATATTATTTATAAACTCTATTTTAGTCGAAAAGGTCTTAGATGTTAACTTTTTTCGACTAAAAAATTATTATGTCATGTTTATATTTTTAAATATTAGATGTGTAATTGCCCCGGGGTGGTCGAATGGATAAAGCCTTAGTCTACCATCTGATAGATCCTGGTTCAAATCTCCATGTGCACTGTGAATATATGATCCGTACGTTATTTATTAGAATTAATTAGATTTAATTAGTATTAGTCTATATATATATAGTATATTAATTGTATATTCCTTGTCTATTTCAGTCATAGAAAATTAAGGAGATAGAATACTGGAGTCCTGGCTGTGTTGAAAAGGAGCCTGGCTGATGAGGAGTCCTAAGAAAAAAAAAAGGATTTCCCCCCGTAGACCTTAAACCCCCAACGTGTTGAGTTGTATTTAAGATCAGAAAAGGTCTACGGGGGAAGGGGGTTTTGTTGAATTTTACTATATTTTATTTTAGATTGGTTCTCTAACATTGGATAGTGCTGCCATCTATCAAATAAATCTTCATAACATCGCTTGGGATGATAAACGACGAACTTCTCTGTGACAATAAACAAAGTTGTTTTTATTTTTTTGCTTCTGATATGCTTAAAGGTCCTTCATAACTGTAAAACGCGTCCGTAATTTCCGGACGCGTTTTTTCACCCCTTTGATTTGGTTTAAGACCTTTGATGATGGATTTTTATAATTCTTTTTTAATATTGTTTAGGTTTTCTATTAGATCATCCTTTTTATTTTCTAAAAAAACTTTGAAAATAATTTTTTTCACCGTAATTTTATGAGGGGACTAACGGTCCCCCCATTTATTTTAAAGCTTAGAGGACTTCCATTTATTTGGAAGTCCTCTTTTTTTTTCACGCATTTATCTAAAAAAAGTTAAAAATTTGGTCTAAATGTAAAAAAGGCCTTATTTAACTATAAAATCATGTTTTTAATATTAAAATGGATCGATACCTTTTTTATATATAAAAACGATAAAAAATAAGCTATAAAATATAGTTTTTAGTATTAAAAATATAGGTGTGCTCATACGTTCGTAAAGATACTACTCACGTCATCTCTTCTTATAATGGTCACATGATCTCTCCATATACAGGGTGAAAGCCCCAGGCCGTCCGGCTCGTCCAGAGGACTTAGAGCAACTATTTGGACGACCGGGATATACAGGGTAGAGTACATACCTGCGAGCCCAGCTAACCAACTTGGGTTTATAGCTTTCAGT
Organism: Amaurobius ferox; assembly: GCA_951213105.1. Taxonomy (NCBI): domain Eukaryota; kingdom Metazoa; phylum Arthropoda; class Arachnida; order Araneae; family Amaurobiidae; genus Amaurobius; species Amaurobius ferox. Next base: position 134,324,748 of record OX578138.1, on the reverse strand, counting down.
GGGACATCGAGGCGCAACCACTTCATCTCTTTTCCAGCAAAGCCGCAACCTCGGTCGCGAAACACGGCGGAATCATTCACCGGGCAGGGGCCGAAGGCACCTGCCGGGCCCTACTCCGGTCACCGGCCAGACCTGGGCTCAGGGCATAAATGGCCACAGTCCCGTGATCCAGCCACCTGGAAGAGTTCGGGGACTGCTCGTCACTTCCGCGATTGCATCCGTGAGTCATCAGCAGCGAGGTTGATTACCCCCGGATTAATTTACCCCCCAGTTTGGAGGATCAAGGCTACAGAGCCAACATCCGAAACCACCATCTTGGGTGGCCCGCCCCGGGGGGAGGGATATACAGGGTGTAATTATTATTTTAATTTTTTTAAAAAACTACTGAATATATTTTGTTGAAAATTTTTATATATTTTACGGGATAATTTGAATATTTCAAAAAATTTTCGAAGCAATTTGTGAATTTTAATTCCGCTTAAAAAATGTTTGAAAAATTAGGTCCCATAGGGTTCTATGTATTTTATTGTTCCAACCCGGGTTCAATCTAAAACTAATTGGGTAATATTATTCATTTATATTCCCATAGGCCCCACAGATCGTCTGAACAACATACTAAAATTCCATTTGGAGAAAGTCATTTTTACTGCAGTTATCGTGCTAACGGACAGACAAACCGACAGACAGACAGACAGACAGAATGAACAAAGTCATAAACACTTTTCAACTATGTTGTGAAGTGTTAATAAAACTGTGTCTAAACTCAATAAATCTTCAAACGTTAATCATTGTTGGATGAATAGTACCGGTTTGATTTTAACCACTTGGCCGGCTGAGAAAACTCTATCTTACTGACCCAGTTTTGTTCTCTTTCAAGAAGCAGTTCTGCAGCTAAACTAACCGCAGCGAGACTGGGGAAATGTTTGTTTTCCAACTGAACAGTCCCGTTCCCCCTATCACGCCTGTCAACAACGTAATGGTCATTAGTTTGCGCATCAGGTGTCTGACCCCACTTTGCTTGCACCACGTGACATGCTCCCCTCAGAAAGGGGAAAACAAAATAGGGTGAGCTACAAAATAAGAATTGGATGGATCTTGCTTGACCAAAATATCGTTCTTTTTTTTTATAATCCCTTTCAATTTTATAGATAATTTTTTAATAGTAGTTTTCTCCTTATTTTTTAAGCAAACGCTATTTGAAGTTTAAATTGCATGATAAATGTATTTTGATTAATAAAATTTTGATACAACATTTTGCTTCTTTTTCCTCTTTCTTATCGTAAAGCATGCAAAGAAAATATTATACATTTATTTTACAAATCAAATTTGATTTAGCTTTGATTATCATTTATCGAGGTTTAAGAAAATCTTTTATACATTTTCTATATACTCAAATAGAAACTTTTAAAAACTGTTGATTTATTAGAAGGACCCATAATGTATAAGCCATCAAACAACGAGGTTAAATTATTTTCTTTTTTATTTTCTGTATATAAGAATTAAAATAACAATGTTAATGTGCGGCAGCGTAAACTTTTATTCATAAATTATTTTTATTACGAATTCATACTGTTTTAAAATGCATAATTTCAACAAATATTCCTAAATTTCCAATTTTCTAGAAAGAGATAATCGTTTTAAAAAGTTAATGTTTGCATGGTGAGAAAATTTTTGTTTGTGTCTATTTTCTTATGAATGAATGTGCTAACTGGATGAAAATGTTGGGGATGCTAACTCATTTAAACATATTTAAAATTTCATATTTTTAATATAAATTTATTTGAAAATCATGAAATATCTTAAGGAAGATCCATTCTAGTGTTCTAAAATAAGTACCATTCGTTTTCTGATGCGAAGTTGCATGCGAGATGCTTGTTTGTTAGACATGTTTAACTCCCATTTTTCAAACATCTTTTTCTCAATATTAACTGCGAAACTCTCTTAAAATGATCATCGTGTGTTCATTGCAAACAACATTGTCCACGTCCGTGGACCGTTTTCACATTTATGTGCTCGTCAACAGTTAATATTCGATAACTGCAATTTCAGCAAAAAATGTACTATGTTCCTTAATCCTGTGTGCTTTCACATAATTTTACATACTTTAGTAGCCGGCATAAAGGACTGAATGAGTTGCGGCGTTAATGCTCCACGTAACCGGAGTAAAGCTAGCTGCATGGTTGGATTGAATATGTTGAACATAAAATTATGAAACATACCAAGTCTTTCTACTACTTTTGCAAATATTGACTATTCCATGTTGACGAGAGTAGAATTAACTTTGTCCATAAATAATGTTATTTGCAGTGAGAGCGCGATCCTATATAATATTGTCTATGCCCAGTAAATATAGGGCTTTCAGCCAGCAAGAATATAGTATTCATGGCGAACCCCCATAATTAAAGACATATTGCAATGAAAAAACGTTTTAAGGGCCTTATTGTTGCCGCCTTTTCAGGTTAATAAAATATTACATGCAAAAACCTTTTTCACAAATATAATGCATTTGCGACAAAGTTTTTTCGGTAGGCTCACTTTTACATATACTTTGATATAAAGATGGAGATTAAAAGAGAAGTCCTTGAAACTCGTGTCAATATGTTTCCATGTGTACATTATTTAGGATGTTTCAAAGGATATTTATCTTTAAAAACGAATTATTTTTAGTGTCTTCTGAGAAAGTGACTATAGGCAAGAAAATTATATCCTACTCTGTAATCATAAACTTCTGAATCTCATAAATTGCATTCAATTACTAAATGTTAAATATTCATTTATTTACTCGTATTTATTTATTTATTTAAAATAGGCAAACTACAGGACAATGTCCCAGAAACATCTTGCAAGATAAAATATAATACAAAATATTAAAAATATATATATAAGAAAAACTAAAATACAAAGTATTTGCAACAAATGATTTTTAAAAGTAATTCCAGATGAATGCAAAACATCAAGATCACCAGAGAAGCTGTTGTAAAGTTTATAAAAGTTATTTATTTAACAATAACTACCAATATTAGTACCAAAAATATTTTTAGCAAATAAACTCAGACTTGGGTCAAAATAAAACTAATCGTCTTCTTTGTGAATTATTTGGTCTTTTTAGCACTGAGGAAAGTGATCCAAAGTGTTTTCGAAACAGTGGTAAATTTAAATTCAGAAATAAAGGGCAGCCAATAACTCAATAACGAATGTTTGTTTCTCTGAAATCGTAAGTGTACATTCATTATCAGAATAATCGAACTAGATTGAATATTTTTATAAATCGTATGATTAGAAAACGAATAATTCGAATTATTACAATGACGTCTTGGACACGCTTACTCAAGAACAAATATTGGCTTGCTGTGGAATTCATATAATATAAATTTACGTAAATTATATAGAATATGAATATAAGAGAATGTCGACTCCCACTCTACTCTAGATATTTTGTATTGGGTCTGCTAAGAGATGCATGATATACTATATAATATACATAACATCTAACATGATATACCTGTACATAAGCTTTTGAATTTTTAGTGACCAATCTTTGATTATTGTATAGAAACAGATCGTTCAAAAACGTTCAAGGTTTATACTCTGGCTTTTTTGGAAAACTACAATAAGCAATACTGCTTTTGTATGGTTTTCTTTTGTAACCAGTGGTTATCAAATATATAGTTTTATCAAAAATTGGTGGAAAACAATATGCATTAGATGCTATACAAAGACGGACTATTTCCAAACAAAAGCAAAATAATATATGACATATTTCATAACAATTAAAGTTTTTTATCTAAAGTAAAAATCAATAATGTTAATAATAATAATAATTTTAGTAATGTACATTATATGAAGTGTCTCAAACATTTCAAATATATAAGTTAAATATTTGCAGGCGCAAAATACAGTTAAATATTTTTAACTGGTTGTATCGTTTCTTTTTTTAGTATTAAACTGTGCTACTGTGGGGGAACTTGCATGGAATAGAATGAATCCAACAAGTATTTAACCCCCCCCCCCCCCCCGCAGCCCTTTTGCCCGGAGCGCGTTCCTTGCCGCTGATTACGGCGGATTTTCTATGCCCATTCAACCCTCGAGTCGGGAATCAGTGACTGTCTGTCTACAGCACGTTCTTCTCACGATATAACAAAGACCACCTCAAGTGCTTTCACAGACGTCGTTTTATTGCACAACACAAACAAATATTTGGTGCAATTACGACTTGTAGAAAAAAAATATTTGTGTGGAATGTTAGTCTTCTAGGGTGATTTAATTTTTCTCAAATGGTAACAATTATTAGAAATATATAAATGAACAGTTATGTCTTAGTGTTGAAAATAAATTCAAATAACTCTTTACATGGCAGAATTTGTGTAGTTTGCAGCATAACTGGACTTAATCCCCGAGTCGTTGGTTCAATACCCAACTATGAACGAGTATTGTATGTAACTAAAATATATTACAATTAGCGCTTGAACCAAAATCTTTAATGTTTATAACCGCAGGGTGTTGGTGTCCCATTCTAGCATTGTTTAAAAAGGTGAGAATGTATGCTAATTCAAGTAATTTCGTACATGGCGCGAGTGGTGTATCTGATAGCACGCATGACCACAATCTACGAGGCTCTGTTTTTATTCTTATTGTATTCGTGGAATTTGAAGTTGGTTGCATGGCATGACTAACTTATCAATCACACAGTGGTTCATAAAATATCGGAATATAGCAAGTTTTCTTGTTGCAAATCTAATTATCGTCTACACCATGCTGAAGAGCGGTATAATGGTTCCCGAATGCTGGTTGCTACACTGGAAGCGCGATTCCAAACTTTGGGAATGCGTTTGATTGGTGGGTTCCTTAGTTATCAAAGTACTCTCACTCCTGAATGCAGATTACTATTCCTATTCTTCAGAAACATATGCATCAGTTATTAAGCCGCAGTTGAGCATAGGACATTATGTATAACTTAAAATAATTCGGTAAATTACAATTAGTCTCATATATCTTATTTTAAAAGGTATTCTAACAACATTTCTTTATATTATTTATTTATAATGGTTCCACTTTTCTGTTATAAAATATTTTGCAGATTAAATATGATTTATAAATTATATCATAAGGAAATGAAATTTACGCAAATAATGATTACATATTGTAAAACATTTCACATGGTGATTGTTTCGAAATATTGATTCGATTTTTTTTTAAAACTATAGTTTTTGTATACAATTCAATACAAGAAAGTAAAAATATTAAAATACCTCAAAATAATTATTATATTGGAAACGTTTCATTACTTATTTTTTTATAGCTTTCACATATTAAGTCTTGGCCTCGGTTTCTGCTTTGTGTACCCAAGGAAAACGTTTAATCAAGTCTTATTACACTTCTTTTAATAAACAGCTCATCTTAAGAAGCTATTTGCTCTCCCCCCATTCTCTTAAAATATAGTTTTTGAAATAAAAATTTAAATAATATTATAGAGTATATATATCAAATGTATTTAAAATAAAAATCAGATATATTTATTATAACATAAGTACATTTATTAAAATGTACATTAAACGTATTTTTTAAAATGTATATTAAATGCATTTTATTAAGTTACAATGAGTACGAAAACGAATATTTGTAGAACTGCAATTATAATTTAACTAGTTTGTAGTATAATTTAACTAGATAAGTCCAACCATGTTTTCGGTTTATAAATCAAAAGTTATGAGAATTAAAAGCAATTAAATCATTATATGAATTTGTTATCCTTTTTCAGTATGGTTATGTTAGTATATTTCTTATCTAGTACTTATATCGCTTTATTAAGATTTATATGCCAATACCTTTTAATTTTCAATAATGAGTAAAAATTATAATACTTCAATTAAAATATGTTTTGACTTTCATTGAGATAAATAACGTTGAGTGTTGTTAGTATACTGTTAAAATAAATAGTAGAAGGTAGTAGATTCCAATATGGTCCACCTAAGATTTGACTGATTTTTTTACCGACTGCAAATTATTTTTCTAAAAAATAAGTAAGCTGTTGATTAGAGGATTTAAGAGGGCAATTAAGAAAAAATACGCTGTTTTTGTGACCGTCACTTAAAAAATGCAATAATCTGCAATATATAACCGAATGAATACCAATCTCAAAGAATTATTTTCACAGCATTTGCTGCTCGTGAAATCGAACGATAAGCATGAAAACGAAACGTTGAGAAAGATGTCCGAGCTTCGTTGGCGGGGAGCAGGCAAGATAAGCGATCTTTGCTTCTTGGCCTTTACAATGACCGGCCATAAATCAGATTCTCAGAACATCCTTTTTTCTTTCCGACATTTGGGGCAATGAAACTGTTGTATTGTAAGAAAGCTAGTCTGCCCCTTTGAAGGGGCTGTCGAAGCTGGTGGTCTCACAGAATGTGTTGACGAGTTATTACGTCTTCGGCCGGCGAGTGGTGAAAATCTTTCAGACGAATTATCTTGTCACAGGCGGTCAACTGGTTAATCTTGCTTTCATTTTTCAAAAATGCTTTTCGGTTTCGATTTGGATTTGAGGCTTTTTATATACATAAAAATTTCAGTAATCTGGTTAATGATTTGTCAATAACACCGTATTTCTCTGAGGTATGGTTTGACAATGTAACATTTTTATTTATCTCTTTTGCCCTTATTTTGCACATTGAGTTCCTGTATTCTGAATTTTATTAATTTGTATTTGCTTGTCAAGTTAATATTTACTAGATTTTCTATTTGTTATCTTGTTTTTCGTCACACTAGGTGCCTCTACTGTCAGACAGCTAAATGGAGACCTGTTCTGCTACACGGCATACAGGTTTGGATCTCCATCGCTGAGAGTCGCCCGCAGACGACCCGGCTGAGGTCCAGAAGAGGAAGTGTGGTCTCAAACATGACCGAAGAACCAAGGCTGGACAAATGCCAAAACTGGAAAGGCTTCTGCTGGACCCTTGACCACACACACCACGCCCAGAGAGCAGCCAAGATATGAGAATAGTGCCCTGGACACCACCTCAGGGGATTTCCCGGCAGTGACATCCCGGGCAGCCTCCTACTCCAGCTGGAGAAAATGAGGCTCTGCGGTAGTTGCGTGAACGACATAATTACAACTGCAGTGACCGCCTAACGTTCCAAAAGAAGAGCCGTTGTTACGGCAACCGAATAATTTAAGTCGTGTTTTGCAGAGGATTCCAACTTTCTACCCCTCGGTAGTTATGCAGAGGCAGTATGCAACTTAAAGAGGCGCTGTCGTAACCCGGACTTATACCCGTACTGCCGGGTTAGCTTAACCTAGAAAAAGAAGAGGAGACAGGAAAGACATAGGAGTTGGCTAAAGCCAAAGCCGGGAGGGCCCAGAGAGGGTTGAGCAGAGGAGGAAGATTATCTTAATCTGAGACACGGGATGAGGATCTTAAAAGTCTAGAGCCAGAAAGAAAAATATTCAAAAAGCCTGGAGAGTACATACTAAAGAGGCTAACGAGAGGCTAACAAGAGTACATACTAAAAGGGGTGAAGGTACACTGTACTAACTAAAATACTAAGCGCACACAGTACTAACTAAAATACTAGCTAAAATACTAAGGCGAACGACTAAAAACTAGAAAGAGAAAAAGGGCGAGGAAAGGGAAGAAACCCCCTAAGTCAGGGGAAAACACCAAGAGGACCCTTAACACAGGGAAAAGGGGGGAAGACCAAGGAGGGAGGTGGTGAGCCATGGATGAGATGGCTAAACAGCCACGGAGCTAAAAGAGGAGTGCCTTAAGAGACTACGCTAAAACTGAGCTAAAACTAAGCTAAAAATAAAACCGCTTACCCTGGAGAGGGACCGCCCTACGCTGGATCTGAAAGGGAAGGATTAGTGGCTAGGGACCCCCGGGGGGGCCCACTGCAGCCAACCACCTACCGAATACCACCTGTGGCAGGCCGTCCTGAGCCTGGGAAGCTGGATTCTTCTTCCTAGGGGAGGGGGGGGGGGAGGACCTATTGTCCAAGGGGGAGAAGACTTGGTGCTGACTGGAAAAAACCAAATATTAAAGGCTGAAAAGGAAGGGTTGTTATATCTGAAAAGGAATGTATGGGTTAGTTAACACTTGGAAGCTTACTTCCAAAACAAAATTACCAAACACGGTTGACACCAAAGAAAAGACCGGTACGGGACAATCCCCCGACCATACTGGATAAACCATTCACAACAAAGGTGGAGAGGGAAGCCGGAACAAAAGTGGAGACGCCTTCCACATCTAAGGTGGATCAAAGGAAGTGTAGGTGCGCTGACCTCAACTAAGGAGGAGCCGCAACCTTGAGGAGCCTAAAGCTGAAAAAGAACCATGTCACGACTGAGGTGACGAAACAACGTAAATAACACTGGGACAATCCCCCAGAGGTAGACAAAGGACCAAAATCCAGAAGCTTGGTAACAGGGATCTCGCAGGCGAAAGAGAGCTGGAGTAAAAGGGATGCCTGCGAGAAGGACAGAAAGAGGAGAGGGGAGGAGGAAGAGAAATCCTACCAAAGTAGGGAACACTGGAGGAAAGACCTTCCAGTGTCGGAGTGCCATTCGAGAGTAGAGGTACTCCTCCGCAAATCAGGTGGGAACTACCTTCCACCGATTCCCAGCCACAACCTCCCCTAAGGTGCCTCTACTGTATTGAGTTCAGTCGTTTGACTAGCATTTTCAGTTTGACCGGCTTAGTTGTGTTCATTTGGGTTTTCTACTCTGGGCTTGTTGCACTGAAGAAGGAAATGCAATGGCTTCTGAAATGTATGTATGCTTATTTAACTTTATTTGCACAACATTTTACGTTGTGATCCAGTTTATTATTTTTTTGCTTATACTGGAACGAATTACTCAGCATTATCCGGTCCTAAATACATAAGTGCCCACTACTTATGAAATACAGATAACGCTTTACTCAATTTCCAAATCGCTTGTTTTGAACTAGAGTCATTCTCACCATACAAATAAAATCTCCAAATCATAAAATGCTAATCATAATTGGCCATATCTTTTGCATACAGCTCTTAAAAATATGAAACGAAGTAAATCGCTCCGTCCCTCAACTTAGACGCACGTGTGAATCTAGGAGTGGCTTCACAAGATCTAAATACTTCAATCGCACGGTCCTGCTTCAATGAGGAAACGGTCCGCTGACTCAAAAATTTCAATAGTTCCCTCGCTTAAAAAAATTATAATCAATGAACGGATGGCTTCAGCAAAATTAATTTTTGCTTTGGAGCAAAGTAGCCGATGTTCAATTATAAGCAGGGGCCGTTAATTTTTTTATATCGCAATATAAAAATGAGGGAGGTTTAAAAAGCACAGAAGGTATGTATTATTTTAAAATTTCACGAAATTCGTTTATTAATAATATGGATTCAGTTTGTTTGAAAGAGAATTTTTCGATCTTTTTGATGGTGTCAAGTTGGAAACTCTGTGAGAATATTTTCGGTGATTAAGGAATTGATTTGTATGAATATCGCCTAAAATCGTTGTGAATTGGACTAAAACATACAATAACTAAAAAATTAATTCGAAATTAAAAAAATAACGCCAAGGTACAACTTTCTGTGTTTTGAAGTACCTGTGTACCAAATTTCATGGTCGTACGAAGCTTGAATTTCCCGCTGAAGACCGCACAGACACATACACAGACACAAGCACACACACACATACACCAGCACACACACACACATACACACACAGACACACATACAGACACAAGCATATACATATACATACACACACAGAGACACAAGCACACACACATATACACACACACATACACAGGGAGACATTTTCCTTTATTATGTAATATTAATGAAGTATTCTTATAGCAGATTAATTTGTCTATAAGGTGGGTATTTCTAAATGCCTTGTATATGAAAATCAATATCTTATATATGCAGTTAAAGATTTTAGATGCTTTTAAATAAACAATATTTGTAAAACATCCCCAGTAATTTAATAAAAATATATAACCTTCATACATTTTTCTGACAGAATTTATAATACAGTTCTTAGTAGTTAATTACGTTTTTACGAATACAAAAGTTTGAAGCTTAGACATTTTATTTAAATTTCACAAATATTTCCTACACAATCGCAGTTTCATTCTGTGAATTTTTAAAAAGGAAAGAAAAAGAAGAAATTATCTTTCCTGAATCTCATCTCTCAGTGATCTTTCTTTTTTAATATAACTCGCACTTAAGTATCTCCTTCCTTTGAATTGTCGTTTATTCCATTAGCATTCAGAAGTAAACCACTTATGAAAAGAACTTTTTATCAAAGTTTGTAATTTGTTGTGTGGTTTTGGCAACAAATGTCCTTATTATTCAGTTTTCTGCATGCGATAAAAAAAAAAGCGCAGGAATTTCCGTCGAAACATTCACCTATTGTTTGATTTCAATGAAATTTTTGAGTAAGTAAAAATAAAGCGCGTTCAAAGCATTCTTAAGTCGGAATGTGAAATAAGAAGACAAAGTGGAAACAAACTTAAGAAAATTAAAAATTCTGCAACATTTTGTATTTTGCGTGAAGTAACATATTTTAGCGATGCTTTGTTGTAGAAAATTACGATATATTATTACCTTTTGATTAGTGGGTGTTATTCTCAGAATAGAAGAGAGAATCGGATTATTTGAGCAACCTAGGTGTTATTGAACTCAGCAATAAGCGTAATCAGGAACATGATTCAGCTAACAACCTGCTAGCTGTAAAACATTTGTTACAAAGTAATTGTCAGATATAATAAAACCAGCAAATAAATGCTCAACTAATTAGCAAACAAAAATATGGTATAAGGAAAGTTTGAGCAACGTATATAAGCACAAATAAGACGATAATGCAACTTACAAAAATGCACGTCGATCTATGATTTCTTTGAAGCTTTTCATGTCCAGAAAATTTCTACCTATGTTGGTAATGATATGTCCAGTATTCCTTTTTTTGTTCGCTGTCTGACTGAGTGCCCTTCAAGCCCCGCCCTTCTTCGTTCTATTCCTTTGGAGATCTTATATGTCGTTTTATCTTATTTTTCGTCTTATTATGCCTCGTTTATTCTTGTTCAAACTTGACCCTTCGTGTCAAGATATTCCTGTTGTGTCTTGACTCACGCCAATCTTGTGTGTTACTTCTAGCTTCGTATTGACGGGCCGGTATTCATGCTGATGTCTGATTGGCTCTCTCTTAATCCAGATCTTGGGTATATAATTCCAAGCTCTTGGCTCTTGCTGAGACTTCGTCCTGTTCATACGTTTTTCGTGACCTCTCTGCCTTTTTGCTTTAGCGACCTGCGTAAGCCATCTTTTCTTTCCTTGCTGATTCGGACATGGAGTCCGGTACATCCCTTTTGCCGGATGGTACACTCATGCCACCTGATATCGGAAACTTTCTCATAAGATTTCGTGATGGTCTGTTTCCCTCCTTGGATAAATCTGATGCCGGCTTCATACAGCAAATGAACGACATCCGACTCACTTATGAATTCCTGATCCACGAGTGGAAGCTGACTCAAGCCGGAGACACCTCCAGAAGCATCCAAGTCTTCAGAGGTATGTGCCTTGATCTGATTGACTTTTTTGAGCAGAATTTTCTAGCAAACGAGCATACCCCCTACCTAACTGAAATTAAGACTTTTGAAGCCAACAATAATTGTATTCTTAAAATTAATGATCAAAATAATGTTAACTCCATTAGTCAGAGCAACTTAAATCTAAATGTTCTTAAAACTAACTTGAAATCTAACTTAATGTGGGGAATCCTCCCAAATCCTAATGATAGCAATAATGAGCCTAACTCATCATGGGCAAATGCCCAAGCTGAAAATAGCACTAGTTCTATCTCTAGCAACACTGCTGAGACCAGCATCGAGGATTTGGAAGGTTATATTCTACCCCTCCTCAAGAAAACTTGCCGTACGGCCTCTGTAATCACCTCTAAAGAAAAAACTTCTACTCAGAATGCTTTTTCTGCACTCACTGATATGATTTCGGAAGATCCTGAGAATATCCCTGCAACCAATGAAAATTCACCTTCGATGGATACCACCCCTATTCCGGAAACCACACCCTCCCCCGCTGTGCCTTCAGCGCCAAATGACTCTAATACTGAAATTTACTCCCCCCGCCCAGAACCCTTCTACATAAATTGCCCAAGCAACTGGAGGAACTTAGTTAAAACTCTAAACACCCTTGTCTCCGCTCCTGTCAGAGCACAACTTGCAAGAGAATTTATAAAAGTATATCCCCAAACTGTCGATGATTTTAGACTTGTCCAAAGATTCCTGATCGATCAAAAAATTGAATTTCATTCCATCAACCTGAAAGCCGAAAGGCCCATCAAAATTCTTTTAAAAGGACTCCCCCATAACTCCCTGATAATTGAAATTATTGAAGAATTAACCTCCCTTGGATTCAGCATCCATAGAATTTCGCAACTAAAGGACCTCAAAACTAAAGCCCCCCTCCCCATTTTTCTAACTTACCTAAACCCCACCAGAGGTTGGGAAAAAATAAGAGATATCCGCACCCTTCTTGATATGCAGATTCGTGTTACTGACTTTCAATCCCGGGCCATTAAAATGTGCTTTAGATGCCAGCGATACAATCATTCGAGTGACTGCTGTCAGCTCCCCCCCAGGTGCGTCAAGTGTGGCGAAGGCCATGTCTCACGCGAATGCCAAAAACCCAGAGACACCCCTGCTAAATGTGCCAACTGCCTCGGCCCTCACACCGCAAATTTTAGGCTCTGCCCTGCGAACCCGCACAACAAAAATGCTCCCATCTTAAATTTCTCACCCCCCCCTCCCACCGCCTCTAGGCAAATTGTTCCAAAACCCTCTGACTTTCCGCCCATCCGGCATCCTACTGTAATTCCTTCCCAAAACCAACCAAAAAATTCAACCATCATCCCTGAAAATTCAGAAACTCCAGTTGCAACCTCCGCCCCCCCCAAAAAATCCTTCGCTGAAATTGCTACCCATCCTCCACCTCAAAAAATAGCACCTCAAACCCACCAATCAAATTCTCAAACCAAACCCTCCAATCAAAACCCTCTTACAGACCCAAACAACCTTCCACTTCAAAATCTTAAAATTCACTCTTACATTACCAAACCAAGCAACACCTCTCCTGACCAAACTGCAACAACCAATCAGAAACCTAAACCCAACTCTACTTCGCATTTCTCAGATCTTTTTTCAATATTCCATGAAATCAAAAACATCTTTAACAGTTTCAATATAGACATGATTAAAATAAAAAAAATTATTAACATTATCCAAACCAAGTTCAATGAAGCCACCAATCCTCTCAACAAACTTTTTGCAATTATTTCGGCCCTCGAAGAGGTTTTTAGCTCAGACACATCCGACCAAAATGACGAGTAATCTTCAAGACTCTATCCGTATTCTCTTCTGGAACGCTAACGGCCTTGTCCCTAAAATCACCGAACTCCGCGACTTCATTAATAATAACCCTGTGGAAATCATCCTTATCCAGGAAATCATACCCGGCCGTCGCCCCCCCTCCCTTAATATCGCCAACTATCAAAAATACACTGCCCTTCGTAATCTGACTCAAAATTCCCACTCCTCCTACGGAGGAGTCTCCGTATATGTCAAAAGTAACATTCCGCACTATGAGCTCAACACCCTTAACAACAATCTCATCGAAAATAAACTTGTAAATATTACTCTTCCAAATCAGCCCACCCTAACCATCGGTTCAGTCTACATTAAACCTAATTGCTCCATTGACCTCACTGTTGACCTTAATCGTATCTTCAATTGTAATCACAGACTTATTATAGCCGGCGACTTTAATGCCCACCACCCTGCTTGGAACTGCCGCCGTCGAAACCCCTACGGTAATCAATTCCACAAGTATATCACCAGTAATAATATCCATGTTGCCGTCCCCTCTAACCCCACTCATTTTTCTTTTTCAGCTACCCCCTCTACTATTGATTTTGCACTCCTTAAAAATATCCGTTTTCCTTACACTACCGACACCCTTAACGAACTCAGCTCCGACCACCTCCCTGTCCTCCTTACCATTCAACTAAATACGCTCCTTCCCTCTTCTGGTTTACCCACCTCTATAAATTGGAAAAATTTCAAACTCACTCTTCAAAATTCTACGCTCATGAACCCTAAAATCAAAAACACTGCCGACCTGGAACATGCTGTTTCCAACATTACTCTCGAACTGCAACGCTCCCTGGCAAACGCCACTACAACCCGCCCTGCCCCTCGTTATAACTCCCTTCCCCACCACCTTAAAAACCAAATTAAAATTAAGAACTTCACCCGGAATCTTTGGCAGATTTCTAGGAATCCCCAAATCAAAATTATTTTAAATGCCCAAAATCGCAAAATTAAATCTGACATTTCTAAATTTAAACAAAACAAATGGAAGGAATATATCGAGTCCCTCTCTCCCGAAGACGGCTCCATATGGAAGGAAATTAAACGCATTAGGAAACCCTTCGCCCAGCTCCCCCCCTCCTCTCCGACACTGGCACTGCCTTTTCCAATCTTGAAAAGGCTAACACTTTAGCGGCCAACTATCAAAGACAATTTGAACCTAATAACTCTAATTCAAACAACTCTTTTCACGCTCACGTCAGTCAAATCGTCTCGAACTTCATTAATGCCCCCCACCCTGAGCCCATTGAACCCACCAACCCGTCGGAACTCTATGACCACATTAGAAACTTCAAAAATAAAAAAACCCCTGGTCTTGATAAAATAACTAACAAAGCCCTTAAATTCATCCCCTTAAATATCCTTTTTTATCTTGTTCATGTAATCAACGCAATTCTTAAATTCCGTCACTTCCCTGATTGTTGGAAAACGGCAGTTATTATTCCCATTTTCAAGCCGGGCGGCGTCCCCGCCGACCCCGCTTCTTACCGCCCCATCTCGCTCCTCTCCTCCCTCAGCAAACTGGCTGAACGTATCATTCAAAATCGTCTCTTCAATTTCATTGACAAAAATAATATTATCATTCCTGAGCAATTCGGTTTTCGACCCTCCCACTCTACTACCCACCAGCTGCTGCGTGTTGTGGAATTTGTTTCTGACGGCTTCCGCAACAAACAGTCAGCTGGAGCCCTTTTACTTGACGTTGAGAAAGCATTCGATAAAACCTACCATCTTGGACTCATCTTTAAACTTATTCAAATAAAAGTCCCCTCCCCCCTCATCCTCATCATAAATTCCTATCTTCAAAATCGTAACTTCCATGTCCGTGTCCTTAACACCCTTTCAAATAATAAACCAATCAAAGCAGGGGTACCCCAAGGTTCTATCCTGGCCCCCCTCCTCTTCAACATTTTTGTTAATGATATACCTCGTTCGCCCCATACCACCCTTTGCCTTTATGCTGATGACACCTGCATCATTTCCGCCCATCGTAATATTAATTTTCTTCATACCCACCTTCAAAACCACATTTCCCTCCTTGAAACCTATTTTAAAAATTGGAACATCAAAATTAATGCACGCAAATCACAGGCCATCTTCTTCTCTTGGAAACGTTTCCCCCCTCCCCCGCTTCAAATCAACGATCAGCCAGTTTGCTTCCAACGTACAGCTAAATACCTCGGTGTCCACCTGGACAGTCGTCTCACCTGGAGCACCCACCTTACCCATGTTATCAAAAAGACTAAAAAGCTCGCCGGCGCTCTCAACCATCTCCTTTTTTCGAAACACCTTGACCTTAGTAACAAAATCCTTTTATTCAAATAAATCATTCTCCCCATCCTTCTTTATGCTTGCCCTATTTGGGGCTATGCCTGCAAAACGAACCTGGAGAGAATACAGATAGAGCAAACAGAATTTTAAGAATCATACGGAAAGCACCGCGATACCTTCGAAATGACATTATTCGTAAAGACTTCGACATAAACACCATCAAATTTACTATCAAAAAACTTTCTGAAAAATTTTATCACAATATTCCCACTATCAAAAATGAAACACTTTTCACTCTAACAGATTATGACCCTCGTGAGCAGAAAAAGCGGCCCCGTGCTGTTTTGTATGACCCCCCTTAGCTTTATAACTTCTTTTTCATTCCATATTCTCTCCTTCAAAGTTTTAATTCTTTTTTTTTGGCTTCATTCTTTTTTTAGCATTTAACTCTTGCTCGCTGCTATAGATGGCAGCACCGGACCGCATGCGGTACCGGCTTTCTAACGTTTAATTCCTTATTTTTTAGTTAATTCCTTTAATTTTTTTAGTTCTTGGGATGCTCATGTTAATTTTCTTAAGTTTTAACTTTATTTTATTTTTACTTTTCATATCATATCTGCTCAACTTATGTCATGAATATCAAATATAGGCATTATACCGGAGGTTAAAGTCTTCGGACTAGGGACTCCCTTCCATTGGTCACACTAAGCAAAGGCCAAATCTCGTAAGAGACCCCGCGCTGTTCTAAACATCGATAATCGGAATTAAAAGATCCCACCTGACGCATTCCACAACAAACAATCAGCTGGAGCCATTCTTCTCGACGTCGAAAAAGCGTTTGACCGTACGTGGCATAAAGGACTCATATACAAACTCATCAATTTAAATGCTCCCCCCTCCCTGATTCAAATCATAAATTCATACCTTCAGCATCGAAACTTCCACGTACGGATCCTTAACACCCTCTCTTCAAAAAATCCCATCAAAGCAGGTGTCCCCCAAGGTTCAATTCTTGCCCCCCTTCTATTTAATATTTTCGTAAACGATACCCCCCGCGCGCCCCACTCCACCCTCTGTATGTACGCAGATGATACATGTATCATCTCCGCACATCGGAATGTTAACTATCTTCATGCTAACCTTCAAAACCACATCTCTCTCCTTGAGACCTACTACAACCAATGGAAAATCAAGATAAACCCCGTCAAATCACAGGCTATCTTTTTCTCTTGGAAAAGATTCCCCCCCCCACCCATTGAAATCTACGCTCAGCCAGTCTGCTTCGGCCGCTCGGCAAAATATTTAGGAGTTCACCTTGACAGCCACCTCACCTTCAATGATCACATCAGCCATGTTACCAAAAAAGCTAAAAAACTTGCCGGCGCCATGAACCACCTCCTCTACTCAAATCATTTAGATCTTAAAAATAAAATCCTTCTTTTTAAAACCATCATCACCCCCCTCCTCCTTTACGCTTGCCCAGTCTGGGGTTTTGCCAGTGGGTCCAGCTTGAACAAAATTCAAATCGAACAGAACCGTGTACTCAGAACAATCAGAAGAGCTCCGAGGTATCTAAGAAACGATGTGATAAGAAAAGATTTCAACGTTCCTACCATCAAACATTCAATCCGAAAAATTTCTTCAAATTTCTTTCATAACATTCCATCCATTCAAAATGAGACCCTGTTTACTATAACTGACTACGATCCTCGTAGGCAACGAAAGCGTCCGCGAGCTGTTCTTTACGACCCCCCCTAGGCCTTATAATTCCTCGATCCTTCCATTTCCTGCCTTGACTTAATTTGAATTTTTCTTAAACTTAAAATTTTTATCTGGAGCCTTAAAATACTTACCTTGTTTTATAATACTTTGATTGCTCCTGCCTCTCCCCTTTTTCGTGCCACCACTCTCACATAGATGGCAGCACCTGGGTTTCTGCTCCTCTTTGCTATTTTATCATTCCTGTACAGCTCATCTAATTTCATGACTATGATACAGAGTATACCATACCGGAGGTTGAAGTCTAACGACTGGGGACTCCTTCCAACAAACCACATTGAGTACGTAAAAGATCCCACCTCAAACATCTGATTTTTAAATAAAACTCGCGACTATTATTTTATAAAAAAAAAAAAATATTCTAAACTCTAAACTGCCAAAACGCTAGGTAACCCTTAGATCTGCATCAACCTCCCAAACTGCTTAAACTCTAAATGTGCAACAAACTGCCACACTAGGAGCTAGGACAAATAATAAAGTAGTAAATAAAAACCTCGAACCTCCAATTAGGGTCACTGAATTAATGTCACAGTTTGACGATAAGAACCACATATTGAAATTGGAGATTAAAGGCGCTTCGCGCCTGGTGCTCTGTCTTGTACGACACTACGACGCCGATAATCGGAATTAAAAGATCCCACCTCAAACATCTGATTTTTAAATAAAACTCGCGACTATTATTTTATAAAAAAAAAAATATTCTAAACTCTAAACTGCCAAAACGCTAGGTAACCCTTAGATCTGCATCAACCCCCCAAACTGCTTAAACTCTAAATGTGCAACAAACTGCCACACTAGGAGCTAGGACAAATAATAAAAAGTAGTAAATAAAAACCTCGAACCTCCAATTAGGGTCACTGAATTAATGTCACAGTTTGACGATAAGAACCACATATTGAAACTGGAGATTAAAGGAGCTTCGCGCCTGGTGCTCTGTCTTGTACGACACTACGTTCCTTTGGAACGCATTCCCTTTTTGAAAAGGAATGCTTCACATCAAATTTATATTACAAAATTATTCTAAGAACTTATATTTCCGATGTGGAGATACGTGAGTTTTCTCACAGGTGTCCCTAAAAGAAAAAGCCTTGGAGCATTTTTTTAACCGATCATGGCTCGATGGTTTGCGCGTTGGCCTACCATCCCAGATCGAATCCAAGTTGTTCCAAGCGAAAATATATCTTTAATCCGATCACGCCTTCCTACCTCAGGAAACGAGGCCTCGTCATCTTTTATTTGGTTCCCACTGAACTAAATGGAAAAAATGTCGCTATCTCGTCTCTCAAACAGGAGTGTCCTAGATTTTGCACTTCTATTACCTTTCTCTTCAATGATCGAATACGATAGATGGCGCCACTCCAATTCAAGGACTTTGCGCTATTACTTTCTTCTTTCGCAGCCCAGCCACAGGCCAATAGGATCGCTAGCTTTTGCCCGCTTTACTTGTGTGTGACCAGTACTCTAATCCACGTTCGTTATTATCTGTTTCATTAATTATTCTTAACTTTTTAATTAAATCTTTAATGCAAACCTAATTCCATTTAAAAACTTAATTATCTCGTAAATTTCTTATCTCTCAAGTAAACTTTGATTTAACCTACAATTCTTCCCTCAGTCTAATCGCTCTGATTGGCTGACTGTTTTTACGGTTCCTATCCTTCCCTTCTCTTTGCAATCTACTCGTCAGAACAGCCATCCAAGACAGAATCTACATCTCATATACAAGAACTGCAACCTATACACAACACCCTTCAAGAGCTGAGTACATAGCATCACCTCATCACTTACTGTATCAAAAGGATTTTCTCGTATATTAGATCGAAGCTTCTTGGTTTGGCTTGGCATTCCACTTTTGGACTTCGGGATTGTTGGTTCTCCAACACTGACGAAAAGTATCCAACGTGCACTTGAAACAGCTATTTGATGCATTATCTTTGTATTTAAGCTTATACACTCAAACCTGTTTTTGTGCGGTGATTAGGGACCACATAAAAGAAAACGCATAAAAAAAATCGCACAAAACTTCACGAGTAGCTATAAAAAATAGTTTTCGCAGCACAATTAAATTTTTTTTTATGGGGTGAATAGGGATCACATAAAAAAGTCTCACGTAGAAAATAACTCAAAACCTTACGAAATAACTAGGAATTTACGCTTTTTTAAACGAAATCAAGACACGAGGCTTGGCAGCTACTTGGAATCTCGCCAAACCTTTTGGAATCTGATTTAGAAAATACACACGCGAACATTTTTAAATATTTTATTTACATATGTTCTTATTTTACACATACAAAACTTTTTAAAACGTATAACCATTATCCTTCGTAGTTTGACAATAGGAATGTGAAAGCACTTTGAAGGACGCCAATTAATATTAGATTTAAAAATTAAAACACACGTAATATTATTTTTTATTAAATCACTTTATTTAGCGGACTTGTCACTTGCGCAGATCAGAGACGAATAAAAAAAAGCAACTCTTTGCTCCCTTCAAGTAAACTTCTTCTACCTACTCGTTAAAACAAACAAAACAAAGCTTGAGACTAGTCGCCAACTGTCTCATTAGCAAAAAACCCACTCAGTGACCTAACGAGACACGCAGTCCGTTTCAGGAAAACCCGAACTAGCACGATGCAGATGTCCTTCAATGTTTATTTGCGATCGATGCATTTTTGCTTTGCTACGCAAGAATTCCATCGCAATATGCTATTGCACATTTCATTTATTTACATGGAAATTCTTGTGCGTTCAACAATTTTTTTTATTGATAACTTCGTCAATTATGTTCCAATTTGATTGAAATTTTCATATACCGCACAAAAAAAAATCGCACAAATAAAAAATCGCTCAAAAAAAGATCGCACGAAAACAAGTTTGAGTGTATACGTTGCTCAAGCTTTTCTTCTTCATCGAGGAATGTGTGTTTTACTTTTTGAAAAAGATGGTATTTTCAAAACAATGATGTTAGTGTTACTTGTAGCAGGTAATTTTGGTCTCTGAATAATGAGCATTTTTATAGAATTTCTAAAAGCACCCAAATTGCTTAATGAAAAGTTGCTTAGTCTATACTATCTACAGCATCGATTTACAGGCCTATTTACAGTAAAGTGACCATGCCTCATCGAATAAAAGTTATGCAGCGAGCTTAGAGGAAAATAAAAAAAAATGAAAAACATAAACTCGGCAACAAAGCGAAATTGAAAAGAAACTGTCAATTACAAAGTTGTGGAGCCTATTAGTAGTAATAGGAATCGACATCGGGATCGTACAAAATGTGCATATGAAAGGCAGTATATTTCGGCTATTCTTAATCGGCTGCTAGATACTGTAACACTGTGACACCTGTAATGCTTCTCAGAGTCTGCGGTAATATTATTTTTCAAGTTCAAATGTCTATTGTCAGTAACGGAGGACATTTCGAATATTTTATTCACTAGATTTCTGTGTTATTTGTTGCATCATTTCTGAATATGACAACAAATTGCTTACAAGCATATATTGTCTTACATATACTTTCTGTTGAACTGTTTGTGTATGTGCGTCTTTTACGGAAAATCTAACTGAAATTTAGTACTAAATTGACCGAGTTCCTGGTACAACAGACTTCGGCAAGGGTTTTTTATTAATTCCAATTAGTTTTTTAATTATTTTATGTTGAAGCATGATTTGGAGCGACATTCAAACAAACCGGCTCCTTAGCAATCGAAAAAATCTGATGTGGGCAGCACATGACTTTTCTTACATAATGCAATGAATTTACTAGTTTTACAGTCAAAAAATAATGTATAAGACCCATGGTGCTGTGTTTTTATCGTTGAATTGTACATTAGGCGATTTTCCGGATGACAACCTGTAAAAATATATCAAAATACTTAATTAACCAATACTTCGTGCAATTCTAAATAAACAGTCATTAATATTGATAGCATCCTCAATAAGCTATTATAGTCCATATATTAAAATACCTTAATAAATACGTCATCAATTAGGCGTAATTTTCATTAATTTAACGTCATTTTTGCTATTTTACAGTATTATTTTATGAAAATTATTTTATGTTGAAGCACAGGAATATTTTATGTTGAAGCACGGGAATATTTTATGTTGATGCACGATGATATTCAAACAAACCGGTTCCATAGCAATCGAAAATATTATTGCATTGCCATCAGGGATGCGCAAGGCATTATTTTATGTTGAAGCACGATGCTGAGCAAAATATTCCAATTTTGGTATAATTCGGACGTCAATTTTCTACTGCATCTTACTTAAGCTTAAATTGTTTAGATATCATTGCCTACATAAGTGATCAATATACTAAAAGCATCCGGGACTCAATTAGTCAATATGTGGATTGGCAATTGTGGTTCTTATATACTGTGGTTCTTATATACTGAAACTAATATTTAAAGATGAATCCAACAAATTAAGGGTTAAAAAGTAGTAACTATATTACTTGTTATAGATTGATGTGAAATATTCATTCTTCCTTTAGCATATTTCGAATGGAAAAATGTTGATATATGCTGTGAGAGATAGATGATAGTGCTAATCACCCAGGGAAATGTTTAGTTATTTTTGGTGTTTTTAATTTATGATCTTCTTTAGAAAATTATACAATTTTGATAGATGAAAAGAAGCAGTTTGTTTCGACCGAATTGGACCAGAAATGACGAAGTTATCGTCAGTTAAATGCCTGGATGCAGCGTTTAGAGCCACTCTACTGTGTGAGCTGCAGTCGGAGCAAATAATTTCCTCATATTGGCGTATGGCTCAAACATCATTTCACAGCTGTCGCCGATCTAAAATTTGAATTTTTTACACTTTTCTACCAAAACTGTTTTATAATATAGTTTAAAGGGTATATATAATCAGAAGAAAAATTTCATATTAGGTTTGCACTAAGTTCAGCAGTGCAAGTATAGTGGCACTTCAGCTAATTTCGTTTCAGCCGCGTTAAATTTCTCTTAAGGGTGATCGTCAGTAAATCTTCTGCCCTGTCCACTCTTTGTTAACTTTCGCGGCACATGTTTTTCGCCGAAATTCTGCTGAAACAGTTGCGAAATATTTTCTGAAAGATAAAATGCAATGTAGATTATATTAAAACTAAATTTAATACTCAATAAAACATAGAATATATTTTTCATTTTAATCCAAAATATTTTTGGTGCTGCCATCTGTTGTCGTAATTTAATTCATACCGATTATTTTTATTTTTTAATGAGCATTTTTAAATATCTATTCCTTCTAATACAGTATTAAATACAACAACAGATCATATATAATAATGTCACAATCACGGAAAGGTCATTTCTCATTCAATAAATTTGATAAGTCGATCTGAATGTACATCACTGAGAACTGCAGCTCTGTCTTCAAGTTCCTTTGTCTTCAAGTCCAAGTTCAATTACGTTTCCCTGATTGTGGCATTATTGTATATGATCTGTTGTTGTATTTAATAGCGTATTAGAAGGAATAGACATTTAAAAATGTTCATTAAAAAATAAAAATAGTCGGTATGAATTAAATTACGACAACAGATGGCAGCACCCAAAATATTTTGAATTAAAATAAAAAATGTATTCTATGTTTTATTGGGTATTAAGTTTAGCTTTAATATAATCTAAGCATTGCATTTTATCTATCAGAAAATATTTCGCATCTGCTTGAGCAGAATTTCGGCGAAAAACGTGTGCCGCGAAAGTTAATAAAGCTCGGATAGGGCAGAAGATTTACTGACGCTCACCCTTAAGATTTACTCAGACACTGTCATATTTCCACGTTACTTTCACTCTTATAACGTCAACAACCCAACTGAAAAACGACTAGCTGATATTTCTTCTGTGAAAGTGTGTTGATAAAAAAATTATATGATGACAGACTGCTATAGATGTACACGGTTGTGAAATATTTCATAGTGGGATGCTGTAGTATCAGGTATAATAAACGTCAGGTTAAAGCTGGAGTGATAAAAGGACATTCCAGCAAGCAATCTAGACAGACAGGCTGACGTCAAGACTGGACATTCTTCTTTTTCGACCCAGGCGGTTCGACCTACCAGAAAAGTATAAGGTATCTGTTTGGACGGCCGAGAAGTGACACCCAATTTAGACCGGAAACCAGTGGGGGAGGCATCCATAGGGACCGTACCCTCCTTCCCCTATCACCAACCTATCGGAAGTACTTACGTACCCACATGTTAAACGTCATCGTACTCCGCGTGAACACGGCGGCAGTTTTGGTAGTAGCGGGAATCGAACTCGGAACGTGCGAGTATAACTCCACGCGCTGACCACTAGGCTGTCGCGCCCAATGACTGGACATTGAAGTTTAATTAATTTATGGTGGGCATTAAAGCTGGCCCCAAGCTTTTTGTCGAAGTGCACCTGATGTTTTTGGTCAACCAGCCCGCTAGTAGTTACCTACAACCAATTAGTGCATTCTCACACCAGCTAGTTCAAGCCAATTGGGAAGAAGCTAAGGGGTGCTGCTAGTCGAATTGACCAATGTAAGTAAGGAGGAAAAAAAGGCAGAGCCAGCAGCGAGAGTTGGACAGACTGAAGCCAATTTAAAAGCCAATTTTCAGTTTTTAATTGAGAGTTCAGAGTCCCGAAGTTTAGATGAGTTCCGAATGAACTTTTAATAAATTTGTGTACAACGATTGCGGCCAAAAATGGCCCTATAAAACGACATTTCAAGAAAAGTAGATGGTGACCTTTTATTATTCATGGGGACGTTACCTTTTAATTAAGAAATTAATTTTAAAGTCAAGCATTAAAAAAGTTATGTCTGCCATCACAGCTGTCTCAAATTTAAATTGACAATCAATGAAGATGAACTATCAAATGATAATTGTAAATTTAATTAGTATAATTGGAACATGAAAATCTTAATGATAATTTTAATAACCTTATATAATAATTTTAATAAATAGGATTTAGGTTTGACAAAACAAAGTGTCATCATTTCGTATTTTTACATTTTAATACTTTATCTTTTAGGAATTATATTTATTTGTAGGCTGATATCGGACTACGGAATAAGGTTGGTTATATGTTGGACTCGTATATTTATGTGCACGCTATCTCTTACTAAATTTATTAATTATTAATTATCCTATTTTTGTGGCATGTCGTCCCAGTCGTATCCCTATTTTTCATCACATTTTGGTATCGCTCTAAATTAATTTTGCTGTCCGCTTTCTGTGCCAATAAGTCGCTAGAGTAACCGTGTAAATCTACCACAGTCTGTTACGACAGAAAGTTCTGGGAAAATCAGGCAACTCGCAATGTTCATAGCTAATTTAAAAAAAAAATCCAGAGCATGCCAAAATCACCAAGTTGGCGATATTTTGGCAAATTCTAACCAAGATCATCGAAAGTGTCGCCAAGAACACGAAACTAGAAAGTTCAAATTATAACTATGATTTCTGTTAAGTATTCCTAAGAATTTAGTGACACTTCCGTCACATTCCTGTCACATTTCCTTTATGATGTACTGCTTGCCCCGCTCCTTTATATGTTTCACATCAAAAATCTCCTCCAATTGTGTCTCGTAACAGAGTTCCCAGTTATTTATGCTCTTTCTTTTCAATTGATTTCTTGATATTTTTAAGCTAATTCCTTTTAGAGTTCATTTACTGACTGCATCCACGATTTATCATTCGGGTCATTTTTATCGCCTCGACACGGATATGCCAGCTAATTTGTTATTTTGACAGCTTTCGCTAGCATTTTCAGCAGGAAGTGCAAAACTGTTATTCGTACATCGGGAACTGAATGTAATTATTTTTGCGAGTCGGAAGCCATTTATTTTCTTCTTACGGCATACGAGAAAAGATAGGTAATTGGAAAGTTGATTTTTTTTACATTATGCGAATTCCATCTTCATCTATTGTGTCGCACCCCAAAGGTAATTTTGTCTCCAAATGTGACAGGGCTAGTTTTAGTTACCAGAGGGAAGTTCGCAAATGAACAAATTACTGCAAATAGTTTATTTCAAATTTGAATGCAGAGTGAAATATCTACAGTCAAATTTCTCATACATTTATGTTCCATATATAATTTGGGTCCTGTGGTGTAAAATTGTATAAGTAGATAGATGGATAAATTAATATGGAGGGAAATTTTAAAAGTCGCTAAGTCGTCAATAATAATAATAATAATGTGGAGCGAGAAAAGCAGAAAGAATATTACTGCTAAATTGACATGGTCGTAAATTTATCATATTCGTGGAACTCATTAATTAATTGTACATTGCATTGTTTACCTCTATAACCCTCCAATTATTTATCTTTAGTGCGAGTTCTGTAAAAAAATATTAATGATTATAATACTAAATTGATTGTACTATTTTAACTTTAACAATAAAATTTTTATTGAAAACATAAATACTTAATTACTCATTTACAACAATTATTCATATTATGTCGGCGGAGGGATACAATGTGAAACCACTTAAAATGCCTAAAATGTTTTTAGACCTGTAGTTTTTAATGGGCACATACCTTCACTTTCGGCTTTGACCATAGACCATAATGTTTGTATCAGTAACTCGTACTGGCCGTAACTCTGCGTGTTTGGCTCCATCTCGTACTTTTGATTGCACTGCAAATTGATCTAGCCATCGAAGTCGTTCTCTACATCTCTAGTCACATTCGTAGTCTACACATCTTTCTAAGTTTTTGCTCCTTAATTTCAAGCTGTTCATCTGTTAACCTCGTCGTCGGTCTGTATTAACCAAGTGTTCTCGTTCTTATGTCATAGGTTATGACTCTTTTTGCCACAGGACTGTCACTTCCCCTTTGCTCTCATTTGCGGCATTCAGGGTGACGCTTCAAGGACGTTCTCCATTGGTCAGCCTTTTATCCAATGTCGTTACTTCACATTTCTCAAAAGTCTTCCGACCCCCTTCTGTCTCGACACCCCTAAATTTATGATTTTATCTGACCTTTGGGTTCACGTGTCGTAAACACTGACGTCAATGAGACTGAGGGTATTGTTTGACGTTTCAGACACAATAAATTACTGGCATAAAACTGTCTCACTATAACCGTGTGAGATCTATTTCTGGTCTCACACATCTCCCCGCGGACAAAGAAACAAAAAAAAAATCACCACCAATAAAGTTCGATTAAAAGTTCGAGTCACTTGCAACTTTGTAATTGACATTTCCCCTTGGAAACAAAGTTCGTCATAGAACTGTAGTCTGAACAAAGTCTTGTTGTAAACACAAAAAGATTTTAGCACACATCATGCACTATATATCTAAAAGTTATGTACTCATCAAATCTATATCAGGTCAAGCTTTCAATTGAAGCAAAATTAAATTTTGAATATTTTATAAGATTTTAAACATATGCACATTCACCTGGCAATGTTACACACTTATATATCTAACTACTGATACTTTTTGTAAAATTACACAGTATATTTATTCTAGCACAATTTCTTCCTTATTAATTTACCAATTTTCATTATTGATACTTTCATAACATAATACAATGCATCATATTTGCTTAACCTTTAACATTGGTACATCATTATTAACAACAATCAAACAAATTTTTCTTTTAAATTCAGCCATTTAAAACATGCTTTTACATCAGAACTTTTTAAATACCTTTAACATTGCATATGGGAATGACAACACATTTTTTGACATTTTCCCTTTAAATGCCCTTCTTAACACCGAACGTAAACAACAACAGGTACCCCTTAAACTGATGACAGTTAATTGATTGATCGACTTGCAAAATGATCATTATATACCTCTTTTCCTCCTCGGCGGAAGTTCGTAACAGGAAGTGTTCATATATTCCCTTCAGACGGAGTGGAAAAATGATAGCGACTGACCCCTTTCGATTCTTTTTTAAAACATTTCTTGCTAATGACTGATTACAAGCTACGCATCCACTCAAATTTACTCTGGAGAATGACCGGTCATTTTGAAATGCAGTGTATGCTCTTGTGGTTTGAAAGGAAAGCGCTCACTAAACAAAGGCCTTAAACACAAGTATTGTAAATTTTATTATCCCATTCAACGTGTATATAAACGCTGACTTAATCTATTTTAAATCTACATAGCTGCCCATTATTTTATTATTATGTTCATACTTTGCTAACCATTTTTCTATTATAGAATGCTGCACGTGCGCTTGTAACACTATTATTGCATTGTTGCTTATGCTTTCCTTTTCATTTTAAACTCAAATTTACCTCTACTTAAAATAATTTATATAGTATAATCCTCTATTTAAATTTTATTTAGTTGGTTGCCTTGGGCTAACCTGTATTAAATATTAAAATTATTTTTATGTGCCTTCTATCACTTGACTGCATGTATCCCCTTTTATAATAACTTTATTCAATATTTTAAATCATTTTACTGTATTATATTATATTTAAATTTTATTTAACCTTTCCATTCCTTATTGAGATTCTCTCTTATCATAATATGTTTTTTTAATACCTTCCTTATGACTTGCATGAATTTAAAAAAAATTGTAATTTTTTTTTAAATTTTTAAATTTTAACATTTTTAATATTTAATGTGTTTAAATTTTTTTAACTCTTTGCTTAACACTTTCATAACTTTTAAATTTTATATAAAACATTTATTAAAACAAACTCACAAATTTAATTTTTGTCTCAAAATTTTCTTTATATATATATATATATATATATATATATTTTAACGCTTATTTAAAATAACTTCCGTACATTATTTACTTATTTGAAAATTTATTTATTTATTTATTTATTTTTTAACGCTTATTTAAAATGACTTCCGTACATTATTTTACTTATTTGAACATTTATTTATTTATATCTTTAACATCTTATGCTTTTAAACCCTTTTTATCTATTTATTTATTTTTTTCAACGAGGATTTATTTACCATATTTACAATATTTTCTATATTATATTATCATATTTATCATATTTATTTCAATTTTTATAACTTTGAATACTTGACATTACTAACAAAATATTTTTTTTTTACGTAGGTTACTTTTGCTTACAAATGCTCAGTGTCTATCGTATCTCATCGATAATTTTATTTTTTTATTTACATGCCTCACTGACATCTAAATTATTTATGATTTTATAATATTTACTTATACTCATTACATATTTATTTACTCATTTCGTATTTATTTATATTCATTTCATATGTATTTCACATTTATATTTATTTTCGTACAATTTTCCTCATCAATATTTACATTTAATTTTCATATCCTTATTTACTTATATACATGATTATCGTAACCTTTCCTTGCGTTGTAAATCAACAACAAAAATGCTTTATTTAGCACTCAAAATTCTTCAATTAGTTTTTTATTTCAACCTTTTTTTACACCTTCTATGAATTTATTCATTTAAACAAAATTTTAACTAAATTTAATTTCATTTATTCTGTCACTTTAAGATAAATTTACTTATTTGCTCACACAATATATATTATTCCTGAAACATTTATTTAACTAAACAATTTGCTATCCATTTTTACATTTCAACATTCCTGCATGAGATATCGTGTCCTCGATTGCTTTATTGCAACGGGCGATTTACAGCTATTTTAAATGTTCATAGTTTAATATTTTAAATTCAAATTGATTTAAAATTTTCTGTTATTTATGCAATTTTTTTAAATTTTTACATAAAATTTATACTATTAATGACTAATCTTTAATATTCTAATTTTCAGCTCATATTTATTTTTTCACTTCACTTAATCATGTTTTACAATTTTTAAGTCACAAGACTCTTCGATTATTCAACATTTCCTGCTCTGTCTTTATGAACAATATCAAGCTTACTGGACTGACCCTTTACAAAATGTCCCAACTTGCATCGTTTCTAACAGACCCTTTCATCTACCCAATTAGGTAACATTATTTGATTCTACCTTTTATTTTTGTAGATCATTTGCATAAATTATTTTTGCTTAATACTCTTATCCATGTAAAACATTTTGACTTTATTATAATTTATATTATATGACTCATATAATTTTTGAAAAAAAAATTGTACAACCATATGTGAGACTAGAAATAGATCGCACACTGTTATGGTGAGACAGTTTTATGTACATTATTTATTGTGTCTGAAACGTCAAACAATATCCCCAGTCTCAATGACGCCAGTGTTTGCGACACGTGAACTCAAAGGTGAGATAAAACCATAAATTTAGGGGTGTCAAGACAGAAGGGTGTCGGAGGACTTTTGAGAAAATGTGAAGTAACGACATTGGATAAGAGGCTAACCAATGGAGAAGATGCTTGTAGCGTCACCCTGAATGCTGCAAATGAGAGTAAAGGGGGAGTGACCGTCCTGAGGAAAAAAGAGCCATAACCTAACTAAGAACGATGATATTTGGTCAAGAGAGCACGGCAACTAACAGATGAACAGCTTGAAAGTGAGGAGCACGAAACTTAGAAAGATGTGTTGACTACGAGTGTGACTAGAGATGTAGAGAACGACTTCGATGGCTAGATCAATTTGCAGTGCAATCACCCGTACGAGATGGAGCCAAACACGCAGAGTTACGGCCAGTACGAGTTGCTGATGCAAGCATTATGGTCTATGGTCAAAGTCGAAAGTGAAGGTAGGTGTTCCTCAAATATTAACAGATCGTCAAGACATTTTAGGCATTTTAATACTGGTCTCACATGGTCTCTTTCCGCCGGAATAAATAATAAGAAGAATAATAGTTGCAATTAAGTAATTAAGTATTTTATGTTGTTAATAAATGATTTATTGTTAAAGTTAAAATGGTGCAATCAATTTAGTATTATATTAATTAATATTTTCTTACAGAACTCGCGCGAAATATAAATAATTGGAGGGTTAATAGCGGCAAACAATGCAATGTACAATTTAATAAGTGAGTTCCACGAATACGATCAATTTACGACCATGTATATTAAATTATTTTGTTAAATTAAGTTTATTTTAACAACATTATTATATTAAATAATAGCATTCTATTCTCTATGTTTCTTTTTGCGGACCACAAATAATAATAATAATTTTTTGTTACAATTATTTGGGTACCACATTCCGAATCTTAATACTCTCCATAAATGGGAAACAGCATAAAGAGTAGCCAACAGCAACAGCAGCGAGGTCTGGCTCGCATTGCAACAATATTTTGGCAATCTTGCCAACTAATTTGCCGCTTGTTAGTTATTTCTCAAAGATATTTTGTCATTAGCCGAATAGAAAAGCCGACGTAACGCGTACTTTAAAATGGCACAGATAAAATGCACTTACAAAATACCACTGAAGGCAAAATTAGATTTCGAATTTCTGACAACAACATTGTCCCGAAAAGAATTATTTCAGAAAGTGGATCGAAATACCGACACTACAACAGTTAGAATTACAACAGCTAGAAATACGACACTACAACAGCTAGAAAGCTGTTAACTGTATCTTGATCTTTTTCACCTTTATTGCTGCTTTAACTAAACATTACAATATCCAGATATTCGAACTTATTCTTGTGTTTCATGAGTTTAAATGATCATCCAGGAATTTTTAAAGATAAGTCGTCACAGTATTAATAAAGGATACATTTAAGTTTTATTAGTGGCAATTTAATGGAACTGTAAAACAAGCCCTAGCTCATTCGTATACAGGGGGTTCCATAAAATGTGAACAGTGGAAGATTTTTTGAACTATTGGTCGAAGACCCATAGTTTCAATTACAAAACTGATTTAAATAAGGTAGGAAGTTATAAAATAGTAATTTAAATGCATGTGTAGAAATACATGTGTAGAAAGTTAAGAAAATTAACTTTTTATACAGCCCATCTTTTGGAAAAACTCAAATTGCAAAAATGTTACCCATACCGTATTTAGTAAAACTGAAAAAAAATTGGCTGTAATACGATCCAATTTGACATAGTTATTATTGACTAGCCGCCTTCGGCGACAAGCCTGTTAGCTACACTTGAAAATTCTGACCGTGGCAAACTCGTTGGTCCGACCTACCAGAAAGGTATAAGGTAACTATTTAGACGGCCAGGAAGTGCCATCCAATTTAGACCGGAACCCAATTGGGGAGGCATCCACAGGGATCGTACCCTCCTTACCCTATCACCAACCTCTCGGAAGGACTTACGGACCCACATGTTTAACGCGATCGTACGCCTCGTGAACACGGCTGCAGGTTTGACAGTGGCCGAAATCGAACCCGTGCCTACCGAGTGCAATTCCAACGTGCTAACCACTGGGCTACCGCGCCCTCCGCGACAATCTCCATAACTTTCTTTTTATTCACCCAAGTTAGACCGGAACCCAGTAGGGGAGGCATCCAGAGGGACCATACCCTCCTTACCCTACTACTAACCACTCGGAAGGACTTGCGGACCCACATGTTTAACGTGATCGTACTCCACGTGAACACGGCGGCAGTTCTGGCAGTGGTGGAAATCGAACCCGAGCCTACCGCGTGCAATTCCCGCGCGCTAATTTAAATTTTATAATGACCATATGCTAAGCTCTTAATTCCCCGAGGAGGCTCTTAATTCCCCAAAGGAGTGAGTTTTTATGCATTGTTTTAAACTTTCATTGCCTATTTCAGACACTCCTCGTCGCACGTCTCTTTCTTGTCCGCATTTGTTAGCGGATCAGAGTTAAAGTCTTCTTCCCGCAAAAATGTCTGCGGATGAGTGTTAATCCATTTTCTCTACACCTGTTTTGCAGACGATTGTTATTTTTCTTTCCCGGATGTTTTTGTTATTATTTTCCCGTCAAGTGAGGCGGATGTATTGTATTGCCATTGTAACCACCTTCGCCGGTTTTTCAATTTTGAAACTTCCTTTTGAAAATTAATAAATGTTTTTGAGGTGATGGGATCACGCTTTTCCCGACCGTGCAGCTAACCCCTTTAAGCCCATGTTGGCAAGGGGCACGGTCTGGGTCGCGGAAGCTCTTGATTCCATTATCCTCATTCCATCGTTCCATCATTTAAAATATCCATAAATTGAAATATCCATTTAAAAAATCCATCAATCCACCATAATTCAATCATTTAAATTTTATAATGACCATATGCTAAGCTCTTAATTCCATCATTTAAAATATCACTTAATTTTCTAACCCGATGCACGATCGTTAGCAAACATTTTCAAACAAAAAAATAAACGCCTTTTCTCGACCAATTTACCACCCCCCGAAATTTCCATGGAATGAGTTCCATTCTATACATCAAACATCCAAAATAGCGAAGCGTTTTACAAAAGCATTCAAACAAAAGTAAAACTCAAAAATATTCTTTTTTTCGTAACCCGATGCATGGAAACGGAGTGACGTCACCGTCTGGGCGAGCAGGGTAAGTGAGAAGTGGGAGCTCTTCGGTGTGAAGTGGTCGAGAACATTAGTTCATTAAAATCGGGATTGTGCAGCTATTTATAATTATTTCTTGACCAGATTGGGCTTGTAAGAAAGCCAGATCTTCGAGATTTCTAAAAATGTAAATTATTAGTCGAAAATCTCGATGCTTTTTCGGATGCGAGGATTTAAAACCAAAGTTCATTTTTTTTAGCCGAAAGTGACTTTTGTTTTAAAATCTTCAAAAAAATAATTGGAAATTGAAATTATGATTTGAAATTGGTACATTTTTACTTGCAATTGTCTGCTCTTTCCAGTGGTATGGTTTGTTTTTACTACGACGTCTGGATGGTGGAGAAAAAAGGGGAAAAACGGCATAAAAAATCGCATAAAACATTAAATAACAAAAAAAAAATAGTTCAAATTTTAAAAATCGGTTTTGACGTGCCACCTTCCCACCCCTCGGGTCTCCGATTGCCAAATTTCGTAGCTCTCAGACACGCGGTCGCTGAACCTATAGTGTATAAGACACACACACAGACATTGCCTTTTATTATTTAAGATTAAAATTTTCATTGCAAAATAAGGGGGCATCCACAAATTAACTTCTTTTGCAAATGTAATTACTAAAATTTTTACCACTTTTTAAAATTTATGTTTTGCTGCTAAAGCTATTATCTCATTATTTGGTCTATTCACAGTTTGCATTTAAGCATTCATGTAACTCTGCTGTCTAACTATAGATTGAATTGTGGCTCTATATTCATTAATGTTGAACACTATGAGATGATTTTGAGTTACGGCAAATGCAGCCGATTTCCTAGTGATACACTAAGGGAATACTATCGTCGTTTCTGTAAAGCCAGCTTCCTTGAGTTTTTATTCTGCGACTGATATTTCGATTGCAATCAATTCGTTTTATCGTCGACATGGCTCAGTACGACAGCCAGTATTAACGAAAAATGGTGAAATACATATTTTAATTCATTTCTTCGTCTTATCCATATGCGAGTGCCCAGACCGTAAGTACTGAACAACATCTTCCTCTGTCTACCTGAACCCGTTGTACCATCTGTTGTACCGCATGCAAGAGCTCCTACCGATTCCTATAAGGTCTCTCATTCTGGAGGAACACGTGCAGTGACAAAAATGTGTTAAAATCTTATTCTATCGAAAACAGTGGTTTTAAATGATTCTAATTGATTTCAAAACTGGAAAAACATGATTGTTTTTCCATAGATTTTGTATGGAAAATATCTGACCGGCCGACAAAATCAAATAATCTGTTTTATTTACTTTATTTTAAAATAATTTTAACCAGTTTGGCCTGCCTGTCTTTAATAGTTTCATAAGCAAACCACGGAAAAAATCGTTTTAAAACCCCATTAAAGGATTTCTATGCATCTATTCAATTTGTGAACGGCCCCTTCATGAATTTTGATGATTAAAAGAGTATCGAAAAGTCATGAGAAAGTGGTGAAGTCAGGTAGTTTGACAATTTATTTCGTTCTAAATTTGAAGTTTTAAGAACCAAATTTTCCTTTAGTTTGATTAAATGAAGCATTAACAAAATTTTAGAAATTTGACCTTTTTTTATAGAAGTGCTGTATAAAATGTTAATGTTCTTAAATTTTTTATTTTTTTGCGATTATTATTTTTTTTACAACTGAAAAAACTTTTTGAACTATGGGTCTACGACTAACAGTTCAAAAAATCACCCACTGTTCACTTTGGGCCACCCTGTATACGGCATTAGATATCTGAATTATGAAGCAGTTTATGTTATCTATAGATTCGTAGAATATACAGTATGTAGAAATCGTGAACTGCTTAAAAATAGTATTTAAGATTCCATAAAAAATGTAAGTTTTAATAAAATTAAGTATACGTTAAGAGAAAAAAAATAACTCCGATGTGGGCGGTATACGACTTTCCCTACATATTGAATATACTTTTTTTCACAGAAAAATAATGATATATAAGATTGACAGCACAATATTTTTGACATTGAATTAACACCACGCTTACTGAAATTGAGCGCTTTTTCTAACTTATGTCGAACAAAATGATCTACTCATACTCACATGCAAAATATTCATCAAAATGCAATTGACATGTAATTAATATCTCGTGAAATAAATGAATGTTAGCAATTAATTTATCAATTCTTTATTTAGAAAATTCTGTTAGCAAATATACAGGATGATTATAATTAAAGTTGCGATTTTAAAACGCTGTAAAGTAAGAACTACTGGTCAGAATCACCTGAAATTTGACTTGAGTATACGTGAAGCAATGGAATTTTGTTTGGCGAAAAAAAAATTACTTCAAAATTGTACCAAAAAATGGCTATGTATGAATCTAACATTGAATTTGCTTGACGAAGAACCAAAAAAATTAGCCTCTAGGTCGCGCGTGGAAGCACACCTCTAATCTGGAGGTATGCTAATTAAGACTAGGCATGCTCATCGCACATTACAGTTGT
This sequence comes from Amaurobius ferox, assembly GCA_951213105.1. Classification (NCBI taxonomy): domain Eukaryota; kingdom Metazoa; phylum Arthropoda; class Arachnida; order Araneae; family Amaurobiidae; genus Amaurobius; species Amaurobius ferox. Next base: position 134,289,445 of record OX578138.1, on the reverse strand, counting down.
GATAAAAACGAGGAGCAGATGCAATTCTTATTGAGTGCCTTGTCATGACTCTCACTGAAGGATCGTGCTTTGCTCGTAAAACTTTCCTACCAGAACGGTGACTGTGTGCGTTAACTGCTCTCAGGAGGTTCGACGAACTTAGCTGACTAAAAGCACTCATTACGCACCACATCTACAGCATCACCTCTGATACACTCCGATCTGTTGTGGAACATGCTGTTTTGCGCTTCCAACGCGCAGCCGAGTACGGTGGACAGCATATTGAACATTTCTTGAGTATTAGGTGTTTGTTTCATGTTTTCGTGATGTTTCAATCAATTATTAAATTAAGTGATGTTGATTAAATTGTCGTTTTCTTTAGTTGACTATTGGTTTCTTTCGGCTAACAACACCCCGTGTTTGGAAAATACAGCGCCGTCTATCGGTACATTTTTGAAGTATTTTTTTCCTTCGCCAAACGAAATTACATTACTTGATGTATACTCATGTCAAATTTCAGGTCATTCTGACCAGTAGTTCTTACTTTACAGCGTTTTAAAATCGCAACTTTAATTATAACCACACTGTATATAACTAGTGCTAAAAGTTGTAAAGAACCTTGGTGCCCTACCTGGGAATGGAACCACGGATTGAATACCGGACAGATGGTGCTCTACCGTTGAGTAACGGGGACGAAATAAATTGCAAGCTCTTATTGTCAAAGTGGACTTTGTATTCTCCACTGTCTAGTGTCAGATTTACTTGCAACTGACAATCTGACAGACGACCTTCTGTTATTTTTACTTTCCTTGTATACATAGTATAATGTATAAGGAAAGTATTGCGACGGGGTCGAAGATTCGAATTCGAGTTTTCGACGGGAGAGCACGTTTCAAGCATCCTTGATCACGAATCGAACGTGTGTGAAAGAATGTGTTTGTGAAAGAATGTGTTTGTGAAAGTATGTGTATGTGTGTGTGTGTTGTTGTTGATGAGACCCAGACCGTCCGACCTACCAGAAAGGTGTAAGGTAACTGTTTGGACGGCCGGGAAGTGCCACCCAATTTAGACCGGAACCCAGTGGGGGAGGCATCCACAGGGACCGTACCCTCCTTCCCCTACCACCAACCTCCCAGAAGGACTTACGGACCCACATATCTAATGTGATCGTACTCCGCGTGAACACGGCGGCAGTTTTGGCAGTGGCTGGAATCGAACCCGGGCCTACCGAGTGCAACTCCAGCGCGCTAACCAATGGGCTACTGCGTCCTTGTGTGTGTGTGTGTGAAAGTATGTGTGTGTGTCAGTGAGTCTGTGGAGACGACATGACGATATCTCACGAACGAATGGAGTGATTCGAATGAAATTTGGTACAAAAAGTACAATACGTGGATACTGGAAGCTTATCGCTTTTAAATACAAAATCCTTAATGAAGTTACAGAAATAGGCATTTCTTATGTAATCTTTCCTTAGAAAACGATTGACAAAAACTTTAGAACGCTAGCATGAAGCGTTTTCGAGATATTGCACATTTTTCAAAATAAATTTATCAAAAAATTCCATAAATAGAAAAAAATATTAACTGTTGAAAAACATGTTTACTTTTTATATGTAATATCATGCCATACATTTGGTGACATTACTCTCGAGGATCTAGTTCATTCCATTCATGAGAAAAGATACTTTGAGAAATACTTTTGTATTTGAACGCCAATAGTCATTTATCTGCTATAAGAATAACTTATTTCTCAATCCATAACGCTTGCCAAGAATTTGGCAGAATGTCGCAAGTTGGCGACAATTCTAAGTGTTGCCAAATTAACGGAAATCACGCCAAATGGATAAAAATGACGCTAAATCAATGAAAATGGCGACTAATTGTCGAAAATTCAATATCTTGGAAAGAATATAAGTATCTACTATAATAAAAACCTATTTTTTACTGTAAAAGTAGTAAATTCATTGCATTATATAAGGAAAGCCATGTGTTGCCCACATCAGATTTTTTTTATTATAAAAGTATGAAATTCATTGCGTTATATAAGGAAAGTCATGTGCTGCCCACAACATATTTTTTACCCCAAGCTAGCCTTCTGTTGCTATTTTTATCCTCCACGCTATCTTCCTGCGTGGTCGTTGTCCTCCTGATTTGAAATCGGTGCTCAGGCTCAATATAGCAGGGTCCATTAAATGCGTGTTAACTGTCCTAGGGCCACTTTTTTACTGTAAAAGTTCCGACCTCCTACATATTTTCACTAAGATATAGGTTTGGTTTGAGTTAGCGAAGTTCTAAAGAACCTTTCTCTGTCAATGAGGAATCGAACTGCGGATCTTTGAACTAATGGGACGCTACTGGGACGGAATGGGACGCTACTTGGACGGAATGGGACGCTACTGAGACGGAATGGGACGCTACTGGGACGGAATAGGACGCTACTGGGACGGAATTGTAAGTTCTTATCGTCGAAGTGGACTCAGAAAAATATTTTCTCTTGTTAATTGAACGAACTAGATCTTCTTCAGTGACCTGTTATCCCAGGATGGGCCCTTGCCTTCCGCAGTATAGAACTCCAGGCTCCCCTATCCCCGGCCAAAGACCTCCAGTTCAAAACTTTTAAAATTTTAAAGTCCTTTTCCACACAGTCAAGCCATCTGAGTTTAGGTCTTCCTCTTTTACGGGTGCCGAATGGTCTGGCCGAAAAGATCTTTTTTATTGTACGGCTTTCGGCCATCCTGCACAGGTGACCCACCCATTTAATTCTCTGAATCGTGATGTAATTGACTATATCTGGTTCTTTAAAAGACTTATAAAGTTCAGAGTTAGTTCTTCTTCTCCAGATGTTGTTATAATTTAAGCCACCAAAAATACCTCTCAAGATTTTTCTCTCAAAAACAGAAATGATATCTTTAACTTTTTCTGTCATTGCCCAAGTCTCAGCAGAGTAGGTAAAAATGGGTCTGATTAAACTTTTGTAGATTATAATCTTCGTTTTACTGCTGATGAAGTCAGACTTTAAGTACCTTTTAAGGCCGAAAAAACATCGGTTAGCAGCTGTAACTCTACCATGAATTTCGGGCATAATGTCATTGAGAGTATTAACTTCAGATCCTAAATATCAGAAGTTGCTTACAGTTTCAAACTTGTAAACCCCGATTTCGAAATAAGGACAGTCATAATTACCACAGAGCATATACTTAGTTTTATTTTGATTAATAGTTAGATGCATTTTACTGGCTGCGGCCTCTAAAGATGTGAAGGCTTCCCTAAGTAACTCGGGAATGCGTGCTACAATGTCAATGTCGTCAGCAAACGCAAAAATCTGGACAGACTTGTTAAAGATTGTTCCGCGGGTATTGATGTTAGAGTCTTTCACAATTTTTTGGAGTGCCATATTGAAAATTAAACAGGCCAGTGCATCGCCTTGTCTGAGCCCATTTGAAACAGTAATAGGCTCGGAGAGATTATTCTGAATTCTTACCCTAAGCTTTGTTTCGGTAAGAGTAATATTAGCCAAATTTATAAGTTTATCGGGTATTAGAAATTCTTTCATAGCTTCAATTAATAGTTTTCTGTTTACTGAATCATAGGCAGTCTTGAAATCAACGAAGAGATGGTAAGTTGCTATGCCATATTCATTAGCTCTTTCCAACACTTGCCTAATGTTAAAAATCTGTTCAGTAGTAGATCTATCTCTGCGGAAACCACATTGGCAGTCTCCCACAATGTCTTCTGCATAAGTCACTAGTCTACTAAAGAGTATATTGGAAAACAATTTATAAAAAACGCAAAGAAGACTGATTCCCCTGTAGTTGGCACATTCCAAAACGTCTCCCTTTTTGTGGATCGAACTAGATCAATGATCCTAATATTGTTGCATAATATTGCATATGAAATATGAACCTATATGATAATACTTACTGCCTTTTTACATTTTCGTAATTTTTTTAACTTCTTTATAAAAGCCTAATATCTCGTAAAAGATTTATGCTAGCGTTCAAAAGTTTGTGTCGTTTTCTAATGAAACGAAACACGCACACACACACAAATACAATCTCAAAAACGTTCGATTCGAGTTCACAGATGCTTAAAACATGCTCTTCCGCCGAAAAATAGAATTCAAATTTTCGACCTCGTCATAATTCTATCTCTATACATTACACTATGTATATTGGAAAAGTAATGGAGTTATCTAGTTATAACAATTACCATAGATTAATTTGTTATCGTATTCGAAAATACAAACATGAAAATGCTGGTTGTATACTTACTTTATGTTTGAAGAATGGAGTTAGGGAGACGGAGAGACACTCCTTTGGATGAAACGCTTGAAAATACCATAATCATTTTAGAATTGTATCTAGAAGTCGCTAGTGTTAGTAAAACGCCTTTTCTTTCCATTTGATACAATAGAGAGGAATAGTATTGAGAGAATATGTGTTTTTGATTATATTTAAATTAAGATTCCTTTATAATCAGTATAATTAATTTGCATTTTCTCACAGTTGTAGGACAGAATTCAGAATATAGGGTAATGAAAATAAATTGAAAAAAAAATTGAATACATAGGATTATTCCTTATTATTTCAGTTATAATTTACATCGCGCTACTAATTTATTTCTACAAAATTGACAGTTTAAATAAATATTTTAAGCCTTTCATAATAGGAATACATACAATGCAGAGGGGCTTATCTTATCGCAGCGCCACCTGAATTATTGTCTCAAATGAAATTGGCATTTTCTCAGTATTGAGATTTAATTCCTTACCATTACCTCCATGGTTTGAATAATATACACTATCTGTTTATTTGAGCAATAAAACAAAGACAATCATTTCAATTAATTGCATAAAATATACAAAAAAAATAAAAGAAAATCGCTTTTTTTATGCCTAATACATGTTTACCACACACAATATAATACCTGCCATTACATTAAGAACCTATTCTTATCTGGATTACTTAAAACTTTAAATTATTCATTTTAAATACCAAATGTCTCAACCTTTATCTTACTTTTTTTTTTCAATATTTTGATTTTAAATAAACGCTTCCCATGACAATATTTCTAAATTTTAATATTTCTCGAAACACGAGGTTCCGAATAAATTAATTCCATTTCGCCTTTCGTCCAGGAAACAATCAGTTACATTTTCAGTTGCGTGGGCTGACTTAAAATCAATTTTAATTATACCAAAAAATATGATGGATGCTGGAAATATGGCAACATTTAAATAATCCCTCCAGTGTAGGGAAAAATAAGGATGATTTATGGTTTCAATTTATCTCGTGTTTCATGTTTTCGTATCTCTGGGATCTCTTGATTCGAAACGTCGGCGATAACTTAATGAATCCGCGCCACAGGGCTCATTTAGAACTTTTTTTATTTAATGCCTCTTTCTGTTGGTTTCAGAAAGGATTCAGTTTACCGTCCTATTAAAAGTTGATGAATGAAGGGAATTTCAACACTTTTAGGGAAGAATTGAAGAATTAACTATCTGAAATTGAAATGAGAAAGGATTGAATGGAAGTATTGTGTTGTCTCATTTTTATTTTCTCATACTACGCAGGGTGTCCCAAAAAGAGTGAAATGATCTTTTACCTATTGGAAATAAGTAGGCAATGTAAATTGCAAAAATGTTGAAAGTAAGGTAGGAAATAAGACTACGTCAATAAATAGTCCCCCCATTCATTTTCAAGGAGTTGCACTTCTTAAATTTTTATATGAACCCCTTAGAAAAATTTGGTCAATCAGAAAATTTTTATTTCTATTGCAAAAAGATCATTAATTAAAACCGCATATCTGTATCTTTAAAATCGAGCGAGTTATATTTTATTGAAAATTGAACATTGTGAATGGGGGCCTTATATCAAATTAGAATTATAAATGTGTGACATATCACAAAAAAAAAGATAAAACTGGATGATAATACATAGGATACCCAACCACGTAGTGAGTACCAATGCTTTATATGATCTCTGTCTATGTAATGCTTTATCTAGATGCGTTTGTAATAAAAAATTTTGACACATATTAACGTATTCTTGATCTAAACAATTTCCATCGTCAATTTGTTTAGGATCCCTAATTTTGCTGATAAAATAGCCTCTCACATGGTACGGAAAAGTGCCAAAGGTCAGATTTTTTCCTTTATCATAATTCGGTTGATTTTAAAGATACAGATATGCGGTTTTTTAATGATCTTGTTGCATTAAAAAGAAAAATTTTCTGAAAGGGTGTCGTATAAAAATTAAAAAAATTGTAACTTTTTGAAAATGAATGGGAGGACTATTTCAGTAACGTAGTCTTATTTCCCACCTTACTTTCAACATTTTTGCAATTTACATTGCCCACTTATCTCTAACATGTAAAGAATTAAATCGGGTTTCAATCTTTTTGGCACACCCTGTAGAGAAAGTATTATTTTCACGAAAATATTTAAATTAGATATTTTGATGCTAATATATGTTTTAGGAACTCTTGAACGCGATTTGACTATTTTTACAGTTATATCAGTCTCTCTATCTGTTTGACAGCCTCTTTGCCTGTGGTCGATTTATTGTGCACATGATAGCTGCTGTAAATATTAATGGATTTTCAGGAAATATTATATCCGGTTTTGTTAACGAAAAGTCTAGAACTAGATAGAATTTATTTTTTAAATTCAAGCAAAATGATATTTTTAACAATGTTTAAAAAAATAGAAATTAACTAGCAAATCAGTTCGTAAATATCTTGGGACATTTCCCCCCCCCCCCCTCCCGAGAAATTAAAACTTAAAAGATGTTTGTTGTGTTCCTTTTGTTTTGATAATATGGCAACAATTTGAATATCGTTTAACTTTATGTTTGGAAATTTATTCTGCAAATAAATCCCAATTTAGTGTGCTTAGTGAAATCATGACACGGTATCATTAAGAGACGTCATCTAAAGATAGAAAACTAGTTACTTTACGTTCCAAAAATGGTAAATCTGTTAGAGAAATTGGTGAAAAACGGAATTTGCAGCATTCTACTGTTTCCAACGTTATAAAGCGGTTCAAAGAAGAAAACTGACTTCTAAATAAGAATGGAAGCGGTTTTCACCCTGCGGGATCAGCGTTTTATATTTAGGAAAATTTCAAGGAATCCACAGTTAAGTGGTGCAAAACTTTCTGCAAAATTTTGTGAAATATTTCATTTATCAGCTATTTCTGAAACTGTAAGAGGAGTGATTAGATCAGCCGGATACCATTATCTTTCCACAAGAAGATAATTTTTCATAAATAAGAATATTCATAAAAAGAATTTTCATAAATAGGATTACTCATAAAATCAATTATAAATATACTTTTATTATGTTGGGATCAGGTCATCTTTGTGGATGAAAGAAAATGTAATATTTTTCGTTTAAGATGGTCTCATTACTGTCTGCTAGGACGCGGTAGCCCAGTGGTTAGCGCGCGGGAGTTGCACTCGGTAAGCTTGAGGGCGCGGTAGCCCTGTGGTTAGTGCGCGGGAATTGCACTTGGTAGGTCCGGGTTCGATTCCCGCCACTGCCAAAACTGCCGCCGTGTTCACGCGGAGTACGATCACGTTAAACATGTGGGTACGTAAGTCCTTCCGAGAGATTGGTGGTAGGGGAAGGAGGGTATGGTCCTTGAGGATGCATCCCCGACTGGGTTCAGATCTAAATAGGGTGACTCTTCCCGGCCGTCCAAACAGTTACCTTGCACAATTCTGGTAGGCCGGACGGTCTGGGTCTCAACAACAACATTATTGCCTGCTAAAGAAAGAGTAAAGAGCTAAATCCAAGGAACTTGGTACCGACAGTAAAGAATGGCGTTTGAGGAGTACTTGTATGGAGTTTTATGTCTGTAAAAGTAGTATCTGTAAAAGTGTCTGTTAAAAGTAGGAGATAAACAGCTGTTTATGGAAACCGTAATAGATAATTTAAAATATATGAACATTTTAAAAGAAAACTTGAATAAATCAACCCAAACATTGGGTATAGAAAACAATTTTAAATTCTATCAAGGCAACGACCTTAACTATAATGCATTAAATGTACGCCAGTTGGTTGTTCTACAATTATTTTGAAGTGATTAAAACATCTACCAAAATCTACCCGATTTGAATCCAATTTGGTAAGAATTGGAGTTACGAATAAGAAAAGCAGCCTTTCAACAAAAGCTGGACTGAAACAAGTGATGAAACAAAAATGGGAAAAATATTGGTGCCAGAAGTTATAAAAAAGTTAGTTCACTTAATGCCAAACCGGTTGAAATATTTAATAAAACTAAGAGGATGTCCCACCACGTATTACACTTTTTGGAACTTAAACATTTTTTTCAGTGTTCCAAGACTTTTGTGGACTGTTTTTGGATTGCTCGTTAATTTTTAAATTTTTAAAATCAATTAAATTATTATCTTGATTAATGCTATGCATACTTTTTAAAATAATTGAATAAAGATATTATTTGAAAAATAAAGTGAAAAAAAATTCTAATTTAACTCGCTTACATACTAATTTATAACTGAATCTAAGGTGTCCGACATTTTTGGAAGCCACTATAGTATGGCTTTCGGAGATAGAAAAGAATCTCCTTTTAGGAATAAGAGAGCAAATAATAAAGCAAATAACAAAGAACAAGTAATAAAGCAAATTACAAAGGGCAAATAATAATCAAGTTAAAAGAGTAGTCGTTGCAGAAAAAGTGAGAAATATCTGTCTATAGAATATTAATCATAACACCCAGGAAGAAAAATGTTGTTAATAAAAAATCGATAAAAATAAATTAAAAGGCCAAGGTGGTAGGAAAGGTTATGAAACTAATAGTATAATAATACGAAAAAATCACATGAAACTAAAAAATTTACCTCCTACAGAAAGAACTACAAAATTAAATAACATCTAATTAAATACGGAGTTTGAACTGTTTTTAGTTAGGTTATTTAGTTTATAAAATTAACTGTTTCCTTCATTTTATATTAGGTGCTCCTTAATTTTGCGGTTTTGTACATTCACTGTGTTTTAAACAATTTTTAGACGTAAATGTATCATTGCAACTCAATTAACGGACTCGCTCACGTATTGCATTGCCGTGATCCAATTTATCTGACTGTTGTGGCAACAGAAGTAAGTAATGTTTACACCTTTTAAAAGGAGGTTACGATTTGCTTTTAATTTAAGTTATTCATTTTTACGTTAATAACAATTTCTACGTTATAAACACACAATATGTAAGATCAAGTTTAATGTTTTATACAAATAAGCTTAATAAATGTGTTTATTTGATTTTCTATTTAATATTGAGCAACTTATATGTCACTACGTAACAGGTATGGATGACACACATAACTAACATGTGAATTTGACTAACAGTTAGCGTGGAATTTATCAAAAGCAAATAGAAAGTTGGTGCCACTGAACAATGACGTCTTAAATATAACTTCGTCTTCATCAAAGACATTAATGTTTTTCGGTTCGTGACGTAACTGGTAGAAAACAAGTCCAACTGATGGTGCTAAATTCGAGAGGGTTAGTTTATGAGAAACTGATATGATTGAAAAAGTTCTTTCAATCATATCAGTTCATATATCGCGTCAGCTCATATATCGCGTCATATAGAGGCGATGTAAATAACTTCATAGAACGATAAATGAGTCTAAATGCAATCCGCTTGGTATATTGGTGTCCATGAAAATGGTGTCAAAGAATATTGGTGTCAATGAACAAAATACATTCGTCTTTTATTATTGTGGCGTATGGGTTATGAAGAAGGGGCCGTAAATATCGCATACAAATGTTTAGTCGTTGAATCCACCGAAATAGGTATAAATATTTTAACTACCGTACATCTCATATAAACAATTGATCGTTGTATAGCAATAATAGACCACTTTTCCCAAGTGCGAACTCATTTACCATATCTAAAGATAAACACATTAATCATTAAATAACCAATCTTAACTTAAATTAATATTTATTTAACACATAATTATGAGTAGGAATATAATTAACAGAAATAGCTTCATAATTACTTACTATTTTTAGAAGTATCCCAGGAGGGTTTAGTGTGAGACCTTTTTTGAATCGAAATACTTAAAAGAACAAGGACTCGACCGCAGTTAAATAAAATTAGCATATACCTTCGGTATCGTTGCTATGAAATATTTCGTCACCACTGTATTGTCACTGCGTTCTTTTTCATCACTGTACTACCCAAAATTTCTTAACTTTTTCCTTACGGTTCTAAATAACATCTTATTTTAGTTTTAGCAGGACTCCGTCGTAGTTCCATCTAATTACTCAAAAAAGACAGCACTTCATCTTGGTACTTCAGAATTTTTTCTTGTCATTTTTTTTTGATAGGCAAAAGCATCTTTTCTTGCGCTAGGGAAACACGCCCTCACCGACTTCCATTGGCTTATTCATTTTATTTGAAGTTGATAGACCCTTTGACTGGCTCCTCTGAAGCTAATGAAAATTATGCAAGTCTCGGTCGAAAGCATTGTTTACGCTCAAATCGCCCTCGTAATTTTGATGTCATGGATTTATGGCTCGTAAACTTCTCCGGGCTAAGACTGTCAATCGTGTCATCACTTGTCTGAGTCCTTCGTTTGTTTAAAATATACCAAATTGTGCAAAATGGTCTCACTTTTATAATTCAAGATTTTCCAACGCACGAATTTCCCACTGTCTTTTAGGATCCTAAAAAACGGTCTTTTCCACGAGTCTTTTAGGATGTAGAGTATTGCAAGATTTATGATTTTCTACAGATGACCTCACTCAATTACGATTGATCCGACGCACTTGATGTCAGTAAAATTTCTACGCAAAAAGTTCTACAACTTTACCAAATTCACAATCTTTGTAAGACGTACCTTCTGCAAACGAGTTTCCACAAATACATGCATCAAATTTTAATATTCTCTAAATGCATCAAGAAACTGAGATAGTACAATCTCTTTCAGTTAGGTGGCACTAATCTGTCCTAAAATATATTAGAAATATCATCTTTTCAATGCGCCAAACTACCATTACTCTTTTCTATCAATCGAAGAATATAGTGTTTTCCCAGAGTGAAATAATTTTTATTTCTGAGTATTATTTTTCTAGCCATTCGTATGACAGTGCCGTTGAAGAATTTTCATCATAGTTCAGTGAAGAGTTTGTAGTGTCCAGTTTGAGGATAGAAGCTTGCGATTGCATCCCCCTTGCTCAACAGCAGAGCGTCAGCTGTCCAGCACGAAGATATGTGGTTCGATTCCCGGTTGGGGCAGTATGGTTCTTTACAATGGCTTCTGAACGAATCAACTCTGAAGGTTAGTGCAAAGATGTCAGTGGTCTGAAAATCACCTTAGTACGATTAGCACTGATTTAGTGGACTCTGATATATTGAGCGTCGATTTAATATCGGAAGGATAATGATCAGGCAGGGAGCTAATCTGGAGGATAAATGTAGCATTAGAAGGCTAACCTGAGGTAAACATAGCAGGAGGTGGTTAGTTAGATTGTTAGTTGCTCATCAACCTGACATCAGTGGGAGGAGAATGAGTTTGCAGAATCCACTTCGACAGTAAAAGCTTGCAATTCCGTCCCAGTAGATCAACGGTAGATCATCTGCTGGTCAGATCCACTGTTCGATTCTCGGTTAGGACAGCAAGGCTATTTGCAAGTTTTAGAAACTCATATTCTATTCTATACAGTTAAAATGTAAGATCTGCCTGTTCCAGTTTTACATATAACAGATCCAGATCCTCTAAAATGTTTCATTAACCTCATGATTATTGAATTGTTAGGGATTTTAGAGCATGGATATTTTTTTTGAAAATCTGCAATCGCTCGACCGTCGCATTGTGGGTTCGAGTCTCACGTAAGGCATGGATGTTTGTGTTGTGGGCGCAGTGTGTTCCGCCCCCTCTGGTGCGCCTGGGGCAACGTCCTCGGACGGCTAAATGGTTCACGTTCTGGCCGCTGACAAAGGCGAATGATGATGAGTCAAGTGCCTGGCCATTTGATATAAAAAAATAATAATCTTTTGAAATTCTTCAATAACACCATCATAAGAATGGCTAGAGAAATATTTGTTCAAAATGAAATTTTTTTGCTCTAGGAAAACGCCATCTTCTTTGATTAATAAAAACGGGATCTGTAAGACAATATTTCTGTTATATTTGTGAGAGTATAGTAGTGTCACCTAACAGAAAAAGTTCCACTATTTTACATATATGATTTCAAAATTGTATGTATGCAACTAGTTATCCATTCCAGAGGGTCAAGATGAGTTGAAAAAGGCAAATCTAACGATTTATTGCATCGTTTTTTTTATCTCAATTTATATCTATCTGAATTTATTTCAATATTTTCAACTTCAATGAATACATCGAAACAGCACTCTAATTTGTCATATTTTAAAAAACCCCACGAAATTTCGAATAAATGAATTATTTATCACATCTAATCTTAAAAACAGTTATACTTTCACACGTGAAAGGTGATATAAAATCAATATTAATTACACCGAAAAATGATGGATGCTCGAAATATGGCAACATTTAAATAATCCCTCCAGTTCAGGGAAGAATGGGAATGATTTATAGTTTCAATTTATCTGGTGTGTTTCCTGTTTTCATATCTGGGATATCTTGATTCGAAACGTTGGCGATAACTTAATGAATCCGCGCCGCAGGGCTCATTTGAAACGCCGATGCATCTTTGCAAGTTTCAGAAAGCATTTCGCTAAAGTTCAATTAAATTGATGGATGAATAAAATTTCAACATTTATATGGAAGAATTAACAATTTGAAATTGTAATGAGGGCCGATTGAATTTTTTTCATGACGAATGTTAGAGGTGATAATGATGCGGAACGTTTTCTGTTGAAGAAATGTATCATGAATTGCGTTACATAAAATTATATTTCATTAGGTATAAAAAAAATAAATGCATATATACGTTAATCGATTCTAATGCGCAACTTCCAAGCGTGCACAGGTCAATTTATTTATTGAATAATATTTTGTTGATTGCTTAATACTTGTCAACGGAAAATTCCATTGTTGCAATGAGTGACTCTCGCGGATATTCTGCCTGTAAGTAATTAAAAGAACCGGATTATTCATGGGATATCTTATCTAGTATAGTAAACAGCAAAACCCCAATCACTGCCTGCTTAGCCACAATACAAAAGGAGGTGTTATAATATCCAGTTTTGTAAATAAGTTAAAAATGAGTCCAACAACCTGTTTTGTTTTCAGTATGTGATGACATGCGCAATGCAAAACTTTAGAATACTGCTCTTCATATATATATGACTTAAGTCAACGTAATTTTACAAGATATTGAACTATCTTAAGTTTAACAATCTGATCAAAATTTGGCCATATTCTGTCAAATTGGCGATATTTTGTCAACTTGACAATATTTTCCAAAATGTCTATAAATGTATCACCAATATCGCGGACTTTGTAGCCAATTTATTGCTAAATGTTTTAAGATGGAGTGGGACAGACCAGTGGTTAGCACGCGGAGATTGCACTCGGTTAACTGGAGTTCGATTCCCGACTCTACCCAAAACTGTCCACGTGTTCACGTGGAATACGGGCATGTTAAATATGTGGTTCCATAGTTCCTTTCGAGAGGTTGATGTTAGAGGATGGAGGGTGCGATCCCTGTGGATGCTAACTCCACTGGTATCCGGTTTAAATTGGGTGGCACTTCTCGGCTGTCCAAATAGATACCTTATACCTTTCTAGTAGGTCGGACCCCCTGGGTCGAAGAAGATGAATGTCCAGTCTTGACGTCAGGAAAATTGGGAAACACTTTTTGGCCATCCAAACAGATACCTTACACCTTCGGGTAGGTTTTCCGAGAGGTTGGTGGTAGGGGAAGGAGGGTACGATCCCTGTGGATGCCTCCCTTACTGGATTCCGGTCTAAATTGGGTGGAACTTCCTGGCCATCCAAACAGTTACCTCACACCTTTCTGGTAGGTCGGACGGTCTGGGTCTCAACAACTTTCGGGTAGGTCAGACGGTCTGGGTCTCAACAACTTTCGGGTTGGTCGGACGGTCTGGTTCGAAGAAGAAGAAGCGTATTAGGACAGCATTCAGGCGGGGTAGCTCAAAGGTTATGGGACAGGGATGACCCTCGAAGGACCCAAGTTCGATTTTTGACTCTGCCCATACTGTCCCACTATTTAGTGGATTACGGGCATTTTGAATCTGTGGGTCTGAAAGTTCTTCCGAGAGGTTGATGGCAGGGGAAGAAGGATGCGGTGCATCTTTCTAAATACCTTGGCTGCATTTGGATGTCGCCCCCATTGGGTTTCGGTTTAAATTGGGTTACACTGTTCCGGCCGTTCAAACAGGTACTTTACACATTTTGGTAGGTCGGACGATCTGGGTATAATGAAAGATTTTCGAACAGACATACATATATATATAGAGAGAGAAGAGCTTTTCATCAGAATTTTTCGTATTACTTTGGAGCGAAAAAATAAACAAGAGCACTAATTTCAATAAATGTAAAATCACAATCGACGAATGTAATCGACGAATATAATCACAATCGACGAATGTTGCCACAAGAATAAAATATTTAATATATTGAAATTTATAAAAATTAATTGTTTCATTATAAATCTTAAAATATAGCCATACTAAGTTCGATGGTTTTAATAAGCGATTGTCTTTCAATAATAAGCTATTGCCTTTCAATAATAAGCGATTGTCTTTCAATAATAAGCATTGCTGCATATATCCTCGTAAGAAAAGTGTTTTACATTAAATACCACTTAATTACTTAACTTTATAGCACTTAAAATGCCAAAATATTTCATTTAAGAAGAAATGTTATGTAGGATATTTTTGCAGCAAGAAAACGCAATTGATGTGAAAAAGATAATACACAAAATGTTTGACGCAGTCTGTGCAAAATGTTAGTTTAAATCTCTATATTGAAACAAGGCAGCAAAATTTTGGAAGCATCTTTTTATCAGGATCTGCTACAAACAGAGCTTGCACGATGACTAATATGAATGTAGCATAAAATTACAGAGGAGGTCCAGTTACTGAGGATTTCTACTTCCTGATCTTTTCCTATTTTCTGTTCAGAAATAGTGATTTTCTTTGAAACACATGTTTTTCAAGTTTGGATATAGATTGGCCATAGATAAGTGATATAGATTCTGTATCAAATTTTGAAGGAAGTAGGACGGTTCGCTAGTAATTTTTATTTCTAGATCCTATTCCCCCCCCCACTTCCAGATCAAAAATTTTCCATGAAATATCTGTTTCTCGGATTTAGATATAGATATAGATTATAGATGATGCTTGTGATTGATTTAGAATCAAAATTCAGAGAGGGGGAGATTAAGGAGTCCGTTAAATAAATATTTCTAATTTAGATTCTGGAGATCTCACTTCTGATTTAAAAATATATGTTTTCAGTATGCACCACATTTATTTATCAGAATTTGCCAAAAACAGAACTTAGATAATGACTGATTTGGATTCAGCATAGAATATTGGAATGGGTTTCATTCAATACTGCCCCGTCCACTAAGGATTTTCACTTCCGGATCTGGAGGAACTATTCCCATGTTTTCCGAAAATTCATTTGACTGTGTAAAACAAGAGTGTAAAAGAGCATAAAATGCGTGATAGTGTCTTCGAAAATTAAGTGTGTACACCATGTGAAGGCTCCACGCATTTCTTGTTTTCTTTAAAATACTGTTATAAATTTCTTGCATTCTTTAAACTCGTCCTATGAAAACTATTATTAAGGAAAACTGGAAATTATTTTTATTTTAAATATCTATTCATAGAAAATGAATTTTGATCAATGAAATGAATAAAATTGATTCAAATAAATAACTTATGTAACTAATCTAACGTATCTGTAGTCATATGATCGATTCACGAGATTATTTTCTATAATTCAATAGGAATATTAGGTTGGAATGCGACTCAACTCGACTTTCTCATAACAGAATCCATTTTTTAAGCCACTTTTACTTTCCTTATATACAATAACGACAGCTGAGCACGTTTCAAGCATCCCTGATCACGAATGTAACAGTTTTTAGGTGATGTCTCTCTTTCTCTCTCTCTCTCTCTCTGTGTGTGTGTGTGAGAAAGTATGTGCATGTGTGTGTGTGTGAAAGTGTGTGTGTCTGAAAGTATGTGTGTGACTGTGTGTGTCAGTGAGTCTATGGAGACGATATCTCACGAACGAATGGAGCGATTCGAATGAAATTTGGTACAAAAATTACAATCCATGAATACTGGAAGCTATTGTTTTTAAACGCAATCGAATGTTCAGAACCCCCTAAATTTTCGAATGAAATTTTGAGAAATTCATCAAGAAATCAAAACCGTCAATAAAGTTACGCAAATAGACATTTTTTATGTAATTTTTTCTTAGAAAATGATTGGCATAAACTTTAGAACGCTAGCATAAACCGTTCTCGATATATTGCCTATTTTTTAAATAAATGTATCAAAAAATCCCATAAATTAAAAAAAATATTAACTGTTGAAAAACTTTTCGTATGTAATATTATGCCATAAATTTGGTAACATCATTTACAGGGATCTAACTCGTTCCATTCATCAAAAAAGATACTTTAAGTAATACTTTTGCATTTGAACTCCAAAAGACATTTATCTGCTATAAGAATAACTTATTTCTCCGTCTATAATGCTTGGCGAGATTTTGGCGATGAATTTTTCGGAATGTCGCCAACTTGGCGACTTTTTTAAATGTTGCCAAATTAACGAAAATCTTGCCAAATGGATAAAAATGACGCTAAATCAATGAAAATGACGACTAATTGATGAAAATTCAATATCTTGGAAAGAATACAAGCATCTACTATAAGAATAACTTATTTTATTTTACTGTAAAATTAGTCAATTCATAGCATTATATAAGGGAAGTCATGTGCTGCCCACTTCAGATTTTTTTCTTATTTTCGTTTATGATATATTTTTTGTTAGCTCCAGTTGTTTTTTGTATCCGCCATTGGAAATAAAATAAGAAAGATCAATCATGATTAAAGCATTGATTATGAAACACTTTCCAACTGAAATGCAATTTTATTTAAACATCTCTAGAATTCGAACCATTCAGCAGCGATATTCATTTTAATTGTCCTGAATTAGAATAATTTATTTTACTTGAAAACTTAAAACTTCATCGAAAAAAATGAACTTTATTCAAATGACGTCATTGAAATATATATAGTCTGGATCCATCTGCAAAACAGTGAATAGTTACATTTATACACTTTTTTCCAGACTCCAGAGTTAAATAATTTTGAGTGAAGAAAATTCAGTATTTCTTGTACAACTCTTCTTACAATCATAATTGTTTACATTCTGCATCCATTAAAATTAGGCTTCGCTGTAGAAATAATCAAAGTTTGATGATCACTTAAACTAAAAATTATTGTAATTGTGTCGGCGCAGAATATAGATGCACAGAAAATAAGCAAAAATAAAGCGGTTTTAGGACGGATGCAACACTAAATTAAATTTAAAAGAACTTTAAAAATCACGATTTTTACTCTGGGAAAACAAGATGGATGCCATATTTAATTTCAAAGTATGATCCCAATATATTGCATGGGTGTAATTATTATTTCAATTTTTATTTAAGAAACTATCAAATATATTTTTCTGATTTTTTTTATATATTTTAAGGGATAATTTGAATATTTTCTAAAATTTTCGAAGCAATTTGTGAATTTTATCTTTGCTTAAAAAATGCTTAAAAGATTAGGTCCCATAGGGTTCAGTGTATTTCATTTTTTCATCCCGTGTTCAATCCAAAACTAATTGGGTGATATTATTTATTTACATTCGCTTATGTCCTTCAGACCGTCTCAACAACATATTAAAATTTCCTTTTGATAAAGTCATTTATAAGGCAGTTATCGGGTGAATGGGTAGGCAGACAGACAGACAGACGGAATGAATGAACAAAGTCTTAAACACTTTTCAACTATGTTGTAAATTGTTAAAAACTCGTATGAGTATAAATATTGGCCCGTGTTAAAATATTTAACTTTTGGAGGAAAATTATCTTCGGCACCTTTATCCCTTAACAGACTCTTTAAAAGCTGTAAAAGTTATATCCGCCCTTTTCCCTTTGTCAAGTGCTCTATCAGTAATGCAAGCCTTTTAAAGTATTTCGCAAAATATGTTCCGAAATATGTTTAAAGAGCCTCCACTATCTCTCAAAAGATTATCTCAACAACTTTATGACCCCTTGAAGCCAAATGAATGCATTCACAAAGTTTCGGCGGTAATTTACTAATTTTACCAACACATAAATTTTAAATTTCGAATCAAGTTCTGTCCTTCTCTTCTTCGATGAAGGTCGTTGAGATTAAAGCTCTCCCTCGTCTGCCGGCGGTAGATAACGAAGCTTCGGTTTTAATTCTTATGCATTTCAGTGGAAACAGAAGTGCATTTTATGGTATTAACTAAACGTGAAGAGAGCGATTGGAAACTGATTACTGAAGCTGTTGCGTAAGAATAATTAATAGTGTGGTAGATAAATCTCTTTCGGAATAATGTTATGCGTACAGGGTTACGAATATCTAAAATGTATCTACGGCTTATTGCCTATCCCCGGGGAAATACGAGATTTACAGGAAACCATCGTTATTATTTGAAAGTCGGATCGTGTTGAACGTGGTAACAAATTTGGTGACCTTAAAGAAATTTTTCAAAATATCGCAAACTTGGCGATTTTTAATGTGGTTTGGAACTGTACCAATTTTCTAGATCCATTGAGAACTTCTCAAATTATGCTCATCTTTTAGAGATTTACACAGAGGATATATACGTCTATTATGGTTGAGATAGAAGGGATTGGTGTGATATGAGTAAAAGTGAAGTGTGTATAAGTCAGTATCTTGAGAATATAATCTTCTGTCACGTGAATGAGATGAGAATTTAATAACTGTATATATACACTCATGTTTATGAAAATTGTAACACCACGAAGGAATGGTCAGATTAGAATGACATTTATACCAGAAATTACTAATGGTGATACAAATAAAATATGTTTCGGACTAAGACAACCACATTGCTGGGAAAAAAGCAGTCTTTTGTGAGGTAATACGAACTTCTAAACGTCGCGCCATCGAATCAAAGGGAGTTTGGATGTATTCTTGGGGTATTGTCTGCCAAGCTCCTTCGACCCGGATCCACAGTTGATTGGTTGCGACTGCTAGAGAACAGTAATGCTCAATCACTGAGTGACCATATCCCATACATGTTCAATCGATGACATGTCTGGTGAACGGGCAGGCCAAGGAAGAAGCGGAATCTGCTGTGCAGTGAAAAAGGTTTGGACATTCCTGGCAACATATAGTCGGGCGTTGTCTTGTTGGAATATAGCACCAGGAGTGTGCTGAAGGAAGAGAGTGCAACTTCTGCCTTCAAAACCTCATTGATGTAGCTGTTGCTTTTGAGTGTACCCACAATGCTTACCAACAGGGATCGTCCATGATAGCCAATGCACACACCCCAAACCATCACACTTAACGTTCACGTAGTATGACGCTCTAAAACGCATCTAGGAAGATGACGCTCACCACAATGCAATCTAACGCGTATGCGACCATCATTGTAATCCAGGTTGTAGCGGAACTCATCAGAAAATCCGATCCGCACATCATGGTCTGTACTTTTTCGCCCATTGCAACCTGATGCGTCCATGGTTCACGATCAACAGTATCCTGCGTAAAGGAATGCTTGCACGCAGTTCTCAGCAGACGCCTTCGAATAGTAAAGCAGACAACCTGTAGCAGTGATCCAGTGTTGCGCCAACACTCGAGAAAAGTAGTACGATTCGCCACCGCCATGCGGATAAGATGTCTATCATCCCTTGTTGTCGTCACATTGCGTAGTCCACTGTCGAATTTTCGACTCGTCTGGTTTTCTTCGGTTCACTGTTTCCACACTCGCATTCATGTCGTCGCGTTATGTCTCATACGGGCAGCAATACCCCGGTACGAAAATCCACCCTCCCGCAGGCCTATTATGCATCCCCGTTCGAACTATGTAGTTTGCTTATAAGGTTCCATCTGATGTTGACGAGGCATAGTAACTCTAATAGAATAGTTTTCAATTCGCGAAGACCGATAGCATACTTGCCTGTTTCTTTTACAGTCCTCTATTTATACTCCTCGTACGACCGTTCAGTGGGCTCTGTGGAGTCCAGGCATGCGTATTCACTCTGCATTTTTAATTGTTTGCATATCCGACCCCGCTTTGCATATACCGTACGTTTCATTCTAAAATAACAAAATTTCAGTGAGGAGGGGGTCACCTGGAAACCCCCCACCGCGTCTCCAAACTGTGAGCTGAATAGTCGGGAAACTGCCGTGAGCTGAATAGTCGGGAGCTGAATAGCCGAGAAGTGAGTCGTACTTCTCGGGCGACTGCGTGATGTCAGTCGTAGTCAAGCAGGAAAAGAGAGGAGATATAAAAGTTTGAGTCATCTGTAGTGCTGCCATCTCCTGAGAGAGGTGAGTTCTCGTTGGAGAGGGAGAAGGTTGCGTGCTCGTATGTCCAAAGTCGCCATTGTGTGTGGGGGGATCGCAAATCCGCGATGGTGAGGGATAGGTTCGAACTCGGAATCTTTATTGCTCATCCCGTACTGTGCCGTTAGGCCCAAACGAATTCTTCTAGCCCGAAGGAATAATCGGGAATGTTTTTCGTAACAGTGAGTGCCGCAAGAGCTGACTCCACCACATATATATATATATATATATATATGTGTGTGTGTATATATATATATATATATATATATATGCACAAAATGCAAATTTTATACGATACTCACAGCAGAATGTACTTGTTCCGAAGTAAACAAAATGTTTTAAATTTAAAATATCAAAACGTAAACACAGGCATTTTGGAAATTCTGAATAAAGAGTAAAGATCCTGATTTAAAAAAATCCAAATTAATCAATAAAAAACATTGAAATATTAATCAAGAAAATGTAAACAAACTATTTTTGAAATTTCAAGTGTTTTTTTCATGATCGTACAGCATTCTTAAAATGAACCCATTTTTTTCTTCATTAAATGTATTTAAATTTGTATTTCCATCTTTTTGTGTGTTGTTATTGTTTGGATTTTGTTATACCGTTATTGTTTGCTATTATTGTTCGGGATTTTGTTACACGTTATATTGTGCAACCGTATGCTTTCAAATCAAAAGAAAGAAATCGCATTGAAATGGCAACAATTATTTAACTTCGCCAGCGGGGTTGGCTAAACTACACAACTATTTATATCGGCCCTGGTAAGGCATTCTTTTCTCCTTTGTTCTCAGTCCATATCTTGCAGCATTTCTGGTTATAAGAAACATTATCATAAAACTTCTATCTGTAACTCCCTTTTTCATTGTTTTCTTTTTCCTTATTTTCTGGCTCATGATTTGAGTTTCGCCATTGTGTTCGTATAGTTTAGTGATGCCAGTTTCATAACAAATCTTTCAATTTTTACTTTTATGAAGCAGAAGAAAAATAATTATAATCGAAATGATAAGCTGATTTGTTTTTACTTTCACCGTCTCACCCAAAATGATTTATAGGGAAATTTACAAGACTGCTTCTGCTCTTTCGAAGTTATATATTTTGTTTTTACACGGTATTGTAAATATTGTAATAAAATAATAAAGGCTTTTTCAAAATTATATATTTTATTTTTGCGTAAGATTGTCAATATTGTAATAAAATAATAAATGTCTGTCCTATTATATATTAAGTATCCAAAAAATAGTAATAAATCTATATTTCTATGTTATTGTATGAAAATATACATTAACAAATCGACGCAGGAGGGACTGTTCAGCAGAAAGTGCCAAATGTGGACATACTGCTAAGGTATGCTATTCGTAGATGAGTAAGTAAAATTGATTTATATTTACGTTACATGGCAGGAAAACAGCAAAAAGTTATTACGCACGGCTTTTAGGTACTGACCATGCTGAGGATTAACAGCATTCTGCAACAAAATTTCCTATGTTTCAGTGATCAAAGGAGGCGTTAACACGATGCTCTGTTAGGACAAAAATAAGCAAAATAATTAAGTATAAAATAAGATATAACGTAGCACACAGCTGTTTCAAGGATACGTTGAATTTCCTTCGTCAGTTACAAAAATATCACTAAATCTGAAGACTCAAAGAGATGAAAAATACCCATTTTGTTTGTAGTTTCGCTGGTTTTTTAGTACTGACGAATGAGGTTCAATGTACCCCAGAAACAACTCTATGTTGCATTAAGCTTTAATATGCTAAGTTTCCCTTTTGTATGAGGCGGTTTTGCTTTTCATCACCATACCATATATCAGATTTAACAATTTTAAACTAGTGTATATTTGAAAACTTCCCATAAGTCTCATACTCCCGAGCCGTGGAGAACCACAATAATTTAAGGGTGATCGTCAGTAAACCTTCTGCCCTAGCCGTGCTTTGTTAACTTTTAGAGGCACATATTTTTTTGCCGAAATTCTGCTGAAACAGTTGCGAAATATTTTTTGAAAGATAAAATGCAATGCTTAGACTATATTAAAACTAAATTTAATACTCAATAAAACATAAAATATATTTTTCATTTTAATCCAAAATATTTTTGGTGCTGCCATCTGTTGTCGTAATTCAATTCATACCGATTATTTTTATTTTTTAATGAGCATTTTCAAATATCTATTCCTTCTAATACAGTATTAAATACAACAACAGATCATATATAATAATGTCACAATCACGGAAAGGTCATTTCTCATTCTATAAATTTGATAAGTCGATCTGAATGTACATCACTGAGGACTGCAGCTCTGTCTTCAAGTTCCTTTGTCTTCAAGTCCAAGTTCAATTACGTTTCCCTGATTGTGGCATTATTGTATATGATCTGTTGTTGTATTTAATAGCGTATTAGAAGGAATAGACATTTAAACATGTTCATTAAAAAATAAAAATAGTCGGTATGAATTAAATTACGACAACAGATGTCAGCAGAGGCCAACGGCCGTACCGTGCTGAAAACACCGGTTCTCGTTAGATCACCGAAGTCAAGCAGCATCGGGCGCGGTTAGTACTTTTTTTTTTTTTTTTTTTTTTGCGACCCAGACCGTGCCCCTTACCAACAAAGGGTTTAAAGGGTGGAAAGCACGGCCGGGAAACGAGCTACCCCAGCAATAGAACAAAAACACCGCGAATAAGTCCGTGTAAAAATATCCTCAGTTTTCCCACATTAAACAGGAAAGAAGAGACCAGAGAGGCAGAAAAACCAAGAACCAAATAAACAATCCACCACTAAATAAGAAAACAAATATATATGAAACAAATGCCAAAAATGTCTCTCCGGAAGAAAATACAAATCAACAAATTAACAGCCACGTCCAAACGCGAGGAACACAAAAACTTCAACCCAAATAAAAACAAAGCCAACAAATCTCCAAATACTCCGGAAAAACCTACATAAACATAAAAATAAACCAATCCTTCCAAACACCTTAATAACACAAGAACAGAAATAACAACTACCAACCCAAAAACAAGCAGATAGACTAAAAACGAAAGAAAACCAAGAGGACCAATACCACCTCAAAGCAACAAGAAAAGAAGCGGCACCAACCAAAGGCAAAAACAAACACAAACCCCAAATAAAAGTTTACAATCCAACAGTCAGAATTCACCGAAAATCAAGGAAATACCATAAGCAAACTAGCATGTCCTCCAACTACAATCCAAGAAAAATAACCAAAATACGAAGTACAATCCTCCCCCACAACAAACAAACGAGAAAAAAAAAAAAAAAAAAAAAAAAAAAAAGTGCGTCGCCATCAACATCCAAGAACCACACCAAAACAAAACTTTTCCAACATACATAAAAAACCAACCAACAGCAAAGATGTCCCAGGGAGCGCCTATAAAACCTAATGTCAAACTACAAAACAAATAAGCTAAAAACCTAATCTTCAACATTTCTTTCCAGGCAAAAACGCGCCACCGACAGAACGGCGACGCCCCCCACCCACAGAATATTTATTATTTTTCAAAAAAAAAAAAAAAAAAAAAAAAAAAAAAAAAAAAAAAAAAAAGTGCCTGGCCAGGGCCGGTTACATAGGCCCACAGATCTTCTGCCGCATAGGCAGGAAAATAAAAATAAACAATCGCAACCATATAAAAATTTTTTGCCACTTTAAAAGTAGGCCAACATTATATCAAAACTACTATACAATATATATACAAGGATAACCAAAAACAAAATCCACACCCCAATCGTAGTCCTAATAAACAAACAGGCCCAGAAAACCAACAACAAAAACAAAGGAAGTCCCGGCGAGACCACACCACTCCCACTGCGGTCTCCCGGGCTCAGCAAAAATACAAGTAGAACCAACTAAGTCAGCAATCGTACCAGGTTTAAGGTCCCATAACCAAGTTTAAATATCATCAAAATACAACATACGTAACAAAGATCCAACACATATTATCCAGAAAAAAAAGTTACCCACCTAAATAAACACCACGTTCAATACGACCCCGACCACGCAACAAAACAAACAAATGAACACCAAAAAAAAAAAAAAAAAAAAAAGGGG
The DNA here is from genome assembly GCA_951213105.1 of Amaurobius ferox. Lineage (NCBI taxonomy): Eukaryota > Metazoa > Arthropoda > Arachnida > Araneae > Amaurobiidae > Amaurobius > Amaurobius ferox. The sequence continues at coordinate 134,264,842 of OX578138.1, read as the reverse complement.
GTACTACCTGTGGCCCCAAATAAAAACAATTGGATTCCCAACAAGCACAGCAATTCTACTATATACTACATTCATTCTTTTCCATCTATACCTTTTAAACAAATCTACCAAAAGTATTTTTTTTTTAACACTATGAACAACTATATATAACACTATACAACTATACAACCATAAACTACCCTAAATATAATACTATATACAACAATGTGACCAACAGTTTTCTATGGCACCAGAAAATTCCCATTTAGAGTAATTCTCTTATTAACCGATATCTCCATAGTCTATATGTTTTTTGTATTTTTCAAGTTCCACCTGAAAAGATTTGCATTCGTTATTTCTACAAGAATGATTCACAGATCTAGTTCCAGAAGACTTCTCGTTATAGGCCAGACAATTAATGCATCTGAACCTTTCTTTGCAGGCCGTGCCAGGATGGGACTTCGAACAACAAAAAAAAAAAAAAAAAAAAAAAAAAAAAAAGTACTAACCGCGCCCGATGCGGTTAGTACTTGGTGGGTGACCACCTCGGAACGCCGCGTGCTGTTGGCCATCTCGGGTGCGGTATCCCCGTGGTTTGCGCGCTAGATTTGCACGCTGCCACATATGCCGCCGTGTTCATGCGGAGTACGATCACGTTAAATATGTGGGTCCGTAAGTCCTTCCGAGAGGTTGGTGGTAGGGGAAGGAGGGTACGGTCCCTGTGGATGCCTCCCCCACTGGGTTCCGGTCTAAATTGGGTGGCACTTCCCGGCCGTCCATACAGTTACCTTACACCTTTCTGGTAGGTCGGACGGTCTGGGTCATCAACATCAACAGATGTCAGCACCAAAAATATTTTGAATTAAAATAAAAAATGTATTCGATGTTTTATTGGGTATTAAATTTAGTTTTAATATAATCTAAACACTACATTTTATCTATCAGAAAATATTTCGCAACTGTTTGGGCAAAATTTCGGCGAAAAATGTGTGCCGCGAAAGTTAATAAAGCGCGGACAGGGCAGAAGATTTACTGACGCTCACCCTTGGACTATAAACTATAAATCGCGAACTTTACTAAATGTATTATTTTAGGCTAATTTTAAGGATTTGATTTTTAAGGTGTTTCAAATAGAACCTTGGAAAATTGTTTTGAATCGTAAGAAAAATTTGTCGAATATATTTTTCAAAACTGGAGGAGATATTTCCATTAAAATATGGAATCTAACTTTCAATACATGTCTTTTAATGCATGTTTATAAACTTTATCAGTTAGTTTGGCATCTATGCCTTTAAAATCAAAGCTTGAGGAATAAATAAATGTTGCTGACTTGTACCAAAGAACTAAGTTCTTACCAAACAATTTTTGAAAGAATTTAGGAAAGTTTCATTAAAAAAAGTTTTAGTGTACTTTGTGTACTTAACTTTGCTGTAAAATGCATGTGTCTAAGTGTGTATGTGCGTGTGCATGCGTGTATGAAACCTCAAAAATACTGTTCGTACCGCTAAGAAATTGTATTTGTGAATACATTATATTATATAACTACAAAAACTACATTCTAAGACAAAATATCGGCTCATCCCGAAAATAATCCGATAGTAATGAAACTTTATATGTTAACACCTTTCGACCGAATATGCCAATGATCAAAAATTCGTGCCAGTGAATGAATAGATGGAACTACAGCGCATTGAAACTGAGCACCATGGTGGTGTATATAAGGAGCGAATCTCGCTTTCAGGAACAAAATGTGCAGTGGATTTCGATTGCGTTTACGTACCTTGATTGTAACAATGCCTCGCCGGTGATTTCGTAGCTACTACGGGCATATGAAAATGTTTGAAAGAGGGCGTGGGGTCGGACTGCATGAGGCTGGGTGGGCGCACGGACGTATCGCTTGGCATTTGGGTAGGAAGAACGATGCAGCGATTAGACGATGATGGCAGAGATGGGTCTGGAATGGCAGATTTCAGCGGCAAGCGGGCAGCGGACTGCTTAGAGCGACGACAGAACGGAAAAATAGAGCTATTGTCAGAGCTGTTATGACAGCACGAAATTCGTTGTTATCAATCATCCAACATGCGACAAACACGGAAGTGGCCACCCAGACCATTAATAAAAGTCTACAGCAGCGGAATCTATACTAGTGGTCCCCATTACGCCGCCTGCTACGGACCAATATGCACCGTCAACGGCTATTGCAATGTGCCGCGCCCGATCAACGTGGAATTGTTCGGATTAGGAAATAATTGTATTTAGTGATGAGTTCCGTTTCGAACTGAGTCCCGACAACCAGCGCAGACGTGTCTGGAGACAGCTCGCACATCGGCAGATCCTCCTCTTACTGTCGCACGCCATACGGCCCGACAACTGGCGTTTATGGTCTGGGGTGCCATTTCGTTTGGAAGCCGGACCCCTTTGGTAGTCCTCCGTGGTACTATCACAGCACAGCAGTACGTTGCCGACTTTCAAAGACCCGTTGTATTGCCATTCCTTTCGCGACACTCCGGGCTAAATTTTCAGCAAGAAAATGTCAGTCCGCACACGGCACGCCTCTCTATTGATTGTCTGCGTACTATGACACACTTCCTTGGCCAGACAGATTCCCAGAACTCTCTCCTACTGAGCACATTTGGGCTGGGATAGGGCGTCGCCTGCGACCATCCCAGAATGTGGACGAATTAGTTCGTCAGCTGAAAGCTATTTGGAACGACATCCTTCAGATCACGAAACGGCAAACGTTATGCATCAATGTCACGTCGGGTAACAGCTTGTATCAAGACCAGAGGTGGACTAACGCCATAGTGACGCGCTCACTTTGTGTAGATCTTTCAGTGCAATAAATCATCCAATTGTTCCGAAATTCTAATCATTTCTTATTCAGTACATCCACATTACATGTACCAAATTTTGTCTTATTTGGATAATTCTTTCTTGTGCGTCTATTTTTTCGTCTTAGAGTGTATATACAATATTTATTAATTTCCGAGATTAATACTCAAATTATTCGAAATGTATTGAAGTTCGAATTTTCTAAAGGTTTTAAAATTTATACCAGGCACATTAAAGAAAAATAAGCGAAGAAGCGTATTTGGCAAGAAAATGAATGTCGCGCACAAGTCACGAAATATATCAGAAACTTAGTGGGGTGAAACCAAATTAGTTTTAATTAAACTCTATCTTTGGACTTGTAATTTAATGCATGAATGGGCCGGATTTCAAAATCTTTCCAGATTAGTTTTACTGACACGTGTGGGATAAATCGTAAAAACTTTTTACCTTACAGATATTTTTTTACTTGTTTTATAAGCTTTGCTCAAAAACTCTGGGAATAGATTCACTGATATCACAAACTTGTCAAGCAGTAATTTGAATTTTAAACTTTAAAATTTAAAAGGTTCGCGACAAATGAGAAATTATATTTCAGAGGGGTTTTTTGCCTTCAAAAACTTTTGATTTTGAAAGACATTTTAGATCAGACTGAAATAAAATTTGTAATTTACTTTTTTGATGATATGCTATTTGATGTTAATGATATGCTATAATAAAAATAATGATGATATGCTGGAATAAAGATCTAACAATATTATTGTCTCTATAGGAAAATAAAAAATGCTGTTTCGATTATAACATAAAAGCTTATAGCATAAAATTTTAATTAGCAAGATTGGGATAATAGAATTTTTCTCTTAAAATATTATGTTTTTGAGATATAAATATTTTATTTTATTAAGTAGTTTTGTTTTATATTGGATTTCCTTGTGCAAATTTTTTAACACTTTACAACATAGTGGAAAAGTGTTTATGACTTTGTTTAATCTGTCTGTCTCTCTGTCCTTTCACACGATAACTGCCGTAAAAATGACTTTATCAAAATGAAATTTTAGTTTGTTGTTCAGAGGGTCTGTAGGACCCGTGGAAATATAAATGAATAATATCACCCAATTAGTTTTGGATTGAACCCGGGTTGAAAAAATGAAATACTTTGAACTCTATGGGACCTAATTTTCCAAACATGTTTTGAGCGAATTTAAAATTCACAATTTGCTTCGAAAGTTTAAGGAAATATTCAAATTATCCTATACAAATATAAAAAAATTTCTGCATATTCAGTAGTTTTTAAAATAAAAATAAAAATAATAATTACACTCATATCATATGAAGAGATCACGTGACTCACTTCAAAATAAAATATGGTATCCATCTTGTATCAAAATCGTGATTTTTAAAGTTCTTTTTAATTTATATTTAGTGTGGTATCTTTCCTAAAACAGATTTATTTCTGCTTAATTTCTGTTTATCTATTTTCTGAGATAGCGCATTAACAATATATTTGAGTTTAAATGATCAATGCCATCCATCTTGGATCAAAATCGTGATTTTTAAAGATCTTTTAAATTTATATTTAGTGTTGCATCCGTTCTAAAATCGCTTTATATATATATTTTTTCTGTGCATCTATAGACTGCAACAACGCAATTACAATATTTTTGAGTTTAAATGATCATCAAACTTTGATTTGAATGATCATCAAACATATCAAGCTGTGGGATGAGTTGTATAATAATTGCTGAATTTCTTTAACTCAAAATTTTTTAGCTCTGGAGTCTGCAATATAGTTGATATGAATGAAACATTCTTTGATTTTGCATAGCTAAGCATACGATTATATTTCCTTTTTAGATGAAGATTTAAGCATGGAGTTATACAGCAGTTTTACTTCCATGGTTTTAAGTTTTTCAGCAAAAACAATTATTGCGGTATTGTGAAATTTTGAAAATATATATTTCGCTGAATGAGAGAAAGGGAAAAAGATTATGAATGAAATATTAGCTGCTGTTTTATAGCAAGCCAGGCGATTTATATTTCATGATTTTCCCTATGTAATGCAATGAATTGATTTCTCTCACAATTAAAAAATTATGTATAAGATCTAATGCATAATGCTTTTTATGTTGAATTGCACATTATGAGTTTTTTTAGATGACAACATGTAAAACTATTTGGAAGTACCCAATTAGCTTCTATTTCACACAACTCTACATTAATAATTGTCAATATTGATAGCGTTCACAATAAGCAATAGAGTTCACTAAAATATTTTAATAATTAAATCCTCGATTTGGCGTCACTTTCATTAACTTAGCTTCACTTTTGTAATTTTAACGATATTTTCGTCAATCTGGAGTTGTTGTTGCTGAGACCTTGTCCGTCCGACCTATCAGAAAGGTGTAAGGTAATCGTTTGGACTGCCGGGAAGTGCCACCCAATTTAGACCGGAACCCAGTGGGGGAGGCATCCACAGGGACCGTACCCTCCTTCGCCTACCACCAACCTTTCAGAAGGACTTACGGACCCACATGTTTAACGTGATCGTACTCCGCATGAACACGGCGGCAGTTGTGGCAGCGTGCAAATCCAGCGAGCAAGCCACCGGGCTGCCGCGCCCGAAAGGTGCCAACAGCACGCGGTGTTCCCAGGTGGTCACCCACCCAAGTACTAACCACGTCCGATGCTGCTTGACTTCGGTGATCTAACGAGAACTGGTGTTTTCAGAACGGTAAATCTAGAGTTGTTGTTGTTGAGACCCAGACCGTCCGACCTACCAGAAAGATGTAAGGTAACCGTTTGGACTGCCGGGAAGTGCCACCCAATTTAGACTGGAACCCAGTGGGGGAGGCATCCACAGGGACCGTACCCTCCTTCGCCTACCACCAACCTTTCAGAAGGACTTACGGACCCATATGTTTAACGTGATCGTACTCCGCATGAACACGGCGGCAGTTGTGGCAGCGTGCAAATCCAGCAAGCAAGCCACCGGGCTGCCGCGCCCGAAAGGTGCCAACAGCACGCGGTGTTCCCAGGTGGTCACCCACCCAAGTACTAACCACGCTCGATGCTGCTTGACTTCGGTGATCTAACGAGAACCGGTGTTTTCAGAACGGTAAATCTAGAGTTGTTGTTGTTGTTGAGACCCAGACCGTCCGACCTACCAGAAAGGTGTAAGGTAACTGTTTGGACGGCCGGGAAGTGCCACCCAATTTAGACCGGAACCCAGTGGGGGAGGCATCCACAAGGACCGTACCCACCTTCCCCTACCACCAACCTCTCGGAAGGACTTACGGACCCACATGTTTAACGTGATCGTACTCCCCATGAACACGGCGGTAGTTGTGGCAACGTGCAAATCCAGCACGCAAACCACCGGGCTACCTCGTCCGAAATGTGCCAACAGCACGCGGTGTTCCCAGGTGTTCAGCCACCCAAGTACTAACCGCGCCTGGTAAATCTAGAGTGAAATATCGCTGAGTTGACGACATTTAGCTAAATTAATCACCAAGTTTTCCGAAGTTATCGCCAATTGTTACAGAAAAACGGAGAGAAGAGCATTTCATATATATAAATGACTGTTGTTGTCAAAATGCAACGCTATTACACAAAATATCTTTTCTCGTGAATAGAACGAATTAGATCCACAAGAATTATGCTATCAAACTTATCGCATAATATTACATATGAAAAAATCTGATGTGGACAGTGCATGACTTTCCTTACATAATGCAATGAATTTACTTTTTTCACAGTGAAAAAATGATGCATAAAATTGCAAAGAACCTTGCCGCAACCGGGAATAGAACCTGGATCTGCAAACTGGCCAGGCACGCTGTACTGTTGAGCTGCTGGGGACGAAATTGCAAGTTATTGTCGAAATGGATGTATAAGACACATTGTATTTAACGTTGAATTGCACATTTGTGGCTTTTCCGGTTGACATTATTCAAAACTTTATCGTACCTTATTAACTTATATATCGCGCAACTCTAAATTAATAATTATCAATATTCTTTTCAACCTCAATAAATAATATAGTCCATATATTAAAACATGTAAATAATAAATTAATCAATTAGGCTTTATTCTCATTAACTTGACGTCATTTTTACAATTGTGATGACATGTTCCTCAATCTGGGGCTAAATATCGACAAATTGGCGACATGTCATTAGCTTATTCAGCAAGCTCTCTAAATGTATCACTAACTGTTGCAAACAGATAGGGAAAAGAGTTTTCTAATATGAGTATACTAGAGGGCATGCCCGTCATATGGCGGAATTAAAAATATGCAAAACATTACGTCCCGTTTAGCGCCATTTTTGTCGATTTGGTGATATTTTTATCAATTTTGCGGCACTTTCGTTAATCTTGCAATGTTAAATATCTTCAAGTTGGCGACATACCGCTAAAGATATTGAATTTTCATCAATTAGTCGTCATTTTCATTGATTTAGCGATATTTTTATCAATTTAGAAACATTTTCGTTAATTTGGCAAGATTTAAAGAGTCGCCAAGTGGCGATATTCAGTCAGATTTGTTGCCAAAATATCGCTAAGCGTTATGGACGGAGAAATAGGTTATTCTTATAGTCGATAAATGACTATTAGCGTCCAAATGCAAAACTATTACCCAAGGTATCTTTTCTCATGAATGGAATACGTTACATCCCCGAGAATGATGTCAACAAATGTATCACATTATATTACATACGTAAAGTGAACATACATCATAAAAGTTAAGAATTTGTTTTTATTTTATGGAATTTTTTGATACATTTATTTAAAAAATGTGCAATATCTCGAGAACGCTTCATGCTAACATTCTAAAGTTTATGTCAATCGTTTGCCCAAGGAAAAATTACATAAGAACTGATAATTTGCGTAGCTATATTAAAGGTTTTGATTTTTTGATGATTTTTTCAAAATTTTACTTGAACATTTTTGGAAGTTCTGAACATTCGATTCCGTTTAATAACAATTGGCTTCCAGTATTCACGGATTTCAATTTTTATACGAAATTTTTATATTTGACAATTTTTATACGTTCGAATTGCTCCACTCGTTCGCGAGCTATCTTCTCCATACACACACACACACACACTTTTACACACACATATACACACCAATTCAAAAGGAATCAATTCGAGTTCAGGGTTGCTTGAAAGTGCTCTTCCGCCGAAACCTAGAATTCGAATGTTCGACTCCGTCACAATAACTTCCTTATACATTATACTATGTATAGAGGTTAAGTAAAATAATTAAAAATAGTTTAAAACATCTGAGAACAAAATATTAATGTTAACCACCGCGGTTTCGGAAGTTAAGCCGATCCAGCTCTTGTGAAGCTGTCTTCTACTAGAAGAGGGGGCTGTTTTTTGCCTTAATATAGTGATAACTCTAATATAATTATATGGTGTTTTATACGAAGCTTTGTAACTGCGCCTTTGGTTGCAGATAAGCAGTAGTATCAGAGTAACTTACATAATTAGTACAATGGATATATCGACTCTGCTTATATGAATGACTCTGATGCTTTGTGTTTGATTCAATAAAGCGGATGATTCAACTTTAGGGCAAAATTTTATGAACAGGTTAAAAAATTTTAAATTTAGTAAACAGGTGCATTCAATAATAATGAATTGATTTCTCTCACAATTAAAAAATTATGTATAAGATCTAATGCATAATGCTTTTTATGTTGAATTGCACATTATGAGTTTTTTTAGATGACAACATGTAAAACTATTTGGAAGTACCCAATTAGCTTCTATTTCACACAACTCTACATTAATAATTGTCAATATTGATAGCGTTCACAATAAGCAATAGAGTTCACTAAAATATTTTAATAATTAAATCCTCGATTTGGCGTCACTTTCATTAACTTAGCTTCACTTTTGTAATTTTAACGATATTTTCGTCAATCTGGAGTTGTTGTTGCTGAGACCTTGTCCGTCCGACCTATCAGAAAGGTGTAAGGTAATCGTTTGGACTGCCGGGAAGTGCCACCCAATTTAGACCGGAACCCAGTGGGGGAGGCATCCACAGGGACCGTACCCTCCTTCGCCTACCACCAACCTTTCAGAAGGACTTACGGACCCACATGTTTAACGTGATCGTACTCCGCATGAACACGGCGGCAGTTGTGGCAGCGTGCAAATCCAGCGAGCAAGCCACCGGGCTGCCGCGCCCGAAAGGTGCCAACAGCACGCGGTGTTCCCAGGTGGTCACCCACCCAAGTACTAACCACGTCCGATGCTGCTTGACTTCGGTGATCTAACGAGAACTGGTGTTTTCAGAACGGTAAATCTAGAGTTGTTGTTGTTGAGACCCAGACCGTCCGACCTACCAGAAAGATGTAAGGTAACCGTTTGGACTGCCGGGAAGTGCCACCCAATTTAGACTGGAACCCAGTGGGGGAGGCATCCACAGGGACCGTACCCTCCTTCGCCTACCACCAACCTTTCAGAAGGACTTACGGACCCATATGTTTAACGTGATCGTACTCCGCATGAACACGGCGGCAGTTGTGGCAGCGTGCAAATCCAGCAAGCAAGCCACCGGGCTGCCGCGCCCGAAAGGTGCCAACAGCACGCGGTGTTCCCAGGTGGTCACCCACCCAAGTACTAACCACGCTCGATGCTGCTTGACTTCGGTGATCTAACGAGAACCGGTGTTTTCAGAACGGTAAATCTAGAGTTGTTGTTGTTGTTGAGACCCAGACCGTCCGACCTACCAGAAAGGTGTAAGGTAACTGTTTGGACGGCCGGGAAGTGCCACCCAATTTAGACCGGAACCCAGTGGGGGAGGCATCCACAAGGACCGTACCCACCTTCCCCTACCACCAACCTCTCGGAAGGACTTACGGACCCACATGTTTAACGTGATCGTACTCCCCATGAACACGGCGGTAGTTGTGGCAACGTGCAAATCCAGCACGCAAACCACCGGGCTACCTCGTCCGAAATGTGCCAACAGCACGCGGTGTTCCCAGGTGTTCAGCCACCCAAGTACTAACCGCGCCTGGTAAATCTAGAGTGAAATATCGCTGAGTTGACGACATTTAGCTAAATTAATCACCAAGTTTTCCGAAGTTATCGCCAATTGTTACAGAAAAACGGAGAGAAGAGCATTTCATATATATAAATGACTGTTGTTGTCAAAATGCAACGCTATTACACAAAATATCTTTTCTCGTGAATAGAACGAATTAGATCCACAAGAATTATGCTATCAAACTTATCGCATAATATTACATATGAAAAAATCTGATGTGGACAGTGCATGACTTTCCTTACATAATGCAATGAATTTACTTTTTTCACAGTGAAAAAATGATGCATAAAATTGCAAAGAACCTTGCCGCAACCGGGAATAGAACCTGGATCTGCAAACTGGCCAGGCACGCTGTACTGTTGAGCTGCTGGGGACGAAATTGCAAGTTATTGTCGAAATGGATGTATAAGACACATTGTATTTAACGTTGAATTGCACATTTGTGGCTTTTCCGGTTGACATTATTCAAAACTTTATCGTACCTTATTAACTTATATATCGCGCAACTCTAAATTAATAATTATCAATATTCTTTTCAACCTCAATAAATAATATAGTCCATATATTAAAACATGTAAATAATAAATTAATCAATTAGGCTTTATTCTCATTAACTTGACGTCATTTTTACAATTGTGATGACATGTTCCTCAATCTGGGGCTAAATATCGACAAATTGGCGACATGTCATTAGCTTATTCAGCAAGCTCTCTAAATGTATCACTAACTGTTGCAAACAGATAGGGAAAAGAGTTTTCTAATATGAGTATACTAGAGGGCATGCCCGTCATATGGCGGAATTAAAAATATGCAAAACATTACGTCCCGTTTAGCGCCATTTTTGTCGATTTGGTGATATTTTTATCAATTTTGCGGCACTTTCGTTAATCTTGCAATGTTAAATATCTTCAAGTTGGCGACATACCGCTAAAGATATTGAATTTTCATCAATTAGTCGTCATTTTCATTGATTTAGCGATATTTTTATCAATTTAGAAACATTTTCGTTAATTTGGCAAGATTTAAAGAGTCGCCAAGTGGCGATATTCAGTCAGATTTGTTGCCAAAATATCGCTAAGCGTTATGGACGGAGAAATAGGTTATTCTTATAGTCGATAAATGACTATTAGCGTCCAAATGCAAAACTATTACCCAAGGTATCTTTTCTCATGAATGGAATACGTTACATCCCCGAGAATGATGTCAACAAATGTATCACATTATATTACATACGTAAAGTGAACATACATCATAAAAGTTAAGAATTTGTTTTTATTTTATGGAATTTTTTGATACATTTATTTAAAAAATGTGCAATATCTCGAGAACGCTTCATGCTAACATTCTAAAGTTTATGTCAATCGTTTGCCCAAGGAAAAATTACATAAGAACTGATAATTTGCGTAGCTATATTAAAGGTTTTGATTTTTTGATGATTTTTTCAAAATTTTACTTGAACATTTTTGGAAGTTCTGAACATTCGATTCCGTTTAATAACAATTGGCTTCCAGTATTCACGGATTTCAATTTTTATACGAAATTTTTATATTTGACAATTTTTATACGTTCGAATTGCTCCACTCGTTCGCGAGCTATCTTCTCCATACACACACACACACACACTTTTACACACACATATACACACCAATTCAAAAGGAATCAATTCGAGTTCAGGGTTGCTTGAAAGTGCTCTTCCGCCGAAACCTAGAATTCGAATGTTCGACTCCGTCACAATAACTTCCTTATACATTATACTATGTATAGAGGTTAAGTAAAATAATTAAAAATAGTTTAAAACATCTGAGAACAAAATATTAATGTTAACCACCGCGGTTTCGGAAGTTAAGCCGATCCAGCTCTTGTGAAGCTGTCTTCTACTAGAAGAGGGGGCTGTTTTTTGCCTTAATATAGTGATAACTCTAATATAATTATATGGTGTTTTATACGAAGCTTTGTAACTGCGCCTTTGGTTGCAGATAAGCAGTAGTATCAGAGTAACTTACATAATTAGTACAATGGATATATCGACTCTGCTTATATGAATGACTCTGATGCTTTGTGTTTGATTCAATAAAGCGGATGATTCAACTTTAGGGCAAAATTTTATGAACAGGTTAAAAAATTTTAAATTTAGTAAACAGGTGCATTCAATAATAATGAATTGATTTCTCTCACAATTAAAAAATTATGTATAAGATCTAATGCATAATGCTTTTTATGTTGAATTGCACATTATGAGTTTTTTTAGATGACAACATGTAAAACTATTTGGAAGTACCCAATTAGCTTCTATTTCACACAACTCTACATTAATAATTGTCAATATTGATAGCGTTCACAATAAGCAATAGAGTTCACTAAAATATTTTAATAATTAAATCCTCGATTTGGCGTCACTTTCATTAACTTAGCTTCACTTTTGTAATTTTAACGATATTTTCGTCAATCTGGAGTTGTTGTTGCTGAGACCTTGTCCGTCCGACCTATCAGAAAGGTGTAAGGTAATCGTTTGGACTGCCGGGAAGTGCCACCCAATTTAGACCGGAACCCAGTGGGGGAGGCATCCACAGGGACCGTACCCTCCTTCGCCTACCACCAACCTTTCAGAAGGACTTACGGACCCACATGTTTAACGTGATCGTACTCCGCATGAACACGGCGGCAGTTGTGGCAGCGTGCAAATCCAGCGAGCAAGCCACCGGGCTGCCGCGCCCGAAAGGTGCCAACAGCACGCGGTGTTCCCAGGTGGTCACCCACCCAAGTACTAACCACGTCCGATGCTGCTTGACTTCGGTGATCTAACGAGAACTGGTGTTTTCAGAACGGTAAATCTAGAGTTGTTGTTGTTGAGACCCAGACCGTCCGACCTACCAGAAAGATGTAAGGTAACCGTTTGGACTGCCGGGAAGTGCCACCCAATTTAGACTGGAACCCAGTGGGGGAGGCATCCACAGGGACCGTACCCTCCTTCGCCTACCACCAACCTTTCAGAAGGACTTACGGACCCATATGTTTAACGTGATCGTACTCCGCATGAACACGGCGGCAGTTGTGGCAGCGTGCAAATCCAGCAAGCAAGCCACCGGGCTGCCGCGCCCGAAAGGTGCCAACAGCACGCGGTGTTCCCAGGTGGTCACCCACCCAAGTACTAACCACGCTCGATGCTGCTTGACTTCGGTGATCTAACGAGAACCGGTGTTTTCAGAACGGTAAATCTAGAGTTGTTGTTGTTGTTGAGACCCAGACCGTCCGACCTACCAGAAAGGTGTAAGGTAACTGTTTGGACGGCCGGGAAGTGCCACCCAATTTAGACCGGAACCCAGTGGGGGAGGCATCCACAAGGACCGTACCCACCTTCCCCTACCACCAACCTCTCGGAAGGACTTACGGACCCACATGTTTAACGTGATCGTACTCCCCATGAACACGGCGGTAGTTGTGGCAACGTGCAAATCCAGCACGCAAACCACCGGGCTACCTCGTCCGAAATGTGCCAACAGCACGCGGTGTTCCCAGGTGTTCAGCCACCCAAGTACTAACCGCGCCTGGTAAATCTAGAGTGAAATATCGCTGAGTTGACGACATTTAGCTAAATTAATCACCAAGTTTTCCGAAGTTATCGCCAATTGTTACAGAAAAACGGAGAGAAGAGCATTTCATATATATAAATGACTGTTGTTGTCAAAATGCAACGCTATTACACAAAATATCTTTTCTCGTGAATAGAACGAATTAGATCCACAAGAATTATGCTATCAAACTTATCGCATAATATTACATATGAAAAAATCTGATGTGGACAGTGCATGACTTTCCTTACATAATGCAATGAATTTACTTTTTTCACAGTGAAAAAATGATGCATAAAATTGCAAAGAACCTTGCCGCAACCGGGAATAGAACCTGGATCTGCAAACTGGCCAGGCACGCTGTACTGTTGAGCTGCTGGGGACGAAATTGCAAGTTATTGTCGAAATGGATGTATAAGACACATTGTATTTAACGTTGAATTGCACATTTGTGGCTTTTCCGGTTGACATTATTCAAAACTTTATCGTACCTTATTAACTTATATATCGCGCAACTCTAAATTAATAATTATCAATATTCTTTTCAACCTCAATAAATAATATAGTCCATATATTAAAACATGTAAATAATAAATTAATCAATTAGGCTTTATTCTCATTAACTTGACGTCATTTTTACAATTGTGATGACATGTTCCTCAATCTGGGGCTAAATATCGACAAATTGGCGACATGTCATTAGCTTATTCAGCAAGCTCTCTAAATGTATCACTAACTGTTGCAAACAGATAGGGAAAAGAGTTTTCTAATATGAGTATACTAGAGGGCATGCCCGTCATATGGCGGAATTAAAAATATGCAAAACATTACGTCCCGTTTAGCGCCATTTTTGTCGATTTGGTGATATTTTTATCAATTTTGCGGCACTTTCGTTAATCTTGCAATGTTAAATATCTTCAAGTTGGCGACATACCGCTAAAGATATTGAATTTTCATCAATTAGTCGTCATTTTCATTGATTTAGCGATATTTTTATCAATTTAGAAACATTTTCGTTAATTTGGCAAGATTTAAAGAGTCGCCAAGTGGCGATATTCAGTCAGATTTGTTGCCAAAATATCGCTAAGCGTTATGGACGGAGAAATAGGTTATTCTTATAGTCGATAAATGACTATTAGCGTCCAAATGCAAAACTATTACCCAAGGTATCTTTTCTCATGAATGGAATACGTTACATCCCCGAGAATGATGTCAACAAATGTATCACATTATATTACATACGTAAAGTGAACATACATCATAAAAGTTAAGAATTTGTTTTTATTTTATGGAATTTTTTGATACATTTATTTAAAAAATGTGCAATATCTCGAGAACGCTTCATGCTAACATTCTAAAGTTTATGTCAATCGTTTGCCCAAGGAAAAATTACATAAGAACTGATAATTTGCGTAGCTATATTAAAGGTTTTGATTTTTTGATGATTTTTTCAAAATTTTACTTGAACATTTTTGGAAGTTCTGAACATTCGATTCCGTTTAATAACAATTGGCTTCCAGTATTCACGGATTTCAATTTTTATACGAAATTTTTATATTTGACAATTTTTATACGTTCGAATTGCTCCACTCGTTCGCGAGCTATCTTCTCCATACACACACACACACACACTTTTACACACACATATACACACCAATTCAAAAGGAATCAATTCGAGTTCAGGGTTGCTTGAAAGTGCTCTTCCGCCGAAACCTAGAATTCGAATGTTCGACTCCGTCACAATAACTTCCTTATACATTATACTATGTATAGAGGTTAAGTAAAATAATTAAAAATAGTTTAAAACATCTGAGAACAAAATATTAATGTTAACCACCGCGGTTTCGGAAGTTAAGCCGATCCAGCTCTTGTGAAGCTGTCTTCTACTAGAAGAGGGGGCTGTTTTTTGCCTTAATATAGTGATAACTCTAATATAATTATATGGTGTTTTATACGAAGCTTTGTAACTGCGCCTTTGGTTGCAGATAAGCAGTAGTATCAGAGTAACTTACATAATTAGTACAATGGATATATCGACTCTGCTTATATGAATGACTCTGATGCTTTGTGTTTGATTCAATAAAGCGGATGATTCAACTTTAGGGCAAAATTTTATGAACAGGTTAAAAAATTTTAAATTTAGTAAACAGGTGCATTCAATAACTCCCGATAAAATTATACGATCAACATCTTTCAACTTGCATTTTTAGGGGGGTTGAGGGGATCGACTTGGCTTTATCACAATGAAATTTTAGTATGTTGTTGAGACGGTCTGTGGAAGATATGGGAATGTATATGAATAATATCACCTAATTAGTTTTGGATTGAACCCGGGTTGAAAAAATGAAATACATTTTCAATTTTTTAAACATTTTTTAAGCAACCATTTTTAAGCAAGCATTTTTTAAACATTTTTTATCACCTAGTTTTTTAAACATTTTTTAAGCAAAGGTAAAATTCACAAATTGCTTCGAAAATTTTAGAAACTATTCAAATTATGCCATAAAATATATAAAAAAAATTTTCAGCAATATATGTTCGTTAGTTTTTTAAATAGAAATTAAAATGTTAATTACATCCATATAATATGAAGGGTTCATGTGATCTGCATCTATCCTTTTCCACAGTGTCAAAATCGTGATTTTTAAAGTTCTTTTAAATTTCATTTAGTGTTGCATCTGTCGTAAAACCGCTTTATTTTTGCCCTTTTGCTGTGCAGCTGTATTCTGCGACAATGCAATTACAATATTTATAAGTTTAAATGATCATCAGACTTTGATTATTTCTATAACGAAGCCTAATTTTAAAGTATGCAGAATGTAAACAGATGAAGCGATTGTAAGATGAGTTGTATAAGAATTGCTGGATTTTTTTTTCACTTAAAATTATTTAGCTCTGGAGTCTGGAATAAAGGTGTATGAATGAAATATTTACGGCTTTTACATAGAGAGTCAGCCGAAATATTAAAATATCACCCCTGAATATATCGCACATGGAGTTAGAAAGAAGCAGATAAAACTCCTATGGATGAAACACTTAAAAATTTCATAATGCTTTTAGAATATAGTATGGGCACGCGACGTCACATGGAGAATTTCTCCCTTACGTTCCAAAACAAATTGTTCGCTCTGCATTATATTTTCATTAATCATCTGCATTATATTTTCATTTCGTCTGCATTATATTTTCATCGTTTGCATTATATTTTCATTCTGCCAATATTTTCATTATTTCTGCATTAAATATGGCTGCTTTAGAAATGTACAAACGTTTAACCTCTAATTTTAGAAGCATATATCTAAATTTTTCTTCTTTGATGGATATGTTTAATTTACTTGAAAATAAAATGTGTACACGAGCTTTTTTACGAAAATTAGTTATGTATCTTTCCCTTTTCACTCGCATGTACACTGCAGAATTTTCCATTAAATTATACATCTTCAGAAAGCTAGTTAGTGATTACGGTAAAAATGAGTAGTAGTGTATATTCACTTAAAGTCACTCAACGTGCACTTTAGCAAATAAATTTTTTAAACATATATATTGTTACTCAAGTATTCTAAACGATTTACTTCAACACAAAAGTAAATTTCGATGTTTAATGGGCTTAGTTACAAGTATTATTTGTCACCATCGTAAGTTTACCATTACCCCCCTATGGTAAAAATGCAATTTTGCCCTTACATTATTGCGCATTCTACTACGCAGGAAGTTTATTTACGCCCGTGCCCATGCTCTATTATTAACATAGAAGAAAGGCCTAGTATTTATTATATGTATTATTGATTATTTTCAAATTAAAGGCTCCCCAATTACAAGCCACCAGTATTTACCAGTACAAGTCACCAGTATTTATTCATAATTGCACGATAAAGTACAGAATATATGGAGATGAAAATAAATGGAAAGGAAAAATAATTTTGCACATGTCGGAATATCATTTATTGTTTTAGTTCTACTTTGCATTACTCTAATAATTTATTTTTACAAAATTGACAGTTTAAATAAATATTTTTGACGTTTCGCCATAGAAATGATTACAATGCAGGGCTACTTATTTTATCCCAGCGACACCTGAATTATTGTCTCAAACGATATTGGCGTTTTCTTAATATGGAGTTTTATCTCCTTCTTTTACCTTCATGGTGTCGCATTTTAGAGGTGTTTAAGTGAAATTGTATTTCAGTTGGAAAGTGTTTCATAATCAATCATGTATGCATGATTGATCTTTCTTGTTTAAATATGGCTCTGCGTATATGATGTCACGGGAATAACAAACGCGAGCATTTTATTTTAGGGCTCTCCGAAGAGACCGATAATCTCTTTGGACGTCAATGAAGAAGATGTGCACAGCACAATTAAAACTCTCTGCGCAGGTTGTTCACGTCTGGATTTTGCCACTTCAAAATTAACAAACAAATTTTAATTGTAATAATGGGGAAACTAGCTGTGTTTGGTCAACAACTCTCCTAGTTCGTGGTGTCACGAATGACAAAATGCTAATCAGGGGGGTGGGGGCTGTCATCCCGGGTATGATTGACTGAATAATTTTTACCCTGCTCTTCGCATATGACGAAATTTGAATTAGAACGCTTGAATTTGTTCAAGGGCTCTCAAAAGGGATCAAATTTGTTCAACAACGTTATTAAATTTCCTTGGACGTCACAGGATCCTGTGTGCTCATCACAATTTAAAATTTTTGCTGAAGTTGTTTACGCCTGAATATTGCCACTTCAAAATCTTGATGCTCGTCGATATCAGACTTGGCATCAGAGCCGGTATCATGCGAGCTTATATTTAAGATTCTTGATGATTGTGTCTGAGTTGAAACGACGTTAGATTATAAATTGAAGTTTGAAGCTACTATTAATTAACAACTTAAGTTAGAATTTGCCTCTAATTACCAACTCAAGTTCAAATCTACTCTAGATTCATAAGCAAAATCCTTAAAGTGTATTAGATAATAGCTGGAAATCTACAACGCAAACGTTTTAGATAATCTGCTCATTTCAAAACATCTATCAAGTGCATAAGTAAATAAATGTATTTTTCGTTTTTTTTCATTATGTATAATTTTAAGGACAAAGCGTTTTTAAAAAACGAAAGATCTTTTATTTAACATTCTAAAGGATGTACAAAATATTGTTAAAATCTGCCAGAGCGCTTTCGGACGTATATACGCCCTTCATCAGTGGCTACATGAGTAGTTAAAGCATGGAATGTTTATATATATAGAGACCATTTTCAAACAAATTTGCATAATGTGAGACCAGAAATAGATCTCACATTTGATGAGACACTTTTATGTGTGGAATTTATTATGGCCAAAACGGCGAACAAAGCGTGTAGTCTAGCTGGCACCGCAGTTTATCACTCCGTGAACCTAAAGGTCAGAAGACCATAAATTTAGGGGTGCCATACCAGAGGAGCTGAGCTGGGCCTTACGAGTTGTGGAATGGTGCCATTGGGTAAAGGAGTAACCAATAAGCGCCAAATGGAAGAAAAGGAGGAGTTACCCCCCCCCCCCCCCCCACACACACACACCGAGGGAACCACAACCTGTGACCCGAGAAGCGAGCAGAAAAAGATGGCATACCAACAGCAGAGATATGGAATTTTGACTTAAGAGCATACCAGTAGAGAATAATCAAGATGTTGACTTATGAGCACGACTAGAGAAGAATGAAAAACCTAACAGACTTGTAGAGTGTCCCGTAAAGGTTCCAAAATAATGGAGATATATCAATGTGTGAGTGCAATCAGATTACGAGGAGGAGCCACATGGCCAGTACTTAACTGATGCAAGCATTTGAGATATGATCAAAGCCCAAGACGAATTGGAAGGTATGTGCTCAATAACACTCACTGGTCATAGACACGATAGTAATTTTAATAATTCTGGTCGCATATGTCCCCTCCGCTGCAATAATTAATGAAGATAAATGTTGTTAATAAATGTTTTATTGTTTAAGTTTAAATGGTGTGATCAATTTAGCAGATTAAACGCTTACGAATTTTAAAATATTATAAGAAAATAACTAATACAAATTTAAGAAAAACGTCAAGCATGATATTTCTGAGAATACGTCACAAATAACTTTTAAGAGATTTGAATTGCATAGAGTCGATAATGAGTCGCCAAGCATAACTTAAAATTTGAACAGGATCAACCATTTTATATTTCATGCAAATTTGTTTTAAAATGGTCTCTCTCTATATAAACATTCCATGCTTTTACTACTCATGTAGCCACTGATTAGGGGAGTATATACGTCCGAAAGCTCTCTGGCAGTTTTTAACAATATTTTGTACGTCTTTTAGGATGTTAAATAAAAGACCTTTCGTTTTCTAAAAACGCTTTGTCCTTGGTTTTATCTATTGTATGCAGGCGTGATGCCAATCTTGATTATGTTTAAATTCAATTTTCATCATGTTTGTTTAAATTCAATGAAACGGCTGTCGTCTTTAGTACGTGTGTAGCATCTGATTTGTCGATATTAACTATGTTGTGAAGCGTATGTATTGTTTTAAACGTTACATTGTTTTTACTAGTTTATTAAATATTTTCAGTGTTTTAAATGGTCTGCTCGTTTTAAAAATTATCATGGATTGCTTTTCATCATGCTTAACTTAAATTTAATAAAGCGGCTGATAATTTTGGTACGTGTGCAATACTTAAAACTGTCAATACTAAGTTATGTTGAAAAGTGCATATATTGTCTTAAACTTTTATCTTGTTTTTACTAGTAGGCGTTTTAGATAATCTGCTTATTTCAAAACATCTATAAAGTGCATAAGTAAATAAATGTTAATCTTTAAATTAGTTTGTTGACATTGCTGTTTAAATAAGGAAAATATAAGTATCGTAACTAAGCACAATTAAAAACTATAAGAACATTATTTATATTACTTTTATATTACGTTTGGTACGTTATAACTTAATTTGTGCTTAATTTTCTCCGGTCCTTTGCTCAAATGATTTTTACGTTAAAATATCATTAAAATATCATGTTTGAAAACTAGAATATATCGTTAGTAATGATATAAGACAAACGTTTAAAAATGTCACACAGTTTGGAGGGTGGGGTGAAAATGAGTTTTATTCGTCGTCAGGATAATTCGGGATTTAACTTGCACGTCGCAAAATTCCCAATATAATGACCTATATTTTTGGACAGAAGCAATTAAACATCAAAGTTGGTTGTGCTACGCGAGTTATAAGGCAATAAAAATATTTTTTTCATTAGCGTCAATGGGACGAAAATTGAATTCAGATGGTGTCGGAATGAGGCATTAAAATGGTGTTTACCTTGGTGTATTCGGTTCGCAGTAAATTCATTGCCTTTTCTGTCTTGGTGTTATAAACTTTTAAACTTATTTTAATACTAGCAGATTACTCGTTCTTCGTACGGAATATATAATATAAAGAAACTTATAATTCGCAATCATGTGGAAATTCTGTTAAAATATTAAATTTATTGCTCCTAAAGAGAAGTTTAAGAATATCTGTTCTCCCTATGCAAAATTATCTTCACGGGCAGATCTGAAGATAAAAACACCCCTCCAAAAAGCAACGCACTATATATGAGTTTCAACAATTTTCGTCATAAATAAACAATGGCATAATAACTTGAAAATATCAATAATCCCCGAATCAACAGTCCCCGAAAATATCAATGATAATAATGTTTAAACCTGAAGACCGTAATTGATATTATCCAGTCAAAAATGCAATGTCAATGAAGTTTATTTTATATACATATATTTATTATTCAAATAGGAAAAGATTTAATGAAAGTCGTATGGCACATAACACATTGGATCCGCTGCTAAGCGACATGATATAATTTGCTTCAAATAAATTGGTGGAAATCATATCTTCTGAATAATGCTATCTCCATGGAAGTTTGGCGACAATTTCGTCAATTTAGCGATAACTTAAAAGATCGCCAAATATATCGCCAAGTGAGACTGTAGAACTGATAGTCCCATTTTGCGGCAAATTGACGAAACATCATCACAATACTATCCCCTAACAAAACACAATTAATTTCATTTATTAAGCGCAATTTTATCAATTCTATGATATTTTTATGGACTCACAAATATTTTTATCAATTTGGTGATATTCAAAGAATTCGTTAAATGTGTTACTAAGTAGGATGGATGGACTGTCCAACAAATGCTACCGAAACATCTTTTCAGTACTCTATTCTAAAACAACAAATCATTGATTTGCGTCATTTTTATAAATTTGGAAACATTTCCGTTAATTTGGTAAAGTTTAAGAAAAGTTACCAAGTTATTTAGAGATATTCCGCTAAACTCGTAGCTCTAAATTTGCAGATCTGAAGAATAAAATATTCTGACCCCGTTTGTATATACTAAATGAAAACACTAAAATTGTATTATAAGATACAGCCGTTCTACTCTTTTTCTGCTTCAACAATCGGCTAAATGAATTTATTGGGTAAACACAATATATGAGTTTATTACCTAAACACAATATATGAGCCTGAAACCTCTTTGCTAAAATAAATGAAAGTGATGTACGCAGTCCGCAATTTATATAATTAAAAGAACAATCAAACCGTTCATTTATAAAATATATTTTTACTCCCATTTATTTATCATTCAAATAGAAAAAATAATAATAAATATTAACAACACATTTAATTTCATTCCGTTGCCGAGCAACATGATATCAGACAGAATCTCCCTCATAAAATGCGAAATTAAATAGCCATTTTGATTTCTTTATACTTTTATTTCATCTTTGAGTAAAAGCTTGTGAAAGATAATCCATGGAAGTAGATTTTTCAATTTAAATTCATGTTTTAAACAATTCATGTTTTCCGATAGTGACTAATTAATGCAAAAATCCTGCACCAAACTCGGAAATAAAGTTTTATTTCATTTCGACGTTTTGAACAAACGATTTTCATCCTTTCCGTTTGGATAAACCACGGAGTTGAAAAGTGGAACTCCTAGGAAAATGCTCCGTTTTTCATTAATATCTCGACAACCCCTGGTCTTAGAAACTCGAAACTTAGAATAAATTTATGGGGGGCTATTTCAAGGCTATTCACAAAATTTTATTAAATTCGGTTCAGCCGTTTTTCCGTGATGATGAGACAAACGAAAATTTCGGTTTTACTAATATCTCTAGAACCACTGGTCGTAGAAACTCAAAACACGGACAAAATTTTAAGTGGGGCTATTTCTAGGCTACACACCAAATTTCATCAAATTCGGTTTAGCCGTTCTCTCGTGATGATGGGACAAACAGACAGACAAACGAGTTCGTTCTCGGTATCGATTCCTAGCCATTAAATAATGTTTTACAACTTTGTAAGTGGAATGTTTCGTCCATTTTGCTATGTCGCCGAGAGTCCGTTATCATGCTTTTTTACTTTCCTTAGTGGAGGCTCTTAGCTAAAATTAGTGGGGTTGATGTTCCAGAAAATTTTTAGCCTTTGTTTTAAAAGTGTGTAAAAGGAAACAAACATGCATAAAAAGAAAATTTATTCAGAAACTGGATAAAACCCTAAAAGAACAAAATCAAACATTTTTTACTTACTTTAACCTAAATCGTTACAGTTTAAGCTTGATCTATGCATTTAAAAATGAAATTCATTCTTCTTGTTTTAATTTGCGCGAAAAGATCAATAATTTTCTCCTTGATCTCTGAATCACAACTGAGGAAAATTTTCTCCACTGAAAGCACTGCAAGCGCATTTAGTCTTTTCGAAAAAAAAAAAATCTACCTTCCACCAGCACGCCAGGATTGGCACTGCGGAAGCGACAGTGCTCTCTCTCCCTCGCACTCTCGCGTGCAGCTTCTTATGTGCGCATGCGCACAACAGTCAAACACCACGCCGCCGGAACTGTGAAGCGCACAGTTCCATTCAAAGATTTTTATATATTTTTCATAAACTGGTGGATGGATACAGACATTAAGCTTAAGGATTATATATTGTACAAGTATGAAGAAAGAATTTAAGAAAAAAGGACTCATTATATTAAATATCATCGATAATATCAAGTGGAAATAGGGGTTGCTGCAGTTCCAGAGTGCCTATACGCGAGCCGTCACTGCGTTATATACATAGTATAATGTATAAGGAAAGTATTGTGACGGGTTCGAGTTTTCGAGTTTTAAGCATCCTTGAACACGAATCAGACGTTTTTGAGGTGATGTGTATGTGTGTGTGTCAGTGAGTCTGTGAAGACGATATTTCACGAACGAATGGAGCGATTTAAATGAAATTTGGTACACACATTACAATCCGTAAATACTAGAAGCTTATTGTTTTTATACGTAATCGAATGTTCAGAATCCCCCTTAAATTTGCGAATGAAATTTTAGAAGAATGAAAAAAAATCAAAACCTTTAATAAAGTTACGTAAATAGTCATTTCTTATGCAATTTCTCATTAGAAAACGATTGACCCAAATTTTTGAAATCTAGCATGAACCGTTTTCGAGATATTGCACCTATTTTAATTCTCCGTTGAGGGTCTTTCCATCACTTGTTTTCGACCGGGCATGGTTACTTTACTATAAATAGACCTAATGTGTACGCTATGGATTTATTCTTATAAAGTTAGTGACTGTACTCAAGAATCTTCATGGGAACACTGTACATTATCTACGAAACAATTGCAAACTGAATTAAATAAAACAATACATTTCTTTCTCCATTTGATTTTAATTGCGATTGAAATCGACGCAAAATTGTGGAATATAAATGCATAAGAAAGTTGGGCAAATTCTCGCATTAGAGGATATTTATTAAAAAATATATATTAGAAGGTAATAAATGAGCTCCCTTGGTGTTTATAACGAAGTAAGTAACTACAACATCTGACCGAATCTACACTCAAATTCATATTTACAATTTTAACTTCATTAAGACTTTTATCCACACTATGCTTAATACACGCGAAATCTAAGTTGTCATTTAAGCCCTTTCATTTGCAAATCTTGTTAGTATCACGAAATATCATTTGAAGAACTAATAAATATATTAGAAGCATGAATATTGGATTTATATTATTTCGGTGAAAATAATCTTTGAACGCGTTTAAGTTAATCATTTCGCCCATCGCATTGTTTTTCAGGAAACATTGTTTGCAACCGCGGAAATCTCAAAGCAATCTGCTTTGCTTCTGTCGATTAATGAGATTCACGTCTTCAATGATTTGAAAATAATGTTATTTGTGATTGTTCACGATTCGTTCATGATTGGACAATACGATATATCAACTTTCGAGCGGCATTTTCGCTGTTCTTCATTCCTGGGAGAATATTATAAATGACAGCTAGTGGAAACTAATAATGTTTCAGAACTTCATTAGTTACGCAAATATCTGTGTGGAATAATTTGATTTCACATGTTTATCTTCTAGAAAATAGCTGATGTGAACAGCACGTGACTTTTCCCACAGATTCAAACTGATTAGTGGTAAAAATCGGGCCGTCCCATTATTTTCACTAGAAAGTTTTTCCTGAAACATCTATTTTTAAGGATTCGCTAAGAATACAGATTGGGCAATGACTCGTATAAGTTCAGCATCAACTTTCGAAGGAGGTGGGAGAAATCATTATGGATTTCCACTTCCACTTTTTTCTATTTATGATTCAAAAAATATAATTTTATTTGAAACATCTATTGCTCAAGCTTGGCTACATATAGAGCTTAGATAATAATTGATATGAATGTAGCATCAGTCTCTGAAGGAAATGGGTTTACTGAGGATTTTCACTTCCAGTTCTTTTTACATTTAAGGATTCAAATATATTCTCGAAATATCTGTTGTTCCTCAAGATTAGCTATAGAGCTTAGATGATGACTATTATGGATTCAGCTTCATGTTTAGGATTAGATAGGAGTTCACTAAGGATTTATACCTCTGACTTTTTACTTTCGGTTTAAAAATTTCTTTGAAACATCTATTTCTCAGAATTAGCTATAGATATTACGCAGATGATGATTGATATGGATGTAGCATCGAATTACCAAGGAGTTAGGTAGAGTAGTGGTGGTGGTGGTGGTGTGTGTGTGGGGGGTGTACTAAGGATTTTCATTTCAAGTTTAGGAGATGTCACTTCCGGGTTGTCTTCGAAAATCGTATGACTGTATGAAATAAGTATGTAAAATAGAATAAAAATGTTTAATAGCTTTGTCACAAATGAAGTGTGCACACCATTTGCCACCATCTGAAGGCCCCTTCATAAATGTATTTTTCATTCCGGTTCTGCCTTTCTTTATCTATACTAATTTGAATTTTATAGCACACTATAACGGATGGAAGGGATACTTGCTTGGATTCACATCAAATTTTCAGGTTTGAATTTTAATTATCTTTCATTTGCTGATTCGGTAGATTTTAAGATGACGCCGTCTCTAAAACTAAGAATAATTTTATTGTCTCGAGAACAGTTTGCTCCGGAGAAATGGGTTTGGTTTCATTAGTTTTACAATAAAAATGAACCACGATTGAGAGATATATTTAATTAAATCCAGAATGTAAATGTGTGCCCAAGAAACAAATAGATCATATGACACACATAAAATAAAACGACAGAATTGTGCAATCCTGAGATTTTTTGTGTTATTGAAATTGGGCATTCAACCTCTGAGCTGAACTATATATATTTAAAAAATATTTCCTATCGTTAACATCTGCACAATATATTCAGTATACCACCGAAATTGTATCCAACTCTAAATTATGTACATTTTTCTAATTGTTTTCTCTGCCTTTATATCTACATAGTATATAAAACTTGCTTTCCAGATCAATTTAGTAGTTTTCGAGATTGTGAAAGGTTGGCAATTTGACTCACTGCAATCCCATAGACCGATAAAAGTCATTTCTGATAATCTGTGACGAAGCATAACATAATGTTTACACGATGTGCTCACACACTCACCGGGCTCGACCCACAAATCGGGGGGGGGGGAGTAAAATTCAAACACAATGTAGTAAAAATGTACGGCAAGTTTTAATTGCTAGCACGATGTCTTCTCAGAGATACGATAGGACAGTTCGGCTCCAAGGAATGAATAACATGAGTCAGAGTTCACAAAACTTCAACTATGAGATGTCAATGTAAATGTCAAAATTGAAACAACAAATCTTTTGGTTCAGATGAGATCTCTTGCAGTTGAGAACCCGCAGGTCATCGGATATTATTGGTTCGCATACAAAATGAGTGTTATCCCGTAATCCAATGAATAGTTCGGGAATTCGTCACGTCCATTTTCTCTCGCTTGTTCTGCGACAAATGAACAGACGAGGGAATTTAGCTCCCCATTTTTGTTCCACCCTCCACAAAATGTGAAGGGACCCGATTTTAAGAGTTTAAGTCAGACTCCATTTTGATCTCTTTAGAGAAGGTCCCTGAAATTGCATATTTTCTTGATAGAAGCCGATTCCCAAAAATCCATTTCGACATACATTTGGGAAACGGTATCCACTGCTATTTCGTAGCGGTAGCCTTATGCCCTACAGGAAAGAACAGGGTTATTTGATACCCTTATGCGAGCGCATCTACTCAAGTGTAGCTCGTATCCAGGCTCAGATATTACAACAATGACGTCCTATGGCAACTCAAAGCTAAATTGAGTTAGAGTGGAATCAGACTAATATTTGCAAAACTCATCGGGCAGTTTCGGTCATCGAAGCATCGAGGACCTCCCTTCCGCCATGCAGGTCACACAGCTCTGTAAATAGACGGTGCAGTATTGGGACACTCTTTTGAAGCTATACGTTACAGCTAAGC
This sequence comes from Amaurobius ferox, assembly GCA_951213105.1. Classification (NCBI taxonomy): domain Eukaryota; kingdom Metazoa; phylum Arthropoda; class Arachnida; order Araneae; family Amaurobiidae; genus Amaurobius; species Amaurobius ferox. The sequence continues at coordinate 134,237,612 of OX578138.1, read as the reverse complement.
CGTAGCAACTGTGTAGACCGCACGGTAAACGGCATCTTGACAACTCGGAGGCTACGGCACCACATACGGAGACGATTATGCACAGGCGGAATGTTTGCGAGGTACCTGTCCTGGGCCTTTATGCAGCATGTAGCACGTTTCATCTGAGTGATTCAACCGTCATTGGTTCGCTGTGCTGGTGATACATGAAACCGTACCTTTTTTGGTGGGATCTTACACCGACCGGCATCAGTTTTCACGCACATTCCCAGGACACACCCAGCGCTGCACTAACCGGCATCGGCCGTCAAGTATATCCCCTGGACGGTGAACTCCAGTGAGCCAACCGGCATTTGAACTATAGAGCGCATCGTGGGCCTTGATCATAAGCCCCTGATGGACTGCCAATCCTCCATAAAAGTCTCCTGAAACTGTGTGCCCGTATGTTCTGTCGTTACTCATAGCCCATCCCTGGTATCCTAGCCATAAACTTTGGAGATGGTCACTTTTGGATAAGAATGCCTTCACATCAGTGTTGGAGGTATTGTGGACTTAAATTTCAATTTCAATACTAATATATGTTAATGTATCTATAATCATATCAATTAAACTCTGATCTTGGGAAATCCCTTGGTAATATCAGCTCCAGTTGAGTGAACTGTAATTGTGTGGTTAGATCCAGTTGAGTGCACTGTAATTGTGTGGTTAGCTCCAGTTAAGTCAATTGTAATTGTGGTAAACAATTACCCGTATAACTTTGTACACTCTGAGATCAAGTTATGGATGACTCAAATGTATAATATTTATGTATTTGTAATAAATCGTAGCTATATGTCGGAATCGTTGTTTGCGACGACTCCGAATAGTTGAGCTGGGTTTTCCGAAGTCGTGGGAGTCACACAAGAGTAAGAACCATTTGGTTCTTGATACAATTTATCTCTTGCTTTTCGAAAGTGCGTGTTTGTCGAGTTGGTGAGTGCGCTAAAAGAGATAAAGCCGGATATTCAACAAATCAGACACATAATGTGACTTCTGATTAGATCAGGAAGCCCTGTCAACCCTCCCCTCTATTGTCCATTACTTTCCCTTTGGCTATACATTGTCCCCAGAAACGTTTGTAATCTGAATTAAATTTACCCACCCGTGAAAAAAGATAATGTCACAATTTCAGAGAATTGTTCGTGATATTCAGACACGCACGCAATATTGGTTGCTAATTGTTGTGGAACTCGTTCATGACACTTCAAAGACTTCCTTACTTATATTGTATTTCTAGAGATCCAGAAGTCATTCAAAAAATTGTGGTTGAAAGGTCTCCTCTTCAAACCTATTGCTCTTCATTGTCCTGCTCCACTTACTCCCTGGCAAACTAGCAGCAAGTACCTTTCAGTATACTTCGATTCAAACTTTACATGGAAACTTTATGTCTCTAAAACAAGTAGGATCGAGAAATCTGTACTCGCCACAAGTCCCCTCTTGCATGGAAACAGCTGCCTGTTCACAAAAAATAAGTTATTGCTAAACAATTCCTGTATTCGTTGAATTATTATGTACGCTGCTCGAATTTGGGAGACTATTGTCGATATTCATCTTAGGAAGATTCACGTCATTCAAATTAAAGCCAAGCTCCTTTATAAATTTCCCGAGTTACGTCGAGTTAGAAGTTGTGCACAGAGACCTTAACATTATCCCCTTTTTAGAGCATATTAAAAATTAGCCCATGTTTCTTTTTCAGGTGTTTCAATAGAGTAAATAATATCAGGCACGACAGGAGAAGAATTTTTGAATCTCTCTAATTGTTATGTCAATCGCTTCTTAATAAAATAAAACTACATAAGAAACGTGTATTTACCTAAATTCATTGAGGGTTTCAATTTTTTGATTAATTTTTTTAATTCCATTTCAAAATTTTGGCCGGTTCTGAACATTTGGTTGAGTTAACACATAGGCTTCCGTGACTGTAATTTTATTACCAAATTTCGTTTGAACCTCTTGATTCGTCGATATATCCTCTCCAAAGGATCACTGATACATACACACATAGTATATGTATATACATAGACACACACATATATACACACATACAGACCTCACCTCAAACACGTTTTATTCGTGTTCTAGGATGCTTGAAACGTGCTCTCCCGACGAAAACTCGAATTCGAATTTTTGACCGTCACAATACTTTCCTTATTATAAATATATATAGGAAAAGTAAAACAAATAAACCAAATTTCACAAATTGTGGGGGATAAGTCATGCTGGTGTTATTTCGTGCAATTACATTCTATTAAATGAATTATTGAAGAAATAAAGATAATTTTAATATGAATATGCAGAGAAAGCCATATGTTGCCAACATCACATTTTTTTAATTAGTTAGTTGACAGTTGTAAAATTAATGGGTTGATAGGCTTCCTCCTATATTTTCCTCACAAACATTAATGAATAACTATAAAATAATTTTTTTTGCCATGATTTGAATGTGAAAAACTATTTTTTAAATAAATTGACCCTCAATATCACACAAGCAACTATTATATTTCAGGTTCAAGACTTTACTAAGAAAATGAGAATTTGCAAGTATTGATGTAAAATGCTGAAATAAAACAGTTCGATTCTATTACGAACAATATTACCGAGATATTAAACAATGAGTTTTATGACTTAAATCATTTCCCCCGCGTCTGCGGATATGTCGTTTCGGGACCGTATAGAACTAAAATAATATATTTCAGGATATTTGTTTCACATCTCATTTAATGGCATTTCCTTAGAATTTTTTATCAGGGCGTCGCTGAAAGTATTTTAAATTAATTACTTTAAAAGGAGAACTATAGGTGCATAATATGGAGCATCTGCAGAAAAAATTGACGTGACTCGCAATTCAATTTGTGTACAACCCCTAAATTCTCTGAAAAATTTCTGAAACGTTGAACTAATATATCTCGGTCAATTTTGCTCATAAGAGAATCGAACCTTTTGAGTTTTGCATGTGCTAATGTATGAATAAAATTTTAGTAATCACGTACTCCGTGGGCCAAGGAATTGATACAACTTCAAATTAACCTAGTTTTTATTTATGATATCACAATTTTTGTTACTGGGGCAGATTAAATTTTCTCAATCTGCAAATACTTTTTTAACATATCAGGAACTTTAAAATGTAGTTTAATCAATTTTAATAAAAACGGTAATTTAGAGAAAAATATGTGCTTATATATACCTTCTTTGTAGATTATCAAAACCGTTATAAAATGCAACAGTTTCTTCGCAAATATTTTACATATGAAAGACACGTCTTATCATTACTTTGCTGAAATGCACATTTCGCTTTTGCAAAAGAATGTCTTGCGTGATTGCTTCAAAACTTATAAGGCAACTGCCTCTGGAGAAATAAATACAAGCATTGTGCTTTCCAATTCAGTATATTTTATATAAGTTATCAATTTTATTTTACACGATGTTTTCTGAATTTCTACTGTTTTATAAATTATAATTTTCCCTGTTTTATAAATGTATGGTGATTTTTTTATTTCGTAAATTATGAAACCCTGTGTAGTTTATCCCAAATGGCAGTTCTAGCATAATAACTAATTAATTCCATTTGCACATATCAATTTACCTTAAGAAAAGGATATGCGTAAAACAAAGGTTAATCCTTGTGCAAGAATTCTAAAAAAAATGCAATATACTGTGGTGAAAAATTTGTTAATGAAGACCAATATTCTGTATGTCTAATTCTAGTAAAAGAAAACCTGCCCATTATTACACATCTTAGAAGAATTTCGGGAAAATTTGAGAGTCAAAACTATATTTGTAACTGAATAATTGTATTATTTTTTACATTTTATTAGCCATCTTGACATTTTTTTTATTTAAAATTTACTAAATCATTTTTATTAACTTGGCCAGAACAGAAAAAATTTCTTTTAGTGTGATTCATTAATTTGGGAAATTTATCAGTCAAAGGCGTTTTAATGAGATATCACTGCAATAACAAAGACAAAATGATAAAATTATTTTACGACCTTTATTATTTTTGAATCATAAAAAAATTTATGAACATAAGCAAATTTATAAACTGCAGCAAGTTCTTCCACAATATCACTTTGCCAATCAGTGTAGCCAGAAGAAAATCCAAGCTCCTTATCTGCAGACTTTAAGAACTTTTTAAATTCTATCTCTAGCACATTTCGAAATTCCTTAACATCTTGGGATTCAGAAACTGCTTTCTTTTCCACACATTCACTTGCAATTATATTTTTACAAAACATATTCTCCCACTGTTTATGCTGCTGGCGTTTCTGTTCTAACTCAAAAAGCACTCTATTAATGTTCTTTTCCTACGGCTTATACATTTTTTTCCCGTAAGAAATGCTTTGCCCGATCAAATTCATCTGCTATAAATAAAGCATATCCCATCCTGTACATGGCCTTAGCATTATTTTCCTCCAGCTTTAACGTGAGATCAGCATATGTGATTGCTTTTGACGAGTTCTTGATGTTAGCATAAGACAAAGAAAGATTTAAATGGAGTTTTAACAATAATACTTTCCTCTTTTCATCTTCTTCTTCATTGGAAACAGAAACATTTTCCAGGAGCTTTACCATTTTGCGATAACGAGCGATGGTTTGCTTGTAATTTTTATCTCGGAATAAATCATTACCCAACTTGTGCTCGCAGTGATATACAGCAGCAATCTTCTCAAAGGGAGCTTTCCTTTGTTCTTCTGGAGTCATTTCTTCAAACTCAATTGCTTCTTTACTGTCATAAAAGTGTAAAACTTCAACAAGATATAAAATTTTTGCATTACCAGGGATACGATGGGGGGCATTCCATCTTCCCATAAGCATATTGAGGATCAACAAGAAGTTTTGACAACTCGTCTTTCTTCATGGTCCTGATACCCAATTCCAGTCCAGGAATAATACTTCCATTTCCAACCCTAAAGAGAAAATTTTACTATCAGAAATTAAAATGTCTGAATATTTCTTATTTTATACAAATAAAGTATGAAAAAGTCTAAAATTTTTGTTTGCAAATTTTTTGCACATTTTTTATATTTATAAAGATTATTAAAAATTTAACTTCATGGCATCATGAAACATTATGAATGTTTTCTATCATTCAAAATTGAATTTTAATAAAGCACAGCATTTTACGTGCAATTATGATACCACGAAATTTCTATAAAAATTGTAAGCTATAACCCCATACATAAATCGTAAAATTAATTATGCAGACTTTTTGAATGTACAATTTAACAAATGTGTTACATAATAAATTTAACAATTGAGTTAATTTTGAACAAATATGGTTAATAAAATGTTGTTAAAATAAAAAATTACAGAATAGTATAACAAATTAGTTCAAATTTGGAATGCATCTGCCTATGCTGTGCATATTCTTCTATAACCTATAGTTGTGAGAGCAACCAGTTATAGAATTACCAATTATTGTAAACACAATAATGGTTATAATTCACAGAATGTTGAGCAGTCAGAGATTAATTAAATATACGGATTTCCTGTACCACATTCATAGGAAATTTAAGATCAATGTAACAAAAGCCACACTTTAAAATCTACAACTATTAGATATCTCTGTAGTATTTTTTGGATTATATAGGACTCTTTTAACTACTATATATGTTTCATTTTTAAAGAACTGCACATTCTTAACAAAATTTTAAATTAAGAGTTAAAATTATTGAATATATTTAGAAATGGCATTTTTAAGGGGAAAAATCAAATATTTTCTTGATAACTTACATAAAGTTGACTTTCACTCAGATAAATGCTAACATGAAATCAATTCCAATATGATTACTTGCGTACTTTTCTGACCGTATCTGGCTACAAAACCGGCTGATAAGCGCCGACACAGTTTTGGTGGTCCAGTAACATTGAGGAAGTTGTTCCAGCTGTATATAGAGTTCCTTGGATGCCACTGCAGTACTTCGATCATTCTCGTAAAACAAGGAACGGAGTTGCAGTTTTTACGTGTTTACTGCCTTCTGTTTTAGCATCCAATCTCTCTGCTTTTTAGACTCTCTGTGGGAACACAATTTTTCATTCCCCCTGTGATATCATCCCACTTCTTGATTTGTTTTTGGTGATGGATGGGAAGTACGCTGTTTAAATATGTCCCAGTTCCCATTGGTTTTCGTGAATGAATTATTTACTTATGGCTGCATTTAGAGCGCTTATCAGCTTGACTGACATTTGTTTCAGAAATGTCAACAAGTCATGTGACAAACACCTTTTTAATCCTTTCAGAAGCATTTATCTCTAGTATCCATTCAACATCCTTAAAATGTACAAGAAACACTTCCTTCATTACCACAATCTGTCCAACCGGTCATGGCTCGATAGTTAGCGCGTTCGCCTACTATTCAACAGTCCCGAGATCGAATCCAAGTCGTCCCCAGAGAAAGTATATCCTTTTGAAATCAGAACTTTAAATAAAATCCCGATAGATGGCGCCACTCCTATCGGATTTTCAATAATCTTTCAGATGCCAGCTCAAGGTCGCCTCATGACGCTAACGTCCAAAGTTCAACTCCCTTGGCCAAAAGGTTCATCAGATTAACTAATCAAACATTTCTCCTCATTGCGACATCGTCCAAATTTTAACTCCCTCGGCCCCATTATTAGTGTCCAAATATTTCTACTCATTGCGACATCGTTCAGAGGTTCATATCCTCCTCAGATAACCTCGCTCACTCACTCCTCACTCATGAGTCATCGGCAGGCCGAGGTGCTCTCCTACTCCCCCGGCTGATGTTCAACTGTCATTTCTACACTACTTACAATAATTAATTCCTATAATCAAAATTCAAAACTAAATTCTTGTTTATTCATATTTCTATAAAAAAATTCAATAACGATTTGGTCACTATAATAACCATCTAGACCCGGTAGTACACATAATACACGTATGAAGACAATATTTTAATATTTTAAAAGAATTTCATGTTTGAAATAGTCAATTTTGTACTTCTTTGTATCTGCGCACCTCTACCTTCGTTTATACTTGTTTCTTTGTACTTAAAATCGTATTTATCATGTATACGTAACAATTTTTAACACTTTACAACAAAGTTGAAAAGTGTTTATGACTTTGTTCATTCTGTCTGTCTGTCTGTCTGTCTGTCCGTTAGCACGATAACTGCCGTAAAAATGACTTTATCAAAATGAAATTTTAGTATGTTTTTCAGACGGTCTATGGGACCTATGGGAATATAAATAAATAATATCACCCAATTAGTTTTTTATTGAGCCCGGGTTGAAAAAATGAAATACATTGAACCCTATGGTACCTAATTTTTCAAACATTTTTAAAGTAAACTTAAATTCACGAATTGCTCGAAATTTTTATGAAATATTCACATTATTCCACAGAATATATAAAAAAAAATTCAGTAAAATATGTTAAGTAGTTTTTTAATTAAAAATTATTTAATATAGGGAAAAAAACAAATTCAATTTAATTCTGACTTTTGGATATCCTCCAGAAAGAAAATAGATATATATTACATAATAAATATCTTTCCAAGTGTTTAACCATTTTGCATATAAGATAGGCTTTACATTTTAAAATGAATTTGGTAGATAGCAATTTTTCATTTTTTTTAAATTTTATATAACTCTTCATGATATACTTATTTGATGGCATTTTAATGCACTTTCCTACGTCCTAGAGAGTTAAAATTTGGTACACAGCTTAAATTTTTTGAACATTTTATTCGACAAAAATTTGATGGATCTTTAAATATAGATCATACATTTTTTTCGAAATGGCCTGAAAATAATCCCCGTTCACTTCTATAAATCATTGTTGTAATATTGTTAAGAATTCTGATGTGGACAGACAGCACATGTCTTTCCCTGCAGACTCATATTCGCCTTCTTTATTTCTTCAATAATAATTTGAGTTTATCTGCACAAAATAACAACCATAAGTATTTTAAATGACATTCAATTTGCACGTTAAACTTAAATTTGGTTCTCATTTGATAGCTGGACTTATTGTCAAAGGTGGCGTAGCGAAAACGCAAAAAAACTAGAATATCTCAAGAACGGCTAGTCCTAGAGTAATGGGGTTAGTCTTATTCTTTTAGTTGTCAAAAATCACGTATAAAATAGGAATTTAATTGATATAATTGAGCACACGTAGTCTTTTATTTTTATATATAACGATTTTTGCGGGCCATTTCGCAAAAATAGCCCGTTCCTTTTTCCCGAATCGTACTAGAATAACCTACAAAAGATTTATATACAAAATTTTGTTAAATTTGGTATATAAATCACTTGTAGGTTATTGAAATATTATACATCAAATTTTGTTAAATTTGTTCCATCAGTTTTTAGCTAGAGTGGATAAAAGCAATTTCTGCAGCCATTTCGCAAAGAAGGCAGATTCTTTTATTACGAATCGTACTATAATCTAATGAACATCAGGATTTCCCACAACAAACATACCTACCAATTTGTATGAAGTTCGGTTCATTAGTTTTTCAATTAGAGTGGATGTAATATCCTAACAGGCACACAGAAACATACACAGATACACCCTTACACACACAGACGTCTTCCTAAAAATAGTTTTTTCGTGTTCTAGAAGTCCCAAAACGTGTAGATCCTTTGAAAATTCGAGTTCCGATCTTCGGCACGATTCCAGTACTTTGAGTACATACACATACACACATATATTATCTGTGTATCTAAATTCCGTGCCTATGCAATTACAACAGTTGTGATTTTAAATGATCCCTAAACTTTTATTATTTCTTCAACGAAGCCTAATTTTAACATATGCAGAATGCAAGTAACTCAAGCGATTGTAAGATGAATTACATTAGAATTGCTGAATTTTTTTCACACAAAATTATTTAGCTCTGGAGTCTGGAATACAAGTTATATGAATGAAATATTCATTGATTTTGCATAAAGAATCAGATGATTTATATTTCGATACAGTTTTAAATACTTAAGTATAATAAATTACTGTAATACTGTGATAATGTAAAAAATATCACCACTGAATGCATCACATTTTAGAAATTTTTAAATGAAATTACATTTCAGTTGGAAAGTGTTTCATAATCAATGCTTATGCATGATTGATCTTCCTTTCGGGAGATAGAGATCAAATTACCCTTCAAACCATTATGTAGCAAGGATAAAATTGTTCGTATAAACGCCATCTAAACACGGTCCCATATTATTTAATGATATTTAAAACTATTTCCCATCGATTTAATGATAATAAAATAAGCTTGTAATAACAATTAAATATCGATTTAAAACTATCGTTTTAAATCTAATTGAGTTTTTAATAAAACCTATAATACTTACCTCACAATCGTAGTTCTTATTAGGGGTCACAGCACATAAGATGGTGTCTACAAGCTCTTGGGGAAATATTTTAGTAAAAATGTCGACGTATTTAAATTTGTTACTAATGACGGCGACGCGTCATATCTTCAAATCGATTTAAATAATCAATGAATGACAAATTATTAGATTTGAAATGTCATTTTATTAAAACATCCATCAGACGCACATATAATTTAAAAGCCAGAGCGCTTTCGGGTACCATCATAATCCTTCATTAGTGGCGTTAAATAAAAAATAAAAATAAAAAATCATCTAAAATGCTTAAATACTATCCACTACCGACAAGTCGAATTTGCATATTACAAAATCGGTATCACTACTAAACACGTTTAATGCTTCCACACAAAATTGCTGGCGACTGGGAAGTATTTTAGAAATTTTAGCGATGTTTGGCCGTTCCTTATAATTTTGACGTGCTGGTATTCCATTAGCAGAGGATGATGTGCAGTTGTGAAGTGTACTTCAATAATAAGCAAGTTCGTCAAACACAAACACAACTTTTATTCTTGTGAGATCCATTGCATAATTTATAGTTACAAAAAACACTGCAACATTCGGTAACATTCGTTGCAAAGCAAATAGTATATACAAAATGAGCTAGCAAGCTCATGAAAAGGGTTTGTAAACAGTTAATGCCTAGGCACACACTCTCAGTTACTCGTACAGTTGCTATAGTATTGGTAAGTAGAAAAAAAGCTCCATTACCACAAATGCCGTGCACGTTAACGAAGCTACCATCGTCAGGTCATACGTCATGGCATTACTCTGAGTCCAAGACCGCGAAAAATTAACTTGGTCTCTTTAAATTTAGAAGAGCCCAAACTAGAAAATATTTTATGGCACTTTCCTAAATAACTATCGGAAACTTGACTCCTACTTTGTTTAAGCAACTAAGCAAATTAGCTGACAATGCTAACGTACCGCAACATACTCACACCGAGTAGTTGCTAAACATCAGATCATACGATCTATCTATCGATCAACCTATCGATCAGACAACCAGTCTATCAATGATCAAGACAAGACAAGGTAAGATAAGTAACTCGAAAGGGTTTCGTCCAGAAAAGAGAATCATGCGCGAAGCGCCTTTAATTTCCAATCTCTAGGTGTGGTTCTTATCTTCATACAGTGACATTATTTCATTTGCCCATAGTTGAAGGTTCGAGGTTTTTGATTTACTGTTTTTATTATTTGACTTAGCTCCTAGTGTGGCAGTTTGTTGCACATTTAGAGTTTGAGTAATTTTGGGGAGTTGATGCAGATCTAAGGATTTCCAAGCAATTTGGCAGTTTAAGGTTTAAGAACATTTTTTAGAAAACATTGATCGAGTTTTTATTTAATATCAACTATTTAAGTTGGGACTTACCTAATTCCGATTTTCAATATTAAGTACCGCGCGGAGTCTCTTACGTGATTTGGCCTTGCGATGATCATAGTCATGCAGATTGAATAGTAATTCATTTGGAACAGATTTCAGATTTTTATAGAATTTAAGCGCTAGCTTTTTAATTTGGGCTCTAACAGTTTTTATTTTGAAGTCTTTCCTAATTACCGAGTTTCTTAAGTATCTAGGGGCTTTCCTTATAATCCTTAGGGTTTTGTTTTGTTTTGTCTCTAGTAAGTCTATAGTAGTTTTACAGGCATATCCCCATACGGGTGCTGCATACAGCATTCCCGGGCGGATGACCGATTTATAAATTAGGAGTTTATTTTGATAACTTAGATTTCCGTTTCCTATCATTGGGTATAAGGCTCCTGTGGCCATATACGCTTTTTTGATTAAGTTCGTTACGTGCTGTTTCCAGGTTAGGTGGGAATCTATCGTTACATCTAGGTATTTAGTAGATTTTTCCGCTTTTAGGGCATGGTTGTTTATGTACAGAGGAGGCGGAGGTTTACGTTTTCTAGAGAAATAAATCCAATGACATTTATTGGGGTTTAATTTTATTCGCCATTTTTCCAGCCATGTTTGGAGTATGTCTAAGTGTTGTTGTAGCTGTCTGTGCATTACTGAGACGTAAGGGTGTTTTGCAAGTATCACACTGTCGTCTGCATAGAGTGCCAGCTCCGTGTCTGGGGTCCTGGGGATGTCATTTAGATATATGTTAAGGAGTGTCGGGTCCAGGATGGATATTTGCGGAACACTACTTTTAATGATCTTGGATGTAGACAAGTTATCTTTTACTCTAACTTGGAAGTGTCTGTTATTTAGGTATGAGATTAAAACTTTGACAAGTGCGTCAGGGACTTTTAGAGTGATCAATTTGTATGCTAATCCACAGTGACACACTTTATCAAATGCTTTTTGTATGTCAAGAAAAATCGCAGCTGTGGGTGTCTTACTATTAAGTCCAGAAGATATGTACTCTACCACTCTCAGCAATTGATGAGTGGTGGAGTGTTTTGGCCGAAATCCAAACTGCTCCGGAATGATAATATCATTCTCACTAAGGTGCGTGTTCAGTCTATTAAGAATTATTTTCTCAGTAAATGTCGGTAGTAAGCTGATTGGTCTATAGTTGGATGGAATTGTGGCATCCTCACCAGGCGTATTGATCGCTATAATTATCGCTTCCTTCCATTCTTTGGGGAAATAATTTAGTTTCAGTATTTTGTTTATTAGGGTGGTCAAGTAAAATATTATATTTAGGGGTAGGTTTTTCACCGCTATATTCCTGATTTTGTCGAGCCCTGGGCTTTTACGGTTTTTGATGATATCAATTATCTCTTGCGGGGTGGCTGGGTTAATCTCAGCCGTGACAGGGGAGTTCCTGAAGTTGTTTAGAGTTTGCCTAACCATTCTTAGGGTGTTCTGACACATTAGATCGTGGTTTGGTTCAAATTGCTTTTCTTAATGCCTAACAAGCGCCTCTGCTTTTTCTTCGTCTGAGTACGCGATTTTAACGCCATCTATTAGTGGCGGGAGTTTAATTTGAGGTTTTCTGAGTCTTTTAGCGAATTGCCAGAGCGATACGTCTTCCGGGCTAAGGGATTCAATTAACTCTTTATACTGTTGCTGCTTTTCTGCGACAATTTTATCCCTGACTTTACATGTGAGTCTGTTAAGCTCCCTTTTGAGGGTAGGGTCTCTATTAGCCTGCCATGTCTTACGCATTCTGTTCCTTTGCCTAACTAATTGTTTGACATGGTGGGAAAGTGTGGGCATTTTTGGTGACTCACTATGTGTTGTGGCAGAGGCAATAGCTCTCTTGATTTCTGTTGTGAGTGTGTGTGTGGCAGAGTCAATATCCACCGTGCTCATAATGTTGGGTACTGCCAAGTGCGGCTCAAAAAGTGCTCTTTTGAGAACGTTCCAGTTCACCCTCTCTTGTGTCAGAGAGGCTGGAAGGGGAGTGTTCAGATCGAATGTCACCAATACCGGTAAATGATCGGAGTCGAATTCATCCAGGGTATCGATAGTGTGAGCGTATTCCATGTTTCTCGTTAGGACAAAGTCTATGAATGAGCCGTTGGCACCTGAGAAGCAGGTTGGTCTCGACGGTGCAATGATGTTGGTGTTTGTTGTGTTCAGTAATTTGTGTATCTGTGTACCGCGTATGTTGGCTCTCCTGCTGCCCCAAGCTCGGTGGTGTGCATTGAAGTCGCCCGCGAGTACTGTGTTTGGATACCGCGAGAAAAGCAGTTCCAGCTGCGCAGCTACATTTATACTACTCTTGTTTTTGACATATATTGAAGTTAGGGTAAATGGGTTTACATTATTTATTTTAATTTTTATGCTAGTATTTTCTATACCTTCAAGATTTATGTTGTTTATTTCCTCGTGGTGAATATTTCTTTTAATATATGTTGCTGTTCCTCCATGGGGGTTTCTAGCAGTTGTATTTGAGCTTAGGTTGTGATAGCCAATATAGTTTGCTATATATAGTTTTTTATTTTCTCTACTTTTAGTTTCCTGAATTAACAGGGCATCTACATCATTTTCATTTACGTAGCTCCTAAGTTCATTTATTCTTGGAGATATGCCGTTCGCATTCCAAAATATTATATTAAAGCTTTCTTTTTGGGACCTAGCCATGGCGGGTTTGATTCTTACTGTTATTTTTAAAATCCGCGATTAATTTAAAAGCCTCAAAGACCATTTGCATTGGATCACTCTTTTTTTGTATTAGCTCTGCGAACTGCATCAACAGGTGTTTTATTGCATCTAGGTCGAACACGGTGATAAACCCTCTGATGAGGTTGAGGATTTCATCCATCTTTTCATCATTGGTTTTACCAGCAGGTTCAGCCTCAGCTTCCATATCCTCAGTGTCAGCCGCGGTTTGGTCATTTTTGTGAGTATCCTTTTGGACCTCAGTTGTTTTTTGCCTTTTTTCAACCGTTTTTTCTAACAGCTGGGTTTGCGCGAGCTCTTCCTCTCTGCCTCGTTTAGTTTTGACTTCACGTGTTTTGATTTCTTCTTTTGATTTAGCATATTGATTTACAATTTTAGTTTCTAGTTCCGCCTGTCTGGCTTTTTCGGGTTCCTTTCTCTTTTTAATGGCTATAGTAGCCAGTTTTACTTCTTCCGGAGTCAATTCCCTGGAAGACGAAGGTTTGGGGGCCTGCTCTTACACCGATCTGGTGGGTGATGAAGGTTTGTATCTATTTTGCTGTGGCACAGTGTGCGAGGAGCCCTAAGGGGGTGCCTGGGAGTTTAATCCGAGGGCCTTTTACCTCCAAGGATGTGTCTGATTTTGGGGAGGGGGGCATACCCCGGTGCCTTTCCTCTGCTCCAGGGGTTCTTCGGGCATTGCCTGAAGTTCGCTGGGTGGTCTCCGTTGCAATTTGCACACGTAGCCTTCTCAGACCTAGGTCTCTGGCAGTCCCGTGTGAAGTGTTCTTCAGCACACTTAAGGCACTTAGGGGGCATACTGCAGTTGTCCGAGGAGTGATTGAACTGTTGGCTCCGGTAGCAGATTTTGAAGCCCCGTGCTCTGAAGGCCTCCACCTTCACAGCCAAGTAACCTAATCTTGTTAGTCTGTAGACCCTCTGCCAGTCTGCCGTAGGCCTAAGGCTGACTAAGAAGATCGGCAGGGGTAATCTCGTTTTGGTGTTTCTCAGTTGAGAAACCCGGACTACATCTAATCCTTCGGATGTTAAAGTGATTTTTATTTCCTCCATGTTATAGTTTGATGGTAGCCCCTTCAGAAATATCTTTTTTGGCCTTTCCGTCTTTAGGTTTAAGCTGTGGAAGGAGATTTTCTCACTACTTAAATGGCGCTGTACAACCCTGTAGGTGTCAGCGTCATTTGGAATCAATTTCAGCATGTCTCCTGTGAGCTTGCCAGATACTTTATTTCCTGAGATATCATTTAGTTTTCTTAAGGAGAACCTTGTAATTATCATTGAACTTTATGAAAAAATTATCAGCTTTTGGATCTTTTTTCTCAACTTCAACTGCTGTTAGCCTGTCACTATTTTCGACCGTTTTAGGTTTAGGTGCACTTTTAAACACAACTGGTTGCGCGGCAATCTCAGCGTAAGTCTCAGTTTTAACATAATCATTGTCAGTTACATTTACAACATTATCAGCTATTTCATTACAGTCCATGTTATCATGGACATTTAAGTTTTCTTCTACAATCTGGCTTTGAGTAGGAGCATCCTTAGTGGATTGCCCCTCCATCTTTCTTTTTTAATTTGGATTTTCAACCGTTTTAAGTTTATCTTCATCTTTAATTTCCTTAATTAAGCCTAGCTCTATCATTTTACTTTTGATTTGAACACTAGAATTACATCCCTCACATTTAGAAATCTCATAAATATCACAATCAATAAACCTATCCAATTTCTGGGCAAACAAAAAAGAGTTCACAGAAAGTAACGAACCTAGAATCTTGGAGACTTGGTCCTCTTCCTGTCCCAGTAGTCCGTTCATCAGCAGTTCCTTGATGTGAGGAGTCATCACGTAGACTGCCAGGGTGCAGAAGTTGACGGCGGTCTTGACTTCTTCCTTCAGTCCAGTCATCAGGTAGAGTTTCGCAGTAATTCATCAAGGCACCCTTGAGAGGCCCGAATTCTTCCTCTTCCAGTTCACCAGCAAGTTTGCGAGTAGATGCCACGTCGCCTCGTTCCAAATCCATATCGTCAGAGCAGAGAAGTTCCAAAAAATAGCACTACCACGTGGTAACAACACACGTGGCACTTCAAAATGAAAAGCACAAAATCCAAAATGGCGAATCGCCCGTACGCAACAAGCTGTAGAATTGCTTTGCCCGACGTGCTCTATTGTAACTAGATATAACACGCCCAAGCGGAAGCAAGAAGATCACCAACTGGTAAAAAGCAGGAGCAATACTAAAGCACGTCCACACAACTCGAAGTCTAAGCTCCGAATGATAAGTAACTAATGAACGTAGTGTCGTACAAGACAGAGCACCAGGCGCGAAGCGCCTTTAATCTCCAGTTTCAATATGTGGTTCTTATCGTCAAACTGTGACATTAATTCAGTGACCCTAATTGGAGGTTCGAGGTTTTTATTTACTACTTTTTATTATTTGTCCTAGCTCCTAGTGTGGCAGTTTGTTGCACATTTAGAGTTCAAGCAGTTTGGGGGGTTGATGCAGATCTAAGGGTTACCTAGCGTTTTGGCAGTTAAGAGTTTGGAATATTTTTTTTTTATAAAATAATAGTCGAGAATTTTATTTAAAAATCAGATGTTTGAGGTGGGATCTTTTAATTCCGATTATCGATGTTCAGAACAGCGCGGGGTCTCTTACGAGATTTGGCCTTGCGATGATCATAGTCATGCAGATTGAATAACAGTTCGTTTGGAACGGATGGCAAATTTCTGTAAAATTTAAGCGCTAGCTTTTTAATTTGGGCTTTAACAGTTTTTATTTTGAAGTCATTCCTAATTACCGTGTTTCTTAAGTACCTGGGAGCTTTCCTGATAATCCGTAGGATTTTGTTTTGTTTTGTCTCTAGGAGGTCTATTGTAGTTTTACAGGCATATCCCCATACGGGTGCTGCATACAGCATTCCCGGGCGGATGACCGATTTATAAATTAGGAGTTTATTTTGATAACTTAGATTTCCGTTTCCTATCATTGGGTATAAGGCTCCTGTGGCCATATACGCTTTTTTGATTAAGTTCGTTACGTGCTGTTTCCAGGTTAGGTGGGAATCTATCGTTACATCTAGGTATTTAGTAGATTTTTCCGCTTTTAGGGCATGGTTGTTTATGTACAGAGGCGGCGGAGGTTTACGTTTTCTAGAGAAATAAATCCAATGACATTCATTGGGGTTTAATTTTATTCGCCATTTTTCTAGCCAAGTTTGGAATATGTCTAAGTGTTGTTGTAGCTGTCTGTGCATTACTAAGACATAGGGGTGTTTTGCAAGTATCGCACTGTCGTCTGCATAGAGTGCCAGCTCTGTGTTTGGAGTCCTAGGGATGTCGTTCAGGTATATGTTAAAGAGTGTCGGGCCCAGGATAGAACCTTGCGGTACACTACTTTTAATGAGTTTG
Organism: Amaurobius ferox; assembly: GCA_951213105.1. Taxonomy (NCBI): domain Eukaryota; kingdom Metazoa; phylum Arthropoda; class Arachnida; order Araneae; family Amaurobiidae; genus Amaurobius; species Amaurobius ferox. The sequence continues at coordinate 134,220,756 of OX578138.1, read as the reverse complement.
GGTGTAGATAATTTACCTCCTACTCTGACTTGAAAGTGTCTGTTATTTAAGTATGAGATTAAAAGTTTGACAAGAGCGTCAGGGACTTTGATCAATTTGTACGCTAATCCACAGTACCATACTTTATCAAAGGCTTTTTGTATGTCCAGAAAAATCGCAGCTGTGGGTGTCTTGTTATTGAGATCAGAAGATATGTACTCTACCACTCTCAGCAATTGATGAGTGGTGGAGTGCTTTGGCCGAAATTCAAACTGCTCCGGAATGATAATGTCATTCTAAGGTGCGTGTTCAGTCTCTTAAGAATAATTTTCTCAGTAATTTTACTAAGTGTCGGTAGCAAGCTAATTGGTCTGTAGTTGGCTGGAATTGTGGCATCCTCACCAGACTTATGGATTGTTATAATTATCGCTTCCTTCCATTCTTTGGGGAAATTGTTTAGTTTTAATATTTTATTTATTAAGATAGTCAAGTAACATATTACGTTTAAGGGTAGGTTTTTAACCGCAATATTTCTGATTTTGTCGCGCCCTGGGCTTTTACGGTTTTTGAGATTTTTAATAATTTCTACTATCTCCTGCGTGGTGGCTGGGTCAATCTCAGCCGCTACCGGGGAATTCCTGAAGTTATTTAAAGTTTGACTAACCATTCTTAGGGTGTCCTGACACATTAGATCCTGGTTTGGTTGGAATTGTTTTTCATAATGGCTTGCGAGCGCCTCGGCTTTTTCCTCGTCTGAGTACGCGATTTTAGCACCATCTATTTGTGGCGGGAGCTTAATTTGAGGTTTCCTGAGTCTTTTTGCGAATTGCCAGAGCGATTCGTCTTCTGGGCTAAGGGATTCGATTAGTTCTTTATACTGTTGCTGCTTTTCTGCGACAATTTTTTCCCGGACTTGCGGACACGTGAGTCTGTTAAGCTCCTTTTTAAGGGCGGGGTCTCTGTTAGCCTGCCATGTCTTACGTATTATATTTCTTTGCCTGACTAATTGTTTGACATGGTGGGAAAGTGTGGGCATTTTTGGAGACTCACGATTTGTTGTGGCAGAGGCAATTGCTTTCTTGATTTCTGTTGTGAGTGTGTGCGTAGCAGAGTCAATATCCACCGTGCTCATTATGTTAGGTACTGCTAAGAGCGGCTCGAAGAGTGCTGTTTTGAATACTTCCCAGTTGCCCCTCTCTTGTCCCAAAGAGGCTGGAAGAGGTGTGTTCAGGTCGAATGTCACCAGTACCGGCAGATGATCCGAGTCGAATTCATCCAGGGTACTAATAGTGTGAGCGTAATCTATGTTTCGCGTTAGGACAAAGTCTATAAATGAGCCGTTGGCGCCTGAGAAGCAGGTTGGTGTCGACGGTACAATAATGTTAGTGTTTGTCGTGTTCAGCAGTCTGTGTATCTGTGTACCGCGTGAATTGGCTCTCCTACAGCCTCACGCTCGGTGGTGCGCGTTGAAGTCGCCTGCGAGTATCGTGTTCGGATATCGCGCGAAAAGCAGTTCCAGTTGCGCAGCTACATCTACTCTACTCATATTTTTGACATATGTTGAGGTTAGGATAAACGGGCTAGTATTATTAATTTTAATTTTTATACTAGTATTTTCTATACCTTGAAGATTTATGTTGTTTAGTTCCTCGTGGGGAATATTTCTTTTAATGTATACTGCTGTTCCTCCATGGGGCGTTCTAGCATTAGTATTTGAGCTAAGATTATGATAGCATATGTAGTTGGCTATGTTTAGTTTTTTACTTTCTCTAACTTTAGTTTCCTGAATTAATAAGGCGTCTACGCCATTTTCATTTACATAGTTCCTAAGTTCATTTATTCTTGGAGATATGCCGTTCGCATTCCAAAATATTATTTTTAAGGATTCTTTTTGGGACCTAGCCATGACGGGTTTGATTCTCACTGTTACTTTTAAAGTCCGCGATTATTTTAAGGGCCTCAAAGACCATTGATAAGTAACTGAAAATGCGTCCTATCATATATACACCGTGATGGGTACGCTCCGGAACTCAACCGTTGACGGCAGCGCCCTCACAACATGCAAATCAGGATGCGCGCGCGGCGAGAAGGCGATTTGCATGACTGGCATGTTCTGTTCCCGTCACGAGTCGTTCACGGGAACGGTAAAACCATTTTTAAAATGGAGACACGTTCCCGCGATAGCGAGAATCGCGACGAAAACAGAACCAAGTTTCCAACAATCGGCCCCCTCATGCAAAACTCCAAATCTCGGCGGACGTGCTATCAATCAATGAATTTACTCTAGAAAACATAACAGCAAAAATGTCAAGTTCTTTAGTATCCAGCAAAATATAAAGTATATATATCACTTTCATGTTAAGCAAAAAAAAAATTTTTTTTTCATTGAAAGAAACTTTTAGATATCATCGAAACACTAAGTTCCCAAAATTTAAGTCTATTGTCGTACGGCGTGCACGACATTTTGTAATTTCAATTACGGATGCCAATCTAGCTAATGAGCTATTTAAATGCTGCAGAGGGAACCAATGGCAATCCAAACATAAATAAGCAGCGCGCATCCCGAGGTATGACACTACAAGGTGAAAAGAAAAAGTGTTTTCGAGAATGTTCTAGAAGTTTCCAAGAGATTCAATTTCGACAGCGTCCTAGACGCACCTGATGTTTTTTAGTGGTATTCAAAAATATCTCATGCGATCGCGCAAAGATACGGCAATAATGTGATCGGCAATAATGTGATGTGTGAACTAAATATGAGCACAGTGAAAGAGTGGCGTATTAAAATATTATACGCAGGCTTCCAATATAGTGTTGGCTACATCAACTATCGAGGTACAAGCAAACATAAGGTATGGATATGTTTCATTTGTTATAATGATTAAGGAAGGCACACAATTCATAGTACCTATCGTGTAATTAATAATAAGGTCCTACGAACCTATCGCAATAACGAGCTCGTGTATTGAAACTAAATGAACTACTCAGATTTTCGGTAGATAATAGTAATTAATGTGTTTAAATAGATGTGTCTTGTAAATTATGTGTTGTAAATCTATGTGTTGATTAAATGTTGCTAAAGATATATGTGTCCAGAAGGATTTGGGATTAATTTTAATAATCAAGATCTCTCTACATAAATATATATGAAAGTAAATATTAAAGTAATTGATTAAATTTAGATAAGTGTATTTATTGATATTTTATGTGTTTGTCTCTCCAGCTTGAGAACCAGGAGCTTACTTGCTCTACCTTTAGTGTCGGCACATCATAGGTAAGTTCTATAGTGATAATTTAGATAAGGACAATTTTACCTTTTGACATCTATCAAAATTTAAGTTTCAAGAAATTAAGAATATAACTATTTAAAGTTAACATTTAAGATTAAAAATTTTACTATAAATATCAAATTCAAGTTGTAGAAAATTTTATGTATAACTATTAAATTCAACATTTAAGATTAAAAATTTACTATAAATATCAAATTCAAGTTGTAGAAAATTTTATGTATAACTATTAAATTTAACATTTAAGATTAAAAATTTACTATAAATATCAAATTCAAGTTGAAGAAAATTTTATGTATATAACTATTTAAATTTAACATTTAAGATTAAAAATTTACTATAAATATCAAATTCAATTATAGCTGTCCATTATCTCTGTCCAGTATACATTTTTAATACTAACAGCAGTGACACAGATAATGAAAGATTTTTTCTTTCTGTATTGTATTCATATATAAATTTAAAGTAGTGATTTGTCATCAAAGAATCATAATCAAGTGTATGATAACTGGGAGTAAACACACAATGTTATACACATAAGCATAGTTGTCTTATGCGGGAATTGAAAACATGGATATATATACACATTCAGTGTAATGTGAAAATTTTTTAAAAGTTCATTGTAAACAATACACATATATATACTCTAGATACAAGTACCTGTATCAAAGAGGGAGGAGTAAATTATATGATATCCTAACCATATTTATACAAGAAAGACAAATTTAGAAGTTAGAAATTTTTAGAAGTTACAATTTTAATCATTTTTGTTTTTGAAAATTTGATTACCAATTTGAAATTTTGAAAATTCTTTAAACATTTGACAAACTTTATCAATATACTGCCTTTGATGTATAAAAATTTTGTTATTGGTTTCAGTAAATTCCACACCTAACAGTTTTTTGACCTTTCCTAGAGTTTTGATATCAAATTCTTCCTTTAGTAAAGAAACTGCATGATCAATATCACCTATTATTTCTATGTTGCTTGCCTCTGCCCTGGATTTGATATCTTTCTTTTCTCTGAAGTTAAGCACATTTTGGTCACAATGTATGTTAGACTTAGCACAGAATTTTTTAACGTCATTATGACTCCTTAGTCTCCGTTTATCACCCTTCACCGAATAGTAAACATCAGTTCGAGTTCCATCAGGCCTAGGTACGACTTTCCTTTCCCAGTCGATGTCTGAGCAGGGGGTCAGATCGGAATCAGCAGGAGAGTCCTCTTCCTCACTAGTATGACTAGTGTCATGGCTCTAACCTGCTTCTTCCTCTGACTCACTATCCAAACATCCCGATCCTGAATCCGTCGAGCGAGTAAATCTCGATGTCTTTGAGGTGAAGTTTCTAGGACAAATAGGGTCCAGGACGCCTTCCGCGGCTTCCATTTCCTCAAAACGGACATTGCTTGTCTCTATCACTTTTCTATCTTTCACTAGAAAAATTCTATAGCCCCTGGTATTTTCCGCATATCCTACCATAACTCCCTGTTGAGCTCTTAGGTCTAGCTTCTTCCTAAGCTGTTTTGCTATACCAGTATAAGCCTTACATCCAAAAATTCTGAGATAGGATACAGCAGGCTTCTTCTCATAATACAATTCGTGTGGAGTTTTAACTTTAAATTTATGGCAAATCCTGTTCTTTGTATAAGTGAAACATAGGATTACCTCTGCCCACATTTTGTCACCAATTTTACTTTGATTAAGCATTACTTTGACACAATCTAACGCCGTCAGGTTGAATCTTTCAGATACCCCGTTTTGTTCGGGTGTATATGTGTTAGATCGCTCATGCTTAATCCCTTAACTTTTTCAAAAAAGCTTTAAAATTGACCTTGACAAAATTCCATGCCGTTATCAGTACGGATGCACAAAATCTTTTTGCCTAATTGTCTTTCCTGACAAGCTTGAAAATCCTGAAAAACTTTGAACACATCTGATTTTTGTTTTAAAATAAAAACAAACACCTTGCGGCTAAAATCATCCGTAATAGTCAAAAAATATTTGCTTCCCCCCAATGAAGCTACAGGCATTGAACCACAAACGTCCATGTGCAGTAATTGCAAAGGTTTTGTAGATCTAATCCTGCCTATTGGTTTGTACGAAACTCTCTTAGATTTTGCAAGTTTGCAATGAATGCAATTTACTTTTGCATATTTCAACTTAGGGAGTCCGTTTGCTGCGGAAACTTTACTTGTTTGGTGCAAGTAGTCTGAGTTAATATGGCCATATCTTCTATGCCATAATTCAGTTTTATTCAGAATTTCAACTGTTGAACCACTAATTTTGTTTGACTTTGATTTTAAATCAGATTTGTTTTTCCTATTATTCAAGTTAGGCCTAATTTTGCTTTGACTTTGACTATTTGTTGCAGGGGATTTTCTAACCTGTTTAGAATATTTGTCCCTATCCTGATCTCCTTTACGGCCCTCAACATTACTATTTAAATTTTTGGTTGAGTACTGTGGTTTTAAGAAATACTGTCCTTCTTTACGTTTAGCGTAAAAGAAATTTTCTCCCTCAGGAGTCTTAAACCATAGTACACCTTTGGCTGCACAAAAAGAATAGCCCTGCTCTTCTAATACAGATGCGGCCAACAAGTTTCGCCGTAATTTTGGTGAATACATAACATTATGTAACACAATATTATTTGTATGATCTTTAAATTTAACATACATACTCACCGATCCAATAGCCTCAACTGGGCTTTCCATATCACCCACTGCTAGCGACATAGATGTATCCTTACATTTATTAAATTTAGAAAACATCTTTATATCATTACAGAAATGTCGCGTAGCAGCGGTGTCAATCACCCAGTTGAGCCTATTGCCAGGATCATCAACAATATTAGCTTCAACATTAATATTTGAAAATACTTCAATAATATTAGAGCTAGTTAAATTTTTAAACTTTGGGCATTGTGCCTTTAAATGACCAGTTTTACTACAAACAAAGCATGGTCGTATGACCTTAATAGACTTTTTGACTTTAGTGACATTTTTGCGTTCAGCGTTAACATTAGAAAAATATACAGTTGAATTGGAACTTACATTGTCACGATCTCTCTTCAACTGCCTTATCCTTACTTCTTCCTGGGACAGCTCCTTCTGAATTTTATCTATCTTGAAGTCTTTGTCGCTCCAACGGTAGATGACTTGAATAATACTTTGGTATTCGTCTGGCAGGTACCGGATGGCTTGGAACGCTACGTAGACGTCCTCCACGGGATGGTTCACATTCTTCAGCTTGGTGCCGCTTTCCTTATCCTTGTACAGAAAATATTCACTGGTTCCTCGATTTCCGGGCGAAGACTGCAAAATTCATCCAACAGACGAACTAGGTTAGCGCGCGTTGGGGCCTCAAAGTGCGCCTCCAACTTCTCCCACGCATCCGCCGGGCTGTCGTTGATGTCGAGTAATTCACGGTATCCCGCCGATATGTTCCGAAACAGGATGGAAAGTGCAAGATCGCTGGTGCGCATGCACTCCTCTCGCTCGCCTCGTGACGTAGCCTCGTCGACTGGCAATGCAGAACGGTTGACATGGCCGTAGCATCCTTCTCCTTTTTAAGAGGAAAGTAATTTCATTACGCCAGGTGACGTAATTGTCCCTGTTTAACGCTTCTATGCCGTTGCTCACTTCCATAGTCTTTAAACTTTAACTGTGACTAGAGTGCACTGTTTACCTTTCTGCTTGATGCAAATGGCGCCGCTCGCGGCCCCCGGCGATGGAATTCACAACACTTCACTGCTGCACTATAAAGATAAAAGTTAGGGCCTTAACATGCTGGAGCCCATAACATAAAATGCTGGCGACTGGGAAGTATTTTAGACATTTTAGCGATGTTTGGCCGTTCCTTATAATTTTGACGTGCTGGTATTACCATTAGCAGAGTAGAAGTTTAGCAGAGGATGATGTGCAGTTGTGAAGTGTACTTCAATAATAAGCAAGTCCGTCAAACATAACTTTTATTCTTAGGGGCGCGGTAGCCCATTGGTTAGCGCGCTGGAGTTGCACTCGGTAGGCCCGGGTTCGATTCCAGCCACTGCCAAAACTGCCGCCGAGTTCACGCGGAGTACGATCACGTTAAACATGTGGGTCCGTAAGTCCTTCCGAGAAGTTGGTGGTAGGAGAAGGAGGGTACGGTCCCTGTGGATGCCTCCCCCACTGGGTTCCGGTCTAAATTGGGTGGCACTTCCCGGCCGTCCAAACAGTTGCCTTACACCTTTCTGGTAGGTCGGACGGTCTGGGTCTCAACAACAACAACTTTTATTCTTGTGAGATCCGAGATCCATTGCATAATTTATAGTTACAAAAAACACTAACATTCTTTGCAAAGCAAATAGTATATACAAAATGAGCTAGCAAGCTCCTGAAAAAGGGTTTGTAAACAGTTTATGCCTAGGCACACACTCTCAGTTACTCGTACAGTTGCTATAGCATTGGTAAGTAGAAAAAAAGCTACATTACCACAAATGCCGTGCACGTTAACGAAACTACCATCGTCAGGTCACACGTCATGGCATTACTCTGAGTCCAAGACCGCGAAAAATTAACTTGGTCTCTTTAAATTTAGAAGAGCCAAAACTAGAAAATATTTTATGGCACTTTCCTAAATAACTATCGGAAACTTGACTCCTACTTTGTTTAAGCAACTAAGCAACTTAGCTGACAATGCTAACGTACCGCAACATACTCGCACCAAGTATTTGCTAAGCATCAGATCATACGATCTATCTATCGATCGATCGATCGATCAACCTATCGATCAGACAACCAGTCTATCAATGATCAAGACAAGTCAAGATGAGATAAGTAACTGAGAATGCGTCCTATCATATATACACCGTGATGGGTACGCTCCGGAACTCAACCGTTGACGGCAGCGCCCTCACAACATGCAAATCAGGATGCGCGCGCGGCGAGAAGGCGATTTGCATGAATGGCATGTTCTGTTCCCGTCACGACTCGTTCACGGGAACGGTAAAACCATTCTTAAAATGAAGACACGTTCCCGCGATAACGAGAATCGCGACGAAAACAGAACCAAGTTTCCAACAAAACTCACCAGAAACAGATTTAAAAATTACAAAATAACAAATATAAAAAATACAAAATGTCATAATCGAGTTTAAGCACAAATATACATAAAATTAAAAAAAAAATATTTTATATTTTAGAGGTAACTTTGTAAAGTTTTGACTCGCATGGAATCGAGAACGAGCAGCTAGGCATAACTTAAAACATGGACAGGATCAAAATTACAGATAGAGGTGCAATATAGATGAATAAAGAGGGATTCACAGAATAAAATAGAGTGGGGTTATTACAGCTGATCAAAAGAAAGGAATTTTCGAAAAATTCAGCCAATGTTCAGCCATGTTCACCCAACTGTCTACCAATAAAACTTATAAACATAGCACTAAACGGTAGCACTAAATGCACTAGTAGCACTAATGGCAGCACTAAAATAGTAGCATTAAACGCACGGTTGGTATACGGTTGGCTGAACATGCTAGGGACGCTAAAAACGGTAAGCAATCGACGACTATTGCCTAATTACTGATTAATGATAACTTTCAACCCCTTCTAAAAAAATCCTTTCTTTTGATCAGCTGTAATAACCCCCGGTCTATTTTACTCTATAAATCCCTCTTTATTTATCTATATCGACCTCTATATGTAATTTTGATCCTGTCCATGTTTCAAGTTTTGCCTGGCAACTAGTTTTCGATTCCATGTGAGTCAAACCTTTACAAAGTTACCTTTAAAACATAAAATATTTAAAAAAAAAGTATGTATATTTGTGCTTAAACTGTATTATGATATTTTATCTTTCTTCTATTTGTAATTTTTTAATCTGTTTCTGATGACCTTGAGTGGATGCATGAAACGTGTTTAATAGTGATGCCAATTTTGTAATATGCAAATTTAACTTGCCAGTGGTGGATAGTATTTAAGCATGTTAGCATGATTTTTTATTTAACGCCATCGAGAAAGGGTATGATGGTGCCCGAAAGCGCTCTGGCTTTTAAATTATTTGTACGTCTGATGGATGTTTTAATAAAATGACGTTTAAAATCTAATGATTTGTCATTCATTTATTATTTAAATCGCATTTAAATTTGCTCGTGCAATCGGAATTGGACACAAATTGAAAACCCCTCAGTTACTGCATGTTCTTGGTAAGACCTGAAATGTAAAAATCTGATGTGGGCAACACATGACTTTCCTTATATAATGCAATGAATTTACTACTTTTACAGCTAAAAAAACCGTTATTCTTATAGTAGATACTTATATTCTTTCCATGATATTGAATTTTCTTCAATTAGTCGTAATTTTCATAGATTTAGCGCCATTTTTTGGCGAGATTTTTGTTAATTTGGCAATAATTAAAAATGTCACCAAGTTGGCGACATTCCGCCAAATTCGTCGAAAAATCTTGTCAAGCGTTATGGACGGAGAAATAAGTTATTCTTACAGCAGATAAATGACTATTGGCGTTCAAATACAAAAGTATTACTCAATGTACCTTTTTTCATGAATGGAACGAGCTAAATCCACGAGAATGATGTCACCTAATTTATCGCATAGTATTACATATTAAAAGTGAACATGTTTCTCAATAGGAAATATTTTTATTTTTTATTTTATATAACTTTTTGATAATTTTTTTGGAAAATTTACAATATCTCGAGAACGGTTCATGTTAGCGTTCTAAAATTTATGCCAATCGTTTTCTAATGAAAAATTACATAAGAAATGTCTTTTTGTGTAACTTTATTAACGGTTTTGATTTTTTGACGATTTTTTCAAAACTTCATTCAAAAATTAAGGGGGGGGGGGTTGAACATTCGATTGCGTACAAAAACAACAGGCTTCCAGTGTCTACGGATTGTGTTTTTGTATCAAATTTCGTTCGAATCGGTCCATTCGTTCGTCAGTTATCGTCTCCACAGACTCACTGACACGCACACACACACACACACACACACACAAATACACACACACACACATACACTTTCACACACACACACACACACGCACACAGGCATCACTTCAAAAATGTTTGATTCGCGATCAGGTATGCTTGAAACGTGCTCTCCCGTCGAAAACTCGAATTCGAATTTTCGACCCCGTCACAATACTTTCCTTATACATTATGTATATAAGAAAAGTAAAAATATATGAAGTGAGAGTTTGAATTGAACTAATATTTGACCAATCGCACGCTATGCAAAATTTTAACCACAGTTATGCTTTCAATAAAATGCCATTCACCTGTTCACATTTTATATTGTGAACTGACAATTCAAGTCTTAACTGTATCCCAAGCACGATACAATTATACCTTGAATTGTCGGCTCGATTACAGTTAAGCCTTGGTCAATTAAACATAATGCAGATTTATAATATATATCATAGAACTGGTAAACCTAAAAAATTAGACTTACTTTTCACAAATGTTATTATAATACATGTTTCTCGGGAAAATGATCTAATTTAAAATGATTCATTAAGTAGTAACGATAACATTATTTTCTCATAATGTGATTTTTTGATAAAACGTTTTTACTCAGAATGTGATCTTGTGAATCTAATTTTTTCCATGTTTTCTTGTTGCAAAATTATTTACATGTATATTCGGCAAAAAAAAAAATCAGAACACCGTTTATTATTTTGACTCCTACGGTCGTACAGTAAAACCAGATCATTAGACTCGGAATAGTGTTCTCTATTAACGAATGTGCAACTAATTTTTACAAGGGATCATCTTCGTATTAAATCTTTGTACCAACTCAAATTTTTCAAAGCCGACACCCTAATTTGATGAGAGCATCTTAATTTTCAGGTCACAGCACCCGTAACTCATAAATGTTTTTTTGAGTTTTTGTATGTGTATATGTGTGTATTGTATTTGGGGTGCTTGTGTTGTGTATATATGTGTGTGTGTGTCTGTGTCTGTGTGTATGTGTGTTTGTGTATCTGTGTCTGTGTGTGTCTGTGTCTGTGTGCGTCTGTGTGTGAGCGCGCGAGTGTGGATCTAAAATGCCTCTTCTTGAAAAAATTGTGACCAGAGGACATCTTTAAATTGCACTCCTTGGGTTGCATATTTTTCAATTCGAAATGCCTTATTTTATCATATTTTGAGTTTTTAGGAAAAGCTTCTGGTGTTCCATCAAAGTTTGAATGAAAACACTTTCTAGGAGTTCTATCTGAGTTCTAACGGTTCACCTGCCAATCGGGAGCGTTTATGAAAAGTTATTTAAATTAATAACGTTTATAAGTTAATAACTTATTTGTGTCAATCATTACTTGTGTAAAACAGATTTTTGAAACTTATTTATTTAAAAAAATATATATAATAAAAAATGCCTATTTATTATATACAGACAATTTGGGATATTTCTGATTTCTTTAAATTTCTTGATGTGGAAACCACTGAAATTAAAATATCAAGCTAATTACTTAGCAATTAATTAATATCAGTTCGGAGATTATGTTTCTGAATGGGTAACACAAATAAATTCCTTCAATTTTAATTAATTTTAAAATGTTTAATTAAATGTTTCTTTTTCTGATAATTATATTTTTCATCTAACTAGTTGTTAATTATGAATTGTAGAAAAAATAAAGAAATTTAAACTGTAATTGAATTCGGTGGATAAGCGGTAAGAGTCACTTTCTAGAGACTTTTAGAGCATTAATAGAACACTTTCTGGAGTTCTATTAGAGCTTTAATAGAAGAATTTCTGTGGTTCTGTTAAAGTTTTAAAGAATACTTTCTGTGGTTCTGTTAAAGCTTTAATAGAACACTTTTTGGGGTTCTGTTAAAGCTTTAATAGAACATTTTCTAGGGTTCTAATAAAGCATTAATAGAACGTTTTCTAGGGTTCTAATAAAGCATTAATAGAACGTTTTCTAGGGTTCTAATAAAGCATTAATAGAACGTTTTCTGAGGCTAAAGATTTAATAGAAGATTTTTTGAGGTTATATTAAAGCTCTTATAAAATGCTTTCTGGGATTCTATTAAAACTATAATAGAACGTTTTCTGGGGTTTTATTAAAGCTCTAATAGAACGTTTTCTGGAATAAAACACTTTCTGGGGTTCTATGAAAGTTTAAATAGAACGCATTTTGGGGTTCTAATGAATCTTAAATAGAACTTTTTCTGGGGTTCTATTAAATCTCTAATAGAACGCGTTCTGTGATTCTATTAAAGCCCACTTTCTGGGGGTTCTATTAAAGCTTTAATAGAACGCTTTCTAGGGTTCCATGAAAGTTTTAATAGAACGATTTCTGGGGTTCCATTAAAGCTCTACTAGAACGCTTTCAGGGGCTCTATTAAAGCTTTAATAGAACGTTTTCTGGTATTCTATGAAAGTTTTAATAGAACGCTTTCTGGAGTTCTATTACATGTCTAATAGAAAGCTTTCTGAGGTTCTATTGAGGATCTAATAGAACGCTTTCTGGGGTTCTATTAAAGCCTCTATAGAACAATTTCTGGGGTTCTAAGAAAGTTTTAATAGAACTACATCTGGGGGTTCTATAAAGGCTTAAATAGAACGCTTTATGGGGGTCCTATTAAAGCTTTAGAGCACTTTCTGGAGTTCGTTGAGGGTTTAATGAGAACATATAACTTTTGGTGTTCTATTAGAGCTTTAAAACACGTTTGTTGTTTTATTAAGATATAGGCTGTACAGTTATTGGAGAGTTTGTTTTGAACCATACATTTCTATTACTATTTTTTTCCTGGAAATATTTTATATTTTGGTCTAAAATTATTATTGAAAGGGAAAGTAAGAAGAAAGACCCATCTTTTTCTGCACAAGAGAAGAAATGGGACTTTTATAATAGGACATAATATGTAGAGGGTTTTGTAATTAGAAAAACATGCAATACCACATACTAATATATAAATATTTTACATGTGAACGGAAAATTAACAATATTTTGAGTGCAAAGCAGTGACTACTTCTTTTAGGAAAGAGGGAACCAACAAAGTTCGTCGCTCTTTTCAAAGTTGACATTATTATAATACACTGTACATAAAAGAGGCTGTTAGTGCAATAATATAAACTAAATATTTAAAAGTATCAACCAGTTTTCAAGGAATAAAGTAATCCCTTTTAAGATAAATGAATTAGAAGAATCACGCCAGCGAAGAAGTAAAATTCATATCAACAGAAACTTTTTCCTGTGATCCAAGAAGAAAATCGTCCACAATTCGTAAACCATAAAATTTAAACGAAATGCGAAGGAGGAATAAAATAAAATAAAATGATCAGCAGAAGAATGTAAAATTATTCACAACGCAGTAAAAGTTAAATGTGGATATGCAAGATTAGGAAATCAAAGAGAAAATAATTGAATAGGAAGGAAACATCAGGTTTTAAAGAATAAATCTCTTACTATAAGCTCAAAGTTCTTATAACTAGTTGTCTGCATTACCATATTTATGCTAATAAAGGACATTATTATTTTTCCGAGTCTGATTAATATATTTCTATATTTGTATTATGTTGTCTTGCTAAAAAATTCTGTATTTTCAGTTAAGATTTGCATCTTATTAATAGATATTTTCCATAGTATGATTCTTTATATATTAATACTAGCTGTATGTCCGTTCTTCCTCGTATGGATCATATAATGTAATACAATTCAATTTATAATTTACGGTGTATTTATTTGTAGAGTCTTTCTTTTTGAAATTTTTTATATAATATCTTACAAAAGGGCATACGCGACCTCCTTTGTTCAGATAATGAATATACAGAAGAAATCATAACATACAATTACATTTACATATAATATCCATTTTATAATGAAATATTAATAATATAGCAATATTAGTAGTATGCAGTCCAATATTGGTTATATTAAATAGTAATAATATATGACAGACGATAAAATAAATAAAATTTTCATTCTTTCAATATTGTCTGCAGATTCAAAGGTTAATATTTTATTTCGTTACTGTAGGATCAGGTTATAAGATTGTGAATTATATTGTAGAGATGCTTCAAAATGATTGAGTCACGTTAGTTTTGTGAGTTAAATAACCATTGGGTTCCTTTTGTTTCAATGTTCCTCACGCTCACAATGAGAAAAAAGTTAAAAGGATGCGAAGACAAATAAACAGAAGGACAAGCGGACGCATATATATTTAAGTGGGATTCTACCAAATCTGCTCATCAAAATTTCATGAAATTCGTCCCAGTCGTTCTCAATGAAATTTTAATTTTATTTACGTCAATAATTGTGATTAAAAATGGTGCTGTTTTAATTTGTTAGACAATAAAGAAAATTTCTATTTTATAATTTAATTTTTAATATTTATATTTCCTTATATTCGCTTCTATTTAAATTATTATAAAACACAAAATCCACGTATAAGGGGCATTACCAAAAATATGGAAGAGAATTTTCCAATTCAGTTGAGACTACACGAAGCTACAAAAAGCAATGTTTAAGTAAAATTAATTTTATGCCAGTTACGTCGAAGAACTGAAGTTGTCCCTTCTTGCCAAAATTTTGGCTTAAAGCAAATTCCGTGATGCCAGTGCAGATATAGGGTATTCTATGATGACCAGGGTATAAAAAGTAGTGCGAAACCGGTCCATAGATGCTGGTATCTGCAATGGAAGTGTCTTCCTTAAATGTTTATATTTTTGCCTGCACGTATAGTGAAACATAAAAATTCACTTAATATAGTATTCAAATTGAGTCCCAATCACCAATAATGTCAAAGTTGTGCCTCTTTCTGAAAACAATTTCCTGATAATCTATGATTGAATAATTTCATATTTGAAATGGGCAATCAACCTTTCATTCAAATTAGTTTTCGCTGCAAACATCTTCGATATTGACGCGCATGTGGTAATGAAATGCAAATTGTGTTTTCTACGTGCGTTTTAGTATTGGCTCAATCTAAATGCAAAGCATTTAGCTACTTCAGCATTTCCTTCCGCCATTCTAAAATGGTTTAATTTCCTAAAACGCAAATTCACATTATATAACAATTTGTAATAAATGATGGATTATGAGATATTTTCAGAGGTTCTATAGAATAGAGTTTAATCAACATCCGTCAGTTTTACAAAATGCAAGAAAAAAAAAAATTCTAGAGTACGAAAATAAATTTTTTTTTTTTCGCTTAAATGTAAAAGTTAAAAATCTTCTAATTCCGTACAATACATACTGAAGTATTAAACCATTTTCTGCAAACTTCAATAATGGAAAGGAATGTTATGTTCGCAGGAGTCAATTGTTTTGTAATCCTCGTGCTGATCTGGAGGAGGAGAGTATGATTTGTGATCGTGATTTGTGCCATATTACTTCATAGTTATGGCTTTAGCTATAGATTACGTAACCTTTTTACTTAAGGAAAGTATGGTGATCACAATTAAAAAAATCAAGTTTTTATAATAATGTGATCCCTAGATATCAAAATTCACTCTTGTCAGTTTCTCTCTGTGTGTGTTTAATAGTTAGCCATACGTAATCTCAAAAATCATAAAAACAATTTAGACTAAATTTAGCTGGTAATTTTCATATGATATGTAGTTTCGAAAGCAAAAAAAACAAATCGACGGTGGCTTCAGTCCGATGGAGACGAAATGGTTTAGCATGAATTCCATTCTCAAAAATAAAGCTCGAAATTTCTTAAAAAATAAATGTAGATTTAGAAATTAAATTTCTTCATATACATTTTTGTCGCTTACTATTTATGTCTATCTTTTATAGTTTCGATGGTATTTCGAGTGAAAGATAAGATAAATGTTGCATAAAGCATTGATTATGAAATACTTTCCAAAGAAAATGCAATTTTATTTAAACATCTTTAAAATGCGATGATATATTCTACATTATCACAGTGCTACAGTAATTTATTGTATTTGAAAACATAAAACTTCGTGGAAAAGAATGAACTTTATTTAAATGACGTCATCGAAATATAAATCGTCTGGCTGTCTATGTAAAAGCGATATATATTTCATTCATATCATTTAAATTCCAGATTATAGAGCTAAATAACTTTGCGTGAAAGAAATCAGCAATTCTTATACAACTCATCTTACAATCACTTGTTTACATTCTGCATCCATTAAATTTAGTTTTCATTGTAGAATTAATCAAAGTTTGATGACTATTTAAACGCAAAAATATTGTAATTGCGATGGCGTAGAATGTAGATGCATAGAAAATACGCAAAAATAAAGCGGTTTTAGCAGAGCTGCAACAATAAATATAAATTTAAAAGAACTTTAAAAATTACAATTTTTACACTGAGACAAAACGATAAATGGCATATTTTATTTTGAAGTGGGTCGCGCGATCTCTTCATATAATATGGATGAAAATAATATTTTAATTTTTAATTTAAAAACAACCAATCATACTTATCTGAATTTTTTTTAAAAATTTTATGGCAGAATTTGAATATTTTCTAAAATTTTCGAAGCAATTTGTATTGCTTAAAAATATTTAAAAAATTAGGTCCCATAGGGTTTAATGTATTTCACTTTTTCAACATGTGTTCAATCAGAAACCAATTAGGTGATATTATTCATTTACATTGTTATATGTCCCACAGACCGTCTCAACAACATACTAAAATTCCATTTTGAAAAAGTCATTTTTACGGTAGTTACTTGGACGTTTGTTTATCGTGCGCTCGAACGTGCAGACAGACAGACAGATAGAATGAACAAAGTCATAAACACTTTTCAAATAAGTTGGAAAGTGTTTAAAATGCATACAGTTCGTCTCAAAGATCAAATACCCACAGGTTTTGTGTGGAAAATCTCGGGATTGGCCCGATCCTTTAGTTTTATAAATGTATTCCAAAAAAGAGAATAAAATTTCAAGAACGGTACGTGTCAGCAGCCTAAAATGTCTGCCTTTCTTTTTCTTACGTAAATTAATGTATATATTTATTATTAACTGTACATGAGTGACAGTCTTAATTTTGATATAATTTAAAGAAATATTCGAAAATTTGGAAGAATTCGGTGTATTCGACAGTCTTCAAACTCAAAAAGGATTCAAACGTTCATAATTAGCAAAAATCGTATCAAATTGTATTTGTCTCATACTTAGATTTTGAAATGGTGTGACCACACATCGCATGAAAAACGATCGATTCGAGGTCAGGGATACTCGAAACGTGCAATTTTATCAAAATTCCTTATTATATTTTTCGACCTCATCAAAGTACTTTCCCTATATAGTATATTAGAAAAGTCATGCGTATCAAATTTTATTGTCATATACGGAACTTTTTATTTTCAGTTGGTTGGAGCCAATATAACTTCAAATATATAAGAGAAATATCGTCTGCTGATGTTAATTCGTCGGACGGTTATTGGAAACCTCCCTCTATTCTAGCAATAGAAAAAAAATGGTGTTTTCCTAGTCTGAACGAAGTTTTATTTTAGAAAAATATTTCTCTAGCCATTTTTATGAGAGTGTCATTGAAGAGTTTCAGAAGAATTACTCATGCTTTAAATCCCCAATAATTCAACATATACGAGATTAGTAAAGTGTTTTCGAAAAACTGGATCTGTTGTAAAAAAAGCATGAACAGGTAGATTTTCTATTTTACCTACGCCTGAGTTGCTGAAAATCTTCAAATAAGTTTTTCCAAACTCCTCATAGGAATGGCTCCTTTGACTCATAGGAATGGCTAAAGTAATATTGCCTTTTCTTTCACTCTGGGGAAACGTCATATTCTTCGATTGATAAAATATGTCTGTTATTATCGCCTTATGTGATAAGACTGTGGACTATATACTATGTAAATAGAACTAGCAGCATGCCCGTTCTTCGTACGGAGTATATAATATAAAGAAACTTGAAATTCATAATCATGCCCAAATTCTTATAGTATACTAAATGACATGTTTAATCAAAATATTCTGTTAAAATATTTAATATAATGCTCCTAAAAAGAAGTTTAAGAATCTCTGTTCTCGCTATATAAAATTATCTTCATGGACATATCTGAAGAATAAAACATCTTGGACCCCTTATGTAAGCAAATATAAAAAAAATATGGAATTGAATCAATATATGCAAAATAAAAGCGTTAAAATTGTATGGGACCCGTACTAATTATATACGCGAATATTAGAAAATATAACCTGTATTAGTAGATTACATGTATAAATTGAAAATACCAATAAACCCGTAATCTTTAAATCTGAAGACAGTCATTTATTCCAATATATGTCAAAATTAAAGTGCTAAAATTATATGGGAAGATATACACGTACTACTTATAATGTCCGATTATTAGTAGAAGATTACCCGTTTTGCAATATGAGTCACAAATGTTTTTTGGTAAAATACAACAGACGACGTAATAAATTGAATATATAATTAATCCCCTTAATCTTCATACCAGAAGACTGTACTTGATTCCAATATATATGCCAATATATGTCAAAATATATGCCAATATACCTGTACTACTTATATTCTCGTAGGTTAGAAGATATATCCGTGCATTCCTAGAAGATTACTCGTACAACGTACAATATGCGTGTGTCAGCAATTTTTGCCGCAATAAAACAATGGCGCAATAACTTAAAAATATCAATAATCCCTGAATCAATAATTCCGGAAAATATCAATAATAATAATGTTTAAACCTGAAGAGTATAATTGATATTATCCAGTCCAAAATGAAATGGCAATGAAATTTATTTTATATACATATCTTCATTATTCAAATCGGAAAGGATTTAATAAAAATCGTCTGCCGCATAAACACATTGGATTTAAATCCGTTGCAAAGCGACATGATATCATTTGCTTCAAATAAATTGGTAGAAAAAATATCGTCTAAATAGTTATATTTCTATGGAACATTTGGTGACAGTTTCGTCAAATTAGCGACATTTTAAAAAATCGCCAAATTTATCGCCAAGTGAGACTGTAGAACTGACAGTTCCACTTTGCAACAAATTGACGAAATATCATCACAATACTATCCCCTAACAAAAAACAATTAATATCATTTATGTAGCGCAATTTTATCAATTTCAAGATATTTTTATAGATTTGAAAACATTTTTATCAATTTGGTGACATTTTAAAAATTCGCTAAATGTATTACTAAGTAGGATGGTTGGTCTGACAGAGAAATGCTAACCAAACATCATTTCAATACTCTCTTCTAACAAAACAAAAAAAATTTCATTGATATGTAGAAGACCCAAGCCACACGACCAACCCGAAGGTTTATGGCAGCTGTTTGTGTGTCGTTTATATCAATTTTGCGACATTTCCGTCAATTTGGCAACGTTTAAGAAAAGTTGTCAAATTAGCGATATCTCTCCAAATTCGTAGCTTTGAATTTGCAGATCTGAATGAAACATTCTTATCCCGTTTCAATATACTAAATGAAAACACTACAATTGTATTAGAAGATATACCCGCTCTACTCTTTTTCTGTTTCAACAATCGGCTATATGAATTTATTGGCTAAACACAATATATGAGTTTAGTAGCTAAATACGATATAAGCTTGAAAACTCTTTGCCAAAATAAATGAAATTGATGTACGCAGTCAGCAATTAATATAATTAAAAGAAAAATCAAACCGTCCATTCATAAGATATACTTTTATATCCATTTATCCATTTATTTATTACTTAAATCGAAAAAAAATAATAAAAACATTAACAAACACATTTAATTTAATTGCGATGCCGAGCAACATGATATATCCTCCTAAAATGTTAAAATTTATTAGCCACTAACAGCACACTCGTTATTCGTACGGAGTGTATAATTTAAAGAAACTTAAAGTTCGCAATCATGTGCAAATTCTGTTAAAATATTAAATTTATTGCTCCTAAAGAGAAGTTTAAGAATATATGTTCTCACTATGCAAAATTATCTTCACGATCAGATCTGAAGAATAAAACATCCTGCCCCCTTTTGTAAGCAAATTTACAGAAGAAAAAATAGGAATTGAATGAATATATGCAACCCCGTACTAATTATATTGTCGCAGATCAGAAAATATTCCAAATGTGTTAGTAGAAGATTACCCGTATTACAATATGCGTCTCAAAAATATTTGCCAAAATAAAAGAGATGACGTAATAAATTGAAAACATCAATAATATCCGTACTCTTTATACCAGAAGGTCGTAATTGATTCCAATATATGCCAATATATATCAAAACATATGTCAATATACCTGTACTACTTATATTCTCGTAGATTAAAAGATATACACGTGTATTTGTAGAAGATTCGTGCAACATACAATATATGAGTTTAAACAATTTTTGTCATAATAAAATAATTGCATAATAACTTGAAAATATCAATAATCCTTGAATCAATAATCCCCGAAAATATAAATAATAATAATTTTTAAACCTGAAGACCGTAATTGATATTATCCAGTCAAAAATGCTATAAGAAAAATCAAATCGTTCTTTTCTAAAATATATTTTTATATCCATTTATTTATTATTCAAATCGAAAAAATAATTATTAAAATTAACAGACAGATTTAATTTAATTGCGTTTCTGAGTAACATGATATAAGATAGAATCTTATAACATGTTAAATATGTCATGTCTTATAACATAAACTGCGAAATTAAATAACGATTTTGATTTCTCTATACTTCTCATTGTTGCGTAAAAGCTTGTTTTAAATAAACCATGAACCATGGAGATAGATTTCCCCTTTAAATCATGTTTCAAACAATTCATGTTTTCAGAAAGTGACTAATTAACGCAAAAAATCTCCCATCAAACTCAGAGATTAAATTTTAATTCACTTTCAAACGATTTTCAAGCTTTTCGTTTGGATAAACCACGGAGTTAGGGAGTAGAACTCCTAGGAAAAAGTTCCGTTTTTCATTAATATCTCGACAACCCCAGGTCTTAGAAACTCGAAACTTGGACAAAATTTATGGGGGGATATTTCAAGGCTATTCACTAAATTTCATTAAATTCGGTTCACCCGTTTTTCCGTGACGATGAGACAAACGAAAATTTCGTTTTTTACTAATATCTCGAGAACCACTGGTCGTAGAAACTCAAAACACGGATATAATTTTAAGTGGGGCTCTTTCTGGGCTACCCACAAAATTTCATCAAATTCGGTTCAGCCGTTCTCCCGTGATGGTGTGACAAACAGACAGACAGACAGACAGACAGACAGACAGACAGACAGACAGATTTTCATTTTTATTTATATAGATTGAAAATCTGTCTATCTGTCTGTTTGTCTGTCTATATGTCTGTCTGTTTGTCCCATTATCACGGGAGAACGGCTCAACCGAATTTGATGAAATTTTGTGGGTAGCTTAGAAATAGCCCCACTTAACATTTAGTCCATGGTTTGAGTTTCTACAAGCAGTGGTTCTTGAGATAGTAGTAAAAATAAAATTTTCGCTTGCCTCATCATCAAGGGAGAACGGCGGGACAGAATTTAATGAAATTTTGTGAATAGCCTCGAAATAGCCCTCCATAAATTTAGTCCAAGTTTCGAGTTTCTAAGACCAGTGATTATCGAGATATTAATGAAAAACGAAACTTTTTCCTAGCAGTTCTACTCTCTAACTCCGTGGTTTATCCAAACGGAAAGTTGAAAATCGTTTGAAAGTGAATTAAAACTTAATCTCTGAATTTGGTGGTAGATTTTTTGCGATAATTAGTCCCTTTCTGCTAACATGAATTTCTTGAAACATGAATTTAAATGGAAAATCTATCTCTATGGTTTATTTTTCACTAGCTTTTACTCAACAATGAAATGTATAAAGAAATCAAAATGGTTATTTCATTTCGCAGTTTATGAGAAAGATTTTATCTTATATCATGTTGCTCAGAAACGCAATTAAATTAAATCTGTCTGTTAATTATTATTTTTTTTTCGATTTGAATAATGTATAAATGGATATAAAAATATATTTTAGAAAATAACGGTCTGATTTTTCTTTTAATCATATTAATTACGCACTGGCAAAATCACTTTCTTTTATTTTGGCAAATAGTTTTTAAGCTTATATATTATATTTAGCTAATAAACTCATATATTGTGCTTATCCAATAAATTCATTTATCCGATTGTTGAAACGGAAAAAGAGTAGAACGGGTATATCTTCTAATACAAGTTTAGTGTTTTCATTTAGTACTATATACACACGGGATTAGGATGTTTTATTCTTCAGATCTGAAAATTCAGTGCCGCGAATTTGGCAGAATATCGCTAACTCGGCAACTTTTCTTAAACTTTGCCAAATTGACGGAAATGTCGCCAAATTCATAAAAGCGACGCAAGTAAATGAAATTAAATTTGTTTTTTAAGAACAGAGAGCTGAAATGGTGTTTCGGTAGCATTTGCCGGTCAGTCCATCAATCCTACTTAGTAACACATGTAGTGAATTTTTAAAATGTCACCAAATTAATAAAAATATTTATAAATCCATAAAAATATCATGAAATTTATAAAATTGCTCTTAAAATTTTGTTTTGTTAGGAGAGAGTATTGTGATTATGTTTCATCAATTTGTCACAAAATGGGACTATCAGTTCTATATCCCACTTAGCGATAAATTTGGCGATTTTTTAAACTATCGCTAAGTTGACGAAAATGCCACGAAAACTTCCATGAAGATAGCATTATTCAGACGATAGGATTTCCATCAATTTATTTGAAATGAATGGTATCATGTCGTTCAGAAAGGGATGTAAATCCAATATGTTATGCTGCATACGATTTTTACTAAATCTTTTCCGATTTGAAAAATAAAGATATGTATATAAAATAAATTTCACTGATATTGCATTTTTGACTGGATAATATCAATTACGGTCTTCAGGTTCAAACATTATTATTATTGATATTTTCGGGGATTATTGATTCAGGGATTATTGATATTTTCAATTTATTATGCCATTCTTTTATTATGACAAAAATTGTTTAAACTCATATATTGTGCGTTGTACGAGTAATATTCTACAAATTCACGGGTATATCTTCTAATCTACGAGAATATATGAAGTATATGTATACTGGAATATATTTTGATATATATTGGCATATATTGGAATCAATAACGACCTTCTGGTATAAAGATTACGGGAATTATTGATATTTTCATCTTATTACGTCATCTGTTTTATTTTGGCAAAGATTTTTGAGACTCATATTGTAATACGGATTATCTTCTACTAACATACTGGCATATTTTCTAATATGAGGCAAAATAAATAGTACTGGGATATATATATATATATATATATATATATATATATTATACATTCCCATATAATTTTAGTGCTTTTATTCTGGCATATATTGGAGTCAATTACGGGTTTATTGATATTTTCAATTCATACATGTAATGTAATAATACATGTCATATCTTCTAATATTCGCCTATATAAGTAGTATGGGTCCCATAGAATTTTAATGCTTTCATTTTGCACATATTGATTCAATTCCTTTTGTTTTTTGTGAATTTGCTTACAAAACGGGTCAGGATGATTAATTCTTCAGATCTACTCGTGAAGATAATTTTGTATAGCGAGAACAGAGATTCTTAAACTTCTTTTTAGGAGCATTGTATTAAAGATTTTAACAGAATATTTTGATTAAAAATGTCATTTAGTATACTGTAGGAATTTGCACATGATTGTGAATTTTACGTTTCTTTACATTATATACTCCGTACGAAGAACGGATATGCTGCTAGTCTATATATATGAAATTGAAAATCTGTCTGTCTGTTTGTCCTATCATCACGGGAGAACAGCTGAACCGAATTTAATGAAATTTTGTGGATAGCCTTAAATAGCCCCCCACATATTTCGCCCAAGTTTCGAGTATCTAAGACCAGGGGTTTTCGAGATATTAATGAAAAACGAAACTTTTCCCTAGGAGTTCTACTCTCTAACTCCGTGGTTTATCCAAACGAAAAGCTTGAAAAGCGTTTGAAAATGAATTAAAATTTAATCTCTGAGTTTGATGGGAGATTTTTTGCGCTAATTAGACACTTTCTGAAAACATGAATTATTTGAAACATGATTTAAATGGGAAATCTGTCTTCATGGTTTATTTTGCACAAGATTTTACTGAACAATGAAAAGTATAAAGAAATCAAAATGGTTATTTAATTTCGCAGCTTATGAGGAAGATTCTATTTTATATCATGTTACTCAGAAACGCAATTAAATTAAATCTGTCTGTTAATTTTAATAATTATTTTTTCGATTTGAATAATAAATGAATGGATATAAAAATATGTTTTAGAAAAGAACGATTTGATTTTTCTTATAGCATTTTTGACTGGATAATATGAATTAAGGTCTTAAGGTTTAAACATTATTAATATTGATATTCTCGGGGATTATTGATATTTTAAGCTATTATGCAATTGTTTTATTATGACAAAAATGGTTTAAACTCATATATTGTACGTTGTATGAGTAATCTTCTACCAATACACGGGTATATCTTTTAATCTACGAGAATATATAAGTTGTACAGGTATATTGGCATATGTTTTGACATATATTGGCATATATTGGAATCAATATTACGACCTTCTGTTATAAAGAGCACGGGGATTGTTGATATTTTCAATTTATTACGTCATCTCTTTTATTTTGGCAAATAATTTTGAGACGCATATTGTAATACGGGTAATGTTCTACTTACACTGGCATATTTTCTAATCTGCGACAATATAAGTAGTAAGGGATTGCATATATTGATTCAATTCCTTTTTTTTGTAAATTTGCTTACAAAAGGGACCAGGATGTTTTATTCTTCAGATCTGTCCGTGAATATAATTTTGCATAGTGAGAACATATATTCTTAAACTTCTCTTTAGGAGCAAAAAATTTAATATTTTAACAGAATTTGCACATGATTGCGAATTATAAGTTTCTTTATATTATATACTCCGTACAAAGAACGGGTATGCTGCTAGTAGATAAATATAATCGAAAATTGAGCTGTTTATTTACTTGTGTTTTTTTATGTTTGCCTCATTATCACAGGAAAACGACTGCACAGAATTTCATGAAATTTTGAGGATATCATTAGAATAGCCCCACTTAAAATTTCGTCCATGTTTCGAGTTTCTAGTACCGGGGTTATCTAGATATTAATAAAAACGAATAATTATATCTTCCATAGACATACCAGTATGCAGACGATGTTCCGTAAATTTATTTGAAGAAAATGATATAGTGTTGCAAAGTATCGGAGTTAAACTCAATGAGATTGTACTGCTGAAGATTTTTATTAAATCCTTTCCGATTTAAATAATTAAAAAATATATGTATAAAATAAATTTTTACCAAAATTACATTTTTGAATGGGTTAGATTAATTACGGCTGTTGGGTTGAAAGTTTACAATGATTATTGATATTTTCAATTTCTTAAGTAATCTGTTTTATTTTGGCAAATATTTTTCAAACTCATATATTGTGTTTAGTTAATTGTTGAAACAGAATAAAGATGGTACGGGTATATTACTTTTAATACTATGTTAGCACTTTCATTTTGATATATGTTGATCTAATTTCATATTTTTGTAAATTTATTTACAAACGAGACCAAGAGCCTGTGAAGATAATTTTGTATAGAGAGAACAGAAATTCTTATATTTTATTTTAGAATTAAATTACGTTTTGAAATAGAATGTTTTGAATAATAATGTTATTTTGAATATTATAAGAATTTGCACATAATGGTGAATGTTTAGTTTCTTTATATTATACAGGGTGGGATTTTTGAACGCCACGGTGCAAAAGTTCGGAGACTGTGCTGATATCTCCAACCCTGGTTGGAGGAGAGGGGAACTTTTGCACCGTGGCGTAGAGACACACGTGACGCGAGATGTGAAAAGGAAGAAGCAGGTCCGCAGTGCAGGGTCTTTCCAGACAATGCGTGTCAGTGAACTGTAGTCGTTCGCGTTCGTCGAAAACAGAAATGGCGTTTGAAGAAAAACGTGCGAATATCAAATTCTGTCAGCGTTTGGGGAAACATTGCACCTGCTGTAGCAGGTGCAATGTTTCGCGGCGATTTGTCTGAGAAAATACCTGCTTCTTCCTTTTCACATCTAGCGTCACATGTGTCTCTACGTAAAATAGTTACCTTCTCCTCCAATCAGGGTTGGAGATATCAGCACAGTCTCCGAATTTTTTGATAGTACCTTGTATAATTCGTACTAAACGCGGGTATATTGCTAGCCATCTAGCTGAAAAATATTCATCTATTATACTGTTATTAGGATTTTAAAATTTATTATAATATAAATAATATTATTACATGATTTTAAAATTTTTCGCAATTTGTTTATTACTCTGTACTTCATATGTACGAAAAATAATATAAAGTTTTGACCGAAGAAGAATCCGAACTCGGGACCTTATTTTCCCACAATGCAATTAATTTGAAAAGAACTCATATCAAAGAAATTTTGAACTCGAATACGTAAGTATCTTTCGTCAGCGAATATATTCATTGCCGGATGCGAACCTTCCTCAGTTTAATCAATATTGACTTTAGAAACTCGGTTAATTTAGTAGATGGAAGGTGTGCCGTGTACAGATTTGCAAATTATCGAAATGCACGTCCATCCTGGATTGGCTCTCAATACGTTACATGCATTATTTATCCCAGATATGGGATTTTGAAGTTCTCGATCAAAGTTTGCGAAACTTGTAACGAAAGTGATTTGGGCTACCCAAAATCGATGTGAAACCGTTATCTGTTATCAACAGTGTGCGTTACCGGTTACTTATCCATTCTCTTTATTGTTCAGGGTATCATAACTCGCGAATAGTCAAAACATGGTTTCGTGTTTGTGCATAATTATGGGATAATCTTAATATAAGTGATAAATATATATATGAGGAGCTGGTGAAACACACACCTTTTTAGGTGCAATTATTGTCTACATATGCGGTAATATTCTTTATCGAATTTAAATATGCATTGTGGCAACCGAAAAGAATATACTTAAAGTTGAACTTTTAATTATAAATTCTTTTAGTTATTTTATTATTTATTTTTAAATTCACTAATTAGCCATGGCCGTTGATTCTCATATAGTGGAATTACATTAAATGTGCATTGTTTGTTGTGTCGCAATAAACCCTCCAATTATTTTTACCTTTTGAGTGAGTCCTGAAAAGAATTATTAATTAATATAAAAAGATTAGACCTATTTAAACTTAACAATAACATTTATTAAAGACACAAAATACCTATTCAATTCCAATACATTAACTATTCTTCCTATTAATTATTTATTAAGATAATATGTGAGAGGGGAGCACGTGAGACCCTGAACAATATACCTAACGTATTTATTAACCTGTGGATGATTGATGAACACATGCCTTCAATCTGGGCCTTGTTAGCAGCACTTGGTCAATCTCGTCTGTAGTTACCGCATCAACTCGAAGTGTAATGCCCACTCGTAACTTCATTGAATACTGCTAACTGACACACTCCACTTATTTCATGCTATTAGGCATCTTCCTTAAGTCATTTTAGTATATCGCATTTTTAAGTCACAAAGTCATGATTGTCTTATTTCTGGCCAGCTCTTGTCTCAAAATTCCATCTGTCGTCGTTATTTCTCAAAGTATATATGTCTCCATCTATTTTCGACTACATCTCATCTCGTTCTCTCTTCGTCTGCGGTTCCTTCGGCGTGTGTGTGTGTGCGGGGGGGGGGTAGCTCCGCCTTTACTTCTTTGACGCTCGTTGGTAAACCCTTACCTAATTTCACCATTGCACATTTAGTATGGCCCAGCTCAGCCCCCTCTGGTATTGCACCCCTAAATTTATAGTCTTTTGACCTTAATGTTCAAGTCCTCATAAACCCTGGTGCCAGCCAGACTATAGCTTTGTTTGCCGTTCTAGGCATCATAAATACTCACATAAAATTGTCTCATCAAATGTGAGAACACTTTCTGGTCTCACATGCATATTTGTTTGTGGAGGACATTTTGAACAGGCCTTACATTAGACAGGTCTTACATTAAGATTCTGAACAGGCCTTAGATTAGATAAAAACAAGACACTCACTCCTTTGTGAGAATGTAATTGTTGTTTAGTTTAGCATTTCTGACTCCCATTATAAGCATACTGGTAGTATGGACATATTTAGATCTTCAATGAAATAATACATTTTCCCCGTTTTTCTCTTTTTCAAAATAAGCAGTATATGGGGGGATTATAGGACACCCCATATGCTGCTCTCTCTTTTACCCAATTTTACCCTGTTTTCAGGACACCCGCGAGACCAAAACGATATAAAATCAATCAAAATGATGCATTTCTGAAAATCACCAAAAATTCAACATAAAAAAAACCCGACTGTTTTTGTTAAAAAACCATACGCTTTTGAAAATTTTGGAGACCGAAACGATATAAAATTTGTCAAAATTAATCATTTTTAAGTCCAGTGATTTATCAATATTAGTAATGATGTCAATTAATATTATAAAGATTAAAAAATGTTATTTGTAATGTAAAAAATAATATGATAACTTTATAAATATAAACAAAATAAAATTAAGACCTAAAGTCAATAAAAATGTATCAAACCAAAGATATGGGATTTATGTATGTTTTCATGCAAGTATGTAAAATAGGAAAATATAAACAATATAGAAAAAAATTAGCACAATTCCTTTTTGGGATCACGTAGGATAAAAAATGAAATTAAAATATAAAATCACAAATATAAGTATCATTCCCATTTGCACACCTTTTAGTACCTTTAT
This sequence comes from Amaurobius ferox, assembly GCA_951213105.1. Lineage (NCBI taxonomy): Eukaryota > Metazoa > Arthropoda > Arachnida > Araneae > Amaurobiidae > Amaurobius > Amaurobius ferox. The sequence continues at coordinate 134,191,700 of OX578138.1, read as the reverse complement.
AAAAGAATTTTGGTTTTGCTTTATTTCAATATTCCATATCTATATCAATATTTTTATTGAACTTTGGTGGGAGAAATACTTGAAATTCTTCTAAAACTGCAATATATTCATCCACATATTTGGTTGATATTTGCTTAACTTCTGTCATAGGATATTTTTCATAAATATTTAATTCACATACTTTCTTGGTTGGAGTATATTGAAGAGAGATTTCCTGTGTCATTGAAATTTTTCAATGTAATCATTTATTAGTAATAATTTTTTAAATATTTTTACGAGTCTCAATAATAGCTTTCACTAGAGGAAGAATAAATACTTTATGCTTTTCTTCATTTTCAGTATTAGTTCTTTCTTGTTCTATTTTTCTCTCTCGTTCTCTTTCTAATTCGTTCATTTATTTAGGATGTAAATTTGCTTCTTGTAAAAATATATTTACACTCTGTAAAAATAAATTTACATCCTGTAAAAATACCTTCAAAATAAATAAGTATAATAGAACATTATTTAAATGGAAGTAAATTTAAAGATCCTAATCAAGATCCTATTTTAATTATTCACTCCCTTAGACTTTCAATTAATGAAAAGTCAGGTTCAGATATACCCTATCTCACATATAATTTTGCATTTGGCTTTGAGAAGGGCATAGGCCCTAATCTCTTTAAATTTTGATGCACTCTATATATGCGCAAAAAATTTAGATGATTACGAACATGATATTGAAAAATTTACAATGTTTGATGGTATAGCAATAAAGATATTATTAAAACTAAAAAAATAAGTAAAAATAAAAAGAATCAATTATTTAAAAATTTTAAAACATATAAGGGAAGAGGATTTATAATTACTACTAATTTTGAAGACTTTATTACTCTAAATGACTTGGATCCACTCCTTATAAATCTAGTAATATATGCCGATTGTATAACTGAGGAAAATCAAAATGAAATAAAAAAATCTGATGTGGGCAGCACATGACTTCCCTGCAGACTCATATTCATTGTTTCTTTAGTTCTTTAATAATTCATTAAATTGAGTTTAATTGCACAAAATAACACTAAATTTGCATTTTTAATTCAATTTCTGTTTTTATTTGGTAATTGGACATTTTCCCAAAAGTGGAATAACTAAATGCAAAAAATCTCAAATATCTCGAGAACGGTTAGTCCTAGAGTAATAGAGTTGTTCTTATTCATTTCCTCATCAAGAATTACGTATGAAACAAGCATTTAATTGATATATTTGAACATACGTAGCTTTTTTTAGATTTTGGCGATTTTTGGGAGCCATTTGGTAAAAAAATGCAGGTTCTTTTTCGAATAATACCAAAATATAATCAGCACCAGAGTATCTCACATGTAACTTATCTACTAAATTTTGTGAAATTTGGTTAATTAGTATTTTAGCTAGAGTGGATACATGAAATTTTTACTGGTCATTTCGCAAAAAAAAGGCGGGTTCTCTTTTTACGAATCGTACCAAAAACTAATCAGCACCAGGGTCATACCCAAGTGACTTACCTACCAAATTTTATGAAATTCGTCCATAAGTTTTTGAGTTAGAGTGGATACATACATTGCACAGACAGACAGACAGACACACAGAGAGGCAGACACACACAGACGTCACGCTAAAAATGGTTTTTTCGTATTCTAGACGTCTCGAAAAGTGTAGATCCGTCGAAAACTCGAGTTGCGATTTTCGACATGATTCCAATACTTTCCCTATACATTACTATGTATTGCAGGGAAAGTAAAAATTGTTTTTTATGGGGAGACATAGAGATGTTTCTAAAATTTATTCATCCCAGTCGTACTATTCTACTCCTAAAGATATAAGAATAAACTGTAATTATTTCATATTCTTTGGGATTCAACTTCAACAAGGGAGACATTCAACAGATTATAAGAGAAATATATGGTTCTTTAACAAAAGAAATTGAAACAAAAGAAGAATTCCACTATGTAGGTGCAGGGCCAACGGCCGTACCGTGCTGAAAACACCGGTTCTCGTTAGATCACCGAAGTGAAGCAGCATCGGGCGCGGTTAGTACTTGGTGGGTGACCACCTCGGAACGCCGCGTGCTGTTGGCCATCTCGGGTGCGGTATCCCCGTGGTTTGCGCGCTAGATTTGCACGCTGCCGCAAATGCCGCCGTGTTCATGCGGAGTACGATCACGTTAAACATGTGGGTCCGTAAGTCCTTCCGAGAGGTTGGTGGTAGGGGAAGGAGGGTACGGTCCCTGTGGATGCCTCCCCCACTGGGTTCCGGTCTAAATTGGGTGGCACTTCCCGGCCGTCCATTCAGTTACCTTACACCTTTCTGGTAGGTCGGACGGTCTGGGTCTCAACATCAACAACTATGTAGGTGCAAAAACTGCAAAAATTCGTGCTCAAAGGGAAAAAATATATAAGGTCTTTGACTATGACCTTACATATTTCTTAAACTAATGTAAAAACTGAAAAAAAGTTTATTGGAGTGTATTTCTGAAACATATCTCTAGAAGTGTACTAAATATAATATTTTTGTAATTTATAGTTTTTGCGGTACAAAGCAGATAAACTCATCAGCGACATTTTTAATACAGAGAGATAATTTTGACTAGCAACAAAATTAAAAAATTGAAAAAATAGAATTTCCATTTTTTTGCGACTTTTAATTTCTTGATGGACATAGAGCAATAATATTGATGTTTTTAAATTCATAACTCATATCTATAGTTAAGAAAAACCTAGCATATTGAAAAGGAAAATAATTAATAGAAATCAAAATAGATTTATATTTTTAATTTATTTTGCGCAAGCATAAAGTTATAATGAAGCTGAAGTAAAATAAATCTTTAAAATTTGTAAAATTCTTAAAAAAATGTGTTTTAATTAGTGAATCCCTAGACGTAATAAACTTTTGATAGAATTCCCAAGTAAAATTAATATAAAAAGGTAACTCCAATTTTCTGTATTTTATTTAATTTTTTTAAATGGCTATTGAAGTATTAAAGTCTTACGATAATTAAAAACATACTTTTAATTATCTCTGAAAATGATGATGTTTTATTGCAGTTATGATGTTTTTATTATATGAACCACAAACTTTTATTGAAATTCTGAATTAAAATTTTAACCTTTTTTTTATTTAATTTGTTAGCATTTTCACTATATCTATCACGGCGTTTAATGTTAGATTTCAATTAGTTTAAAGAAATTAAATGAAATGGCCTTTTTACAGACATCTTTAATTTGGAAAAAATGCATAAAAATTAAGGATATTTGATTTATACTTTAATTTATTATATACATTCATGTATCACAAAGATATCGCATTTTAAACCGTGGTTTGTGTAAAAGAAGCGTATTTCTTGTTCAGAATAAAATTAAAAAATACGTTATGTTCAACATATGCTTTCTGTACAGATTTACAAATTCCGATATCATGAAAGTGAATTATATAAATTAAGTCTTTGTGAGAAATCTATCACACTCTGATCACCTGTTTGAATATTTGCAATTATTAATTACAAAAAGCGCAATAGCAAGCAAGTGCTCATCTGATCATCCCTCACTACCTGTGGACCATAGTTTGTGCTCATTGACGCTCGTCAGCACAAGGCAGTCGAGGAGATGATCTGTAAGGACAAAACTCCCTACTATAGGGATTTTAGAATATTTCTGGTAGAATTTCCTTTCACTATGCTGTGCTCGAAGACAATAGATTTACCAAAAAATTCTAAAATCCTTGCAAACTTAACACATTCCACACTTACTGAGTTCAAGAAAAAAAAAACAATATTTCTACCAGGAAAATTCTAAAATCCTTTCAAACACTGCATCGTTGCTGCGTTAAAAAAATATTTCTACCGGAAAAATTCTAAAATCCTTGCGAACGTAATACACTGTATTGTTGTTGGATCAAAAACAATATTTCTACCAGATAACTTGTAAGATATTTGCAAACTTAATACAGAGCACCGTTGCTGTGTCTAAAAAAATATTTCTACCAAAAAAATTCTAAAATCCTTGCAAACTTAACACATTCCACACTTATTGAGTCAAAGAAGAAAAAACAATATTTCTACCAGGAAAATTCTAAAATCCTTTCAAATATAATACACTGCACCGTTGCTGGGTTAAATAAATATTTCTACCGGAAAAATTCTAAAATCCTTGCGAACGTAATACACTGTATTGTTGTTGAATCAAAAACAATATTTCTACCAGATAACTTGTAAGATCCTTGCAAACTTAATACAGAGCACCGTTGCTGTGTTTAAAAAAATATTTCTACCAGAAAAATTCTAAAATCCTTGCAAACTTAGCATATTCCACACTTACTGAGCCAAAGAAAAAAAACAATATTTCTACCAGGAAAATTCTAAAATCCTTTCAAACATAATGTACTGCACCGTTGCTTGGTTAAAAAAATATTTATACCGGAAATATTCTAAAATCCTTGCGAACGTAATACACTGTATTGTTGTTGGATCAAAAACAATATTTCTACCAGGTAACTTGTAAGATCTTTGCAAACTTAATACAGAGCACCGTTGCTGTGTCTAAAAAAATATTTCTACCAGAAAAATTATAAAATCCTTGCAAACTTAATACTCTGCACCACTACTGTGTCAGTAAAACAATATTTATGTCAAACATTTTTTATAATCCTCACTTTAAATAATTTTACGCTCACAGATCATCTCATCGCCTATCCTGCGCTAACGAGCGGCAATAAACCCAAAACTGTGGTCCATAAGGTTGTGAAAGATGATAAATTGAGCTCTTTCTTTATATTTTCCAACAACTTGTTATAGACGTTGTTTCGCTTTAATGAGTTACCAACATTTATGGAAATGGATTCATTCTTTCAAGACATATTACGCCCTCTGTATAAAAAAGAGTCTTAATATCTCTGTGAGATCAGAAATAGATCTCCAGTCTGTTGTGAGGCAGCTTTATGCACGTTATATATTGAGTCTGAAACGTCAGACAATACCTTCAGTCTCAATGACGCCAAAGTTTACAACACGCTGACCCAAAGTTCAAAAGAAACAATAAATTTAGGGGCATCAAGTCAAGGAGGTCAAAGGACTCTTAGGATAAGGTGAAGCAACGAGATTGGGTAAAAGGTTGACCAATTGAAAAGATGCTTGAGACTTCGCCATGAAGGCTGCCAAGAGTGTCAGACCTCAGGCAAAAGAGCCACAACCAAAGGAGTAAAAACAGACATACAGAGCGAATATAGAGAATGATTTCGACAGAGAGATTGCCGCATGACTTCTACGTGAGAGATGATACCGAAATTGACGTTAACTTTTGCACGACAATTGCAGAATATAAACGACAATGTCCTGAGTACAGTTATGTACCTAAGAGTAAAATTATGTACCAGTTATGTACCAGAAGTGTTCGATATTAGCATCTAGCCAGCACTACAATATGACCGGCGAATTACGAGTGGTGAATTATACTTTGAGTTAATTCCAGTAAAATGAACGGCATTAAGTACGTGCTGGTTGTTGTTGTTGAGACCCAGACCGTCCGACCTACCAGAAAGGTATAAGGTAACCAAGTACGTGCTGGTGACAAAGTTCAGGACAGACATGAAGGTATGTGTTCCTCAAATAATATTGAAGGTCTTAAGCACATTTTAGGTATTATTAACTAATGGTCTTCACAGTGTCTCTCTCTTCCCCAATGATATGAATAATGGTGTAATAAATTCAATAAGTATTTTATGTTGTTATTAAATGATTTATTGTTAAAGTTAATATGGTGCAATTAATGAAGTAGTATTATGTTAATTAATATTCCTTTACAGAACTATAACTGAAGAAAATAATGGTGGGTTTTAATAGCGGCAAACAACGCAATGTTTAATTTAATGAGTTCCATTATATACGAATTTACGGGCATGTCAATTATGTCTAATTTAATAATTAAGAGAATAATAATAATAAATGATTTTATTGTAAAGTAAAATTGCGCTTTGTATTTAATAATTCAAGTTCGTCTTTGTTTTTACTGCGCCACAATCTCAAAATAGCTCGTGATAACTACTAATCAATATCCGTCCTATTTTTTCATAAGTGCTCATAAATCAATCATTCATTTGTTAATGGAGCATGTTAGAGTCCTATAATTGATGATATCAAAACCATTTTTTGATTTTTGGCAATTTAGAAGCCTTCCCATGGTCGGAAAATCGATAGGAATCTAATGTTCATCGATTAAAATAATCGTATTAAAGTTCGATATTTCTCTATTTATGAGGAAGCATTTTGACAGATGCCCAATATTAAAAAATGGTTGATTTGTTTATGGAAATGCTGAAAATCTACAGATACAGCAAAGCTGACAATGTGAGATTTGACCTTATTATAATAGTTAGTTTCTACATACGCATTGCAATGCAGTGGACAACGAAATCATATTTTTTGTAGTCTACAAATCCGAGTAAATCTTACTAAGAAAGTTGAATTTATAATTATTTGAAAGTGTATATTGCAGCAACTCAGGGGCATTTCTTATATCGCCAATTTGATGCAATGCCGATAAATAATTAGTTATGAACGTTTGAAGACAAAAATCTGTCGAAACTTTAGTTTCAAAGAAATTTTTTGTAGAGACCATTTCCGAATGCAAAAATCTGATGTGGGCAGTACATGACTTTCTCTGCAGACTTATATTAACGTTCTCTTTATTTTAATTAAATTTATTTCATTTTTAATTCAATTTTCGTTCTCATTCGGTAACCGGACTTATTTTCAAAGGTGACGTAGAGAAAATAAGGAAAACTAAAATATCTCGAGAACGGCTAATCCTATTGTAATGAGGTTGGTCTTATTATTTTTGTCGTTAAAAATTACGTATTAAACGAGCATTTAATGGATATATTTGAGTATATCTAGTCCTTTAGTTTAGATTTTGACGGTTTTTGCGGGCCATTCTGCAAAACAAGGCAGGTTATTTTTTTTTCGAATCGTACCAAAATCTAATCCAGGGTAACCCACAAGTGACTCATCTACCGAATTTTGTGAAATTCGGTCCAGTAGTTTTTCAGTTAGAGTGGATAGAAGCTTTTGGGGGCCATTTCGCAAAAAAGGCGGGTTCTTTGATTCCAAATCGTACCAAAAACTAATCAGCATCAGACTCGCTCACAAGTGACTTACCTACCAAATTTTGAGAAATTCGGTCAATTAGTTTTTTAGTTAGAGTGGATACAAAATCTGCACAGACAGACAGACAGACACACAGACAGACACACAGACACACAGACAGACAGACACACAGACACACAGACACACACACAGACGTCACGCTAAAAATGGTTTTTTCGTATTCTAGAGGTCTCGAAACGTGTAGATCCGTCGAAAACTCGAGTTGCGATTTTCGACATGATTCCAATACTTTCCCTATACATCCCCTGCAGGGAAAGTAAAAATCTGATGAGGGCAGCACATGACTTTCCCTGCAGACTTATATTCACGTTCTCTTTATTTAATTAAATTTATTTCACTTTTAATTCAATTTTCGTTCTTATTCGGTAACCGGCCTTATTTTCAAAGGTGGCAGAGAGAAAATACGAAAAACTAATATATCTCGAGAACTGCTAGTCCTAGTGTAATGGGGTTGGTCTTATTCTTTTCATCGTTAAAAATTATGTATTAAACGAGCATTTAATGGGTATATTTGAGTATATCTAGTTCTTTGGTTTTGATTTTGACGATTTTGGCGGGACATTTTGCAAAAAAGAGGCAGGTTATTTTTTTCCGAACCGTACAAAAATCTAATCAGCACCAGGGTATCTCACAAGTGATTCATCTACAGAATTTTGTGAAATTCGGTCCATTAGTTTTTCAGTTAGAGTGGATACAAGCTTTTGCGGGCCATTTCGTAAAAAAGGGCGGGTTCTTTTAACCCGAGTCATACCCAAAACTAATCAGCACCAGATTCGTGCACAAGCGACCTACCTACCAAATTTTATGAAATTAGGTCAATTAGTTTTTTAGTTAGAATGGATACAAAATCTGCACAGACAGACACGCAGACACACGGACACACACACAGACGTCACGCTAAAAATAGTTTTTTCGTATTCTAGAGGTTTCGAAACGTGTAGATCCGTCGAAAACTGGAGTTGCGATGTTCGACATGATTCCAATACTTTCCCTATACATTACTATGTATTGCAGGGAAAGTAAAAATCTAATATGGGCAGCACATGACTTTCTCTGCAGACTTATATCCGCGTTATCCTTATTTAAATTAAATTTAATTCACTTTTAATTCAATTTTCGTTCTCATTTGTTAGCTGGACTTATTTTCAAAGGTGGCTTGGAGAAAATACGAAAAAAACTAATATATCTCGAGAACGGCTAGTCCTAGTGTAATGGGGTTGGTATTATTTTTTTCTTCGTTAAACATTACGTATTAAACAAGCATTTAATGGATATATTTGAGCATACGTAGCTTTTTAGTTCAGATTTTGACAATTTTTGCGGGCTATTCTGCAAAAAATGGCAGGTTCTTCTTTTTTCTGAATCGTACCAAAATCTAATCAGCACCAAGGTGACCTATACGTCACTCATCTACCGAATTTTGTGAAATTCGGTGCATTAGTTTTTCAGATAGAGTGGATACAAGCTTTTGCGGGCCATTTCGCAAAAAAAGGCGGGTTCTTTTATTCCGAATCGTACCCAAAACTAATCAGCACTAGACCCGCCCACAAGTGACGTACCTACAAAATTTTGTGAAATTCGGTGTATTAGTTTTTTAGTTAGAGTGTATACAAAATCTGCACAGACACACAGACACACAGACATACACACAGACAGACAGACACACAGACACACATACAGACGTCACGCTAAAAATGTTTTTTTCGTATTCTATAGGTCTCGAAACGTGTAGATCCGTCGAAAACTAAAGTTGCGATTTTCGACATGATTCCAATACTTTCCCTATACATTACCATGTATTGCAGGGAGTAGTATATATATGTACGTATGAGCGCACATGTTTTTTATACACTAAAAACTATATTTTATAGCTTATTTTTATCTTTTTATATATAAAAAAAAAAGGTCTCGATCCATTTTAATATTAAAAACATGATTTATATCAAAATAAGACCTTTTTAACATTTAGACCAAATATTAGATAAATGCATGAAAAAAGAGATCAAAAGATAGGCCGCTCCATTTTGGGGCTCCCTCATGTATAGGTAAATTACGGTGAAAGGATTAAATAAATCCTCTAAGCTTTAAAATAATCCTAAAATATAGGATTACAAAGTGACTTAAAATATATCGAAACGTAATTTATGGACGCGTTTTATAGGTTCCTTTAAAATAAACGGTCCCTCCATAAGGTGAAAAAAAGGATTTATATGAAATTAGACGTGACTAAATATATTAAAGATCTTAAAAACATATTAAAATACCCTATTTTTAATAGAAAAACTAAACAAAATTAAAAAAAATATGTCGTCTCAGATAAAGAATAAACTTCCTCTAATTGAGCGACTGTGTGCTATCAGTGAGGTTGCAAAAAGCTGAGGTTAATTATTATCAAAAACAACCACAGCTCGCAGGATTTTTTTTCAGCACAGCCGGAAACATAATAGTTTTGACATCGTCTAATGAAACAAGCACTGCTTTCCAGTGATAAGGGTTCCCTTCGAGAGTTAAAACAGAATGGCTCTCAAAGAGATTTAATATATGTCATATGATTTAAAACGTTTATTGATAACTGTAAAAACTATAAATCAATTATTAAAATGAAAGATCTGGATTGAGTTCCTCTAATTCATATTCATCATTAATCATACCTGAATATTTAAAAATATACCTTCCTTTATTGATTTCATATATAGATTCATCAGATAGCATACCGTGTTTATTTGCTAAATAATAATTTTTTTCAATATCATCCACATATAATTTTACGATTACTGTATTTCCATATTTGGTTTTTATTTTATTCAATGATATTAGATTATATTCCCCAGGATATAAATCATTTAATTTAAACGTCTTAGGATAACCTCTCAGTCTATTGAACTCTTCCATTTATTAGTAAACATTTTTTTATAAATATAGGGGGGGATAGTCATCCCCCCCCTGAATTTTAGAGATAAAATTGTTATTACTCTAATATATTAAAAAAATCATATATTGATTAAGCATACTTAAATATATATACCTTTATATTTTATTGATTCAACTAAGGTACAATATTTAGTTATCCTAGGATATAAATCATTTAACATTTTAGCTCTCGTAGGATATAAATCATTTAACATCTATTTATTAATAAACATTTTTTATAAAATTCATGTCCAATAGAATAAATTCTTTGAAATAACATATAAAACTCCTAATCCCTTCAATTTAATATCTTCGTTTTTTTCTTTTTTAATTAATTCAGTCAACCTATGAAAACTTTCTGATAATAGTTTTTTATCATATTTTATATCATACAATACATTACAAAGATAAGTCATATAGTAAATTTCTTCAGAATTTGTAAAATTTAAAGCTCGAATATCACCTAAGCACTCATCCATTTATTAGTAAACATTTTTATAGTGTCCTAAAGCTCTAGTATTCATACCATCTTCTAATATAAATCTTTTATCATCTTTTGCTGATAAAGCTATCTTGTTCACTTGAATTGAATACAATTCATGTTTCTTACTTCTAATTAAATTCTGTGTTCTATATTGATATTTTTTATTTAATAAACAGTCTTTATAATCCTCAAATGATATTCTGTTTTTAACGGTACTATTCTTAGTACCTTTAAACCTCTTAATCTCAACATTTTTATGGTCTTCATTTTTATTATTATATTCTTCAACACTCTGTTTTTCTAATTTTATTGAATACATTTTACTTCTTAAACCTACAAATTCTTCCATAATCACACCGTTATTTTCATCTTTCATTTTACCTATTACTTTTTTATTACATCTAGGTATATTATACAGATTATTTACTTGATAATCAGATGTATCGAAATAATCAATCATAGACTTCATATCTTCATAAAAGTCATCTGTTTTAATATCATATATAAAACTATCTGTATCCATATATAATAACTTAATATTATCTTTATATCTCGGTTTCATAACATTATAATGAAAATCATACATTAAATGTTTAGATAAATCTAATATACTCATTCCAACATAAATCGGTTTATTAAAATATAGTTTTGTTTTTTTCATGTGAACAGCTACCAAATTTTCATCAAAAATAGTTCTACATATGAAATTAGGTTTAGCAATTAATTTTTTAACTTGATCATAATTACAACATAATCTTACATCAATTCGTTTTCTAATAGATTCCATTGTTTTTCCAAATATAGAATTATTCATTAATTTATAAAAATCTTTCTCAAAATCATTAGCAGCTATCTTTCTCATTTCAGTGTTTAAATCTATATATTTTTTTAACCAATTCGATTGTTTAAATTGCAATACTCTATGTACTCTTACAGCCTTTAAACCCATTTTCAAATATTGTTTTTAACTTCTATAATGAACAATATATTTCTCTTTATCATGTAAAGTTGTTAATAACTTACCTTGTTTTGAATTTTCAGGAATTCTATTTTCAGGACATAATGGTAAATCTGAATGATAATCATGTAACTCTTTTGGATATCTTAAACTAATTTCAAATATATATCCAATATCATCTTTTATTTTATTGTTATATAATTCACGTTTAGCGTAATTTTTTTCATAATCATTACACCATTTAAATTCTCCATATGGTAAATATTGACTCATAGCCCATCCATATAAATTATTAGCATCTAAATACATTAAATAATTGGATTCTTTACTATTATCATAATTTTTCTTATATTTATTATTAGCTTTTCCATATCTATTACAACATTGTGAAACACCTCCTCTTAAACCTTTTTCTATCATGAGAATCATATCATAATCATATAATAAATCTAATTTAACATTTGTTATTTTTAACATTGCATCCCAAGATAAACCAGGAGCTGTAAAATACCAATCTGGATCTAATTTATAAGTTTTTAAACAAACATCTCTAAAATTTTCAAATACATCTGTTAAAATTAATACATCTGTTTTAACATATAAATCTGTATATTCACCTAAATTTTTTATATTAAATTCTTTCCAAACACGTTGAGCATGTTTATATTCTTCATCAGTTATATTACATTCATTCAATTTATTATAAAATTTATCTTTTGAAGGTAATTCTGTTTCTTTGTATTTATCTCTAGAATCCATATAATCATAAGGATATACACCTTTTCTTGTAATAAGATCTAATTTATCATCAGGAAAATGTAATGATGTCTCTCTAAATTTTGATTTTAAGTATTTAATATATTTCATTTTTCGTATTTTTGGAGGATATCTATTTATTTCATTCTCTGGTCTCAAGTTTTTTGATAAATTATCTAAACTGCAAGACATAAATTTAAATGAATCAATAAATCTCAATTTCATACCTCCTATTTTTTTGCTGAAAGATATATATTTTTCTTCAGTATTAGGTATAACATCTATTTTTGATTGATCAAATCCAAGTTCTTTTATAAACAAATGAGAATCATAACCTGTTAAATTATGAATTTTTACTGGAATAAATTTTGGAATTTGATAATTTAAATTACAAATATTATGAGCTGGACCTCTATATTTTCCAGTTATATGACAATGATCAATTACTTTATCATCATTTAAGATTTGATTTTCACATATATGACAAATATTAGTTCTTTTATAATGATTTTCATCGAACTCTATCATTGATTTGATACTTTCATATTTTTTAGTTTTGTCTTCTATAATTTTTTCAATTTTAAGAGTATCCTCTTTTAACATAGATATAAACTTTTTGATTGTATCAGGTCCTCTATAAACAACAGGAGGTTTATAGTATTCCTTTTCATATTTGATATAATAACAAAATGCATCTGCTACATGTTTTTGATATTTTACAGTACATGATTTAGTTTGATCTTGCTCACATGTATCAATTTTAGGTAAGAGAGATTCAAAATCAGCATATATAGTATATGGTACTCTCATTTTTCTTTCATGATTTTTAAATTGAATAACTTCATCTTTTTTAGGCATATTAATTGTTACAGCATCTTTACAGTATTCCACATGTATCTTTAATCTTTCCTCAGAATAAAAATAATTTAAACATCTATCACATAAAAATATACGATGATTAGTAATTTGTGATCTGATCAAACTATTCATATTTTTAATCCAACAATAATGATCTTTCATATAAAACAAGTTTACATGTTTTTCTAATTTATTGTTAGTTATTCTAAGTGGATAAATTGAACCATCATAACTATAAACATTTACAGATATATTATTTAGTTTTTCAAATTTCTTAATATTGTCTAATGAAACAGGAAAATCAATACCTTTAAAATGTAATTCATCTTTATATTGCTCATATTTTGACACTCTTTGAGGATCTTTTTTTACAGGATGAATTGCTGATAATATTGACCGCATAAAACATTTATTATCTTTATTTTTTACATTTATTATAGCTTGTTTAGATTTAATTTTTTCAGGTAAATCAATATAACTTGATCCTCTCAAGGGTTGATACTTATTTATTCTCAATTCTAAAAATTTAATTTCTTCAAGACTCCAACCAGATCCTTTTGATATAAAATCATCAGATTCATTTATTAAGTTGTCAATAACATAATCATAAAAAGTATGTAAATCATTAGATTTTAATATAATTTGATTCTCAGTTTTGAATGTAAATTCTTGAATTTCTTCATTTAATTTATACAAACAAAACAATTTAAAATTTACCTTTATTCCATTAAATTCTTTCAAAATTTCCTTTATTTTTTCTATTACATCCTTTCTTTTCTCTTCTAAAAATTCTAGAGGGATTTTAATATTATTATAATTATTAATTCTGTATGATCTTAATCTAGATTTATAAGCAGTTTCATATTCCTCAATTTCTACATTACCTTCATCTAATGCTTTTTTATGTTTTCGACTTGATATGTGATTATCTAAATGTTTATAATATATGCCGCAAATAATACATTTTCTTTTTTGTTTTGATCTTTTAATCATTAAGTCTTTCTTTATATGTTCTTCTTCATCTTCATAATATTTACCACATATACGACATTTTCTATCTTCTGTAAATAACTTTTCAAGATTTTCTTCTACTGTAAATACATTTTCTTCAGGAAAGACAGATTTAAAATCATTTTTATCAAATCTTAAATTAAAAGAATCAAAAATCTTTTTAATTTTTTTACGTTTTTTAGGTTTATCAATAAATATTTTTTTCTTTTTTTCCAAGTATGCTGACAAATCTAAATTTAATAAATCTACTAAAACAGGTTTATATTCACCTGTTTTTCTGATATATTTAGTTAACCAGTTGAGCGGCTATGACGAGATAAGTCGTCTGAAAGATTGTCATCGTTCGCCGGCCGGAGACGAGTTAACTCGTCGACACATTCTGTGAGACCACCAGCTTCGACAGCCCCTTTAAAGGGGCAGACTAGTTTTCTTACAATACAACTGTTTCATTGCCCCAAATGTCGGAAAGAAAAGAGGATGTTCTGGGAATCTGATTTATGGCCGGTCATTGTAAGGACCGAGACGCAAAGATCGCTTATCTTGTCTGCTCCCCACCAACAAAGCTCGGACATCTTTCTCAACGTTTCGTTTTCATGCCTATCGTTCGATTTCAGGAGCAGTAAATGCTGGGAAAATAATTCTTTGAGATTGGTATTCATTCGGTTATATATTGCAGATTATTGCATTTTTTAAGTGACGGTCACAAAAACAACGCATTTTTTCTTAATTACCCTCTTAAATCCTCTAATCAACAGCTTAATTATTTCTTAGAAAAATAATTTGCAGTCGGTAAAAAAAGCAGTCAAATCTTAGGTAAAACATATTGGAATCTACTACCTTATACTATTTATTTTAACAGCATACTAACAAATTTTTATAGTGTACTATAACGTCTATTTATAGTATACTATAATAATAGACATTTTCATATTTAATAGCTAGCTTTCGCGACATGTTTGAAATTGGATTCTTAAATTATAAAAGTTAAATTTTTTAAATCATAAATTACTTATCAGATATTTTAATAATACAAATAAACTAACATATTTTGTGAAAAATCATTCAAGTTAACATTTTCATACATTTTATATATTGGGATAATTACTATAGATATTTGTCAAATTCCCGGTTTCATCTGATTAATTTATTTTATTAACAATTCATAATAGTTTTCTACAATTGACTTAATTTAGCTGTATTAATATAAACTATTTCAATACGATTTACAAAATTATAAATTTCCCTCCAGGACTAGGTAGTTAGTTCTTAGTATGGGAGGGACATCATCATTGTTTTTAAAGAAAATGCTATGGAAATTTTAAAATTCCAATAATTGCACATCTAAAAATTCTTTAGTTTTAATTCTTCACATAATGTGTATAAAATTAAAATTTCATAGAGGTATTATTTCTTGAGTTATTGTGACTACACCCGACAAGCATATGATCACACTCGACATGCACATATATACTTACAGATATTTTTTCAAAAGTATTCAAAATGCTTTCAAGGAATTTAAACTTGTTTATCCGACAAAATCTCGATTTCTTTTCATAATAACAATACTTTTTATTTACAGTAGCATAAGAATGTAAAAATATGTACAATAATATATATTGTTTTCCAGGGAAAATTGGAATTTTAAATTTTAACACAATAAAAGAAATGAATGTTTTAAATGTATATTTCTTCTTGTGAATGAACGTTTTTGGAATATAAAGAGTAATATGTTATTCCTCGTATCACTGCAGCTATACAAGTTTTAAAAATATCTTTAATAAATATATGAAACACATATTTCAAATATTTTTGTTTGGAGCCACACCTTTTAAAATTGAAAACTTCAATCAATTAAAAACGAACACTTTATTTCACCATTTTAAAATATTTTATATGTTTATCTTACACATAACGTTATTTAAAGAAACACATTTATCAAACCAATTGGTATTATATGTATTTCATGATGAATTTTCAAGGAAATGATAATTTTTTGTATTCTAATATTCTTAGCTAAACTCATTTTTTAGATTGTCTGGATTACAAAATTGTTGAAAATACAAAGTAAGTTTAGGGGGATCGCAAATTGAAGTATCTGATCATGAAACTTTGATTTAAATATTAGGTTAATAATAGGTTAAATATTAGGTATACAAAAACTGTAGTTTATAAAAAAAAAATCGAATCAATATTTCGAAACAATCACCTAGTGAAATGTTTCACATTATGTGATCATTATTTGCATAAATGTCATTTCCTTATGATATAATTTATAAATCATATTTAATTTGCAAAGTATTTTATAACTGTAAAGTGGAACCATTATAAATAAATAATATAAAGAAATGTTGTTATAATACCTTTTAAAATAAGATATATAAGACTAATTGTAATTTACAAAATTATTTTAAGTTTTACATACTGTCCTATACTCAACTGCGGCTTAATAACTCATGCCTGTGTTTCTGAAGAATAGGAATAGTTATCTACATTCAGGAGTGAGAGTACTTTGATAACTAAAAACCCACCAATCAAACGCATTCCCAAAGTTTGGAATCGCGCTTCCAGTGTAGCAACCAGCATTCGGAAACCATTATACCGCTCTTCAGCATGGTGTAGACGATAATTAGATTCGCAGCAAGAGAACTTGCTATATTCCGATATTTTGTGAACCACTGTATGATTGATAAGTTAGTCATTCCATGCAACCAATTTCAAATTTCACGAATACAATAAGGATAAAAGCAGAGCCTCGTAGATTGTGGTCATGCGTGCTATCAGATACACCACTCGTGCCATGTACGAAATTACTTGAATTAGCATACATTCTCTCCCTTTTAAACAATGCTAGAATGGGACACCAACACCCTGCGGTTATAAACATAAAATATTTTATAACCGCATATATATTTAATGTATATATATTATATATTTAATAATATATTTAATGTATATATATTATAAACATTAAATATTTTGGTTCAAGTATTTTGGTTCAATTGTAATAAATTTATTTACAAACAATACTCGTTCATAGTTGGGTATTGAACCAACGACTCATGGATTACGTCCAATTATGCTGAAAACTACACAAATTCTGCCATGTAAAGAGTTATTTGAATTTATTTTCAACACTAGGACATAACTGTTCATTTATATATTTTTAATAATTGTTACCGTTTGAGAAAAATTAAATCACCCTAGAAGACTAATATTCCACACAAATATTTTTTCCTACAAGTCGTAATTGCACCAAATTTTTGTTTGTATTGTGCAATAAAACGACGTCTGTGAAAGCACTTGAGGTGGTCTTTGTTATATCGTGGGAAGGACGTGCTGTAGACATACAGTCACTGATTCTTGACTGGAGAGTTGAATGGGCATAGAAAATCCTCCGTAATCAGCTGCACGGAGCGCGCTCCGGGCAAGAGGGTTGCGGGGAGGGGGGGGGGGGGGGGTTAAATACTTGTTGGATTCATTCTATTCCATGCAAGCTCCCCCACAGTAGCACAGTTTAATACTAAAAAAAGAAAGGAAATGAGGGATGTCCTTTTTATGCAAACACATCTCAAAAATAACTCAAAAATATATTCAAAATAACATAAATTTGAAGGATTCTATGTATGTGAATATAGCCAATAATTCTCTTAAATATACAATCTTTGCTTCAAAAGTGTAACTTTTGACCTAAGACAATTTAATAATCATGTATCTTGAATAGTATTTAAAATAGTCATTTACCATGAGACAACCAGTTAAAAATATTTAACTGTATTTTGCGCCTGTAAATATTTAACTTCATATATATTTGAAATGTTTGAGACACTTCATATAATGTATTATTAAAATTATTATTATTATTAACATTATTGAATTTTACTTTAGTTTAGAAACTTTAATTGTTATGAAATTTGTCATATATTATTTTGCTTTTGTTTGGAAATAGTCCGTCTTTGTATAGCATCTAAGCATATTGTTTTCCACCAATTTTTGATAAAATTATATATTTGATAACCACTGGTTACAAAAGAAAACCATACAAAAGCAGTATTGCTGATTGTAGTTTTCCAAAAAAGTCAGAGTATAAACCTTGAACGTTTTTGAACGACCTGTTTCTATACAATAGTCAAAAATTGATCACTAAATATTTAAAAGCTTATGTACAGGTATATCATGTTAGATGTTATGTATATTATATAGTATATCATGCATCTCTTAGCAGACCCAATACAAAATATCTAGAGTAGAGTGGGAGTCGACTTTCTCTTATATTCATATTCTACATAATTTACGTAAATTTATACTATATGAATTCCACAGCAAGCCAACATTTGTTCTTGCGTAAGCGTGTTCAAGACTTCATTATAATAATTCGAATTATTCGTCTTCTAATCATACAATTTATAAAAATATTTAATCTAGTTCGATTATTCTGATAATGAATGTACACATACGATTTCAGAGAAACAAACATTCGTTATTGAGTTATTGGCCGCACTTTATATCTGCGTTTAAGTTTACCACTGTTTCGAAAACACTTTGGATCACTTTCCTCAGTGCTAAAAAGACCAAATAATTCACAAAGAAGACGATTAGTTTTATTTTGACCCAAGTCTGAGTTTATTTGCTAAAAATATTTTTGGTACTAATATTGGTAGTTATTGTTAAATTAATAACTTTTATAAACTTTACAACAGCTTCTCTGGTGATCTTGATGTTTTGCATTCATCTGGAATTACTTTTAAAAATCATTTGTTGCAAATACTTTGTATTTTAGTTTTCTTATATATATATTTTTAATATTTTGTATTATATTTTATCTTGCAAGATGTTTCTGGGACCTTATCCTGTAGTTTGCCTATTTTAATTAAATAAATAAATACGAGTAAATAAATGAATATTTAACATTTAGTAATTGAATGCAATTTATGAAATTCAGAAGTTTTTGATTACAGAATAGGCTATAATTTTCTTGCCTATAGTCACTTTCTCAGAAGACACTAAAAATAATTCGTTTTTAAAGATAAATATCCTTTGAAACTTCCTAAATAATGTACACATGGAAACATAATGACACAAGTTACAAGGACTTATTTTTTAATCTCCATCTTTATATCAAAGTATATGTAAAAGTGAGCCTACCGAAAAAACTTTGTCGCAAATGCATTATATTTGTGAAAAAAGTTTTTGCATGTAATATTTTATTAACCTGAAAAGGCGGCAACAATTACCTTTTCCTTTCTTCATTGCAATATGTCTTTAATTTTGGGGGTTTGCCATGGATACTATATTCTTGCTGGCTGAAGGCCCTATATTTACTGGGCATAATATTATATAGGATCGCGCTCTCACTGCAAATAACATTATTTATGGACAAAGTTAATTCTACTCTCGTCAGCATGGAATAGTCAATATTTGCAAAAGTAGTAGGAAGACTTGGTATGTTTCATAATTTTATGTTCAACATATTCAATCCAACCATGCAACTAGCTTCACTCCGGTTACGTAGAACATTAACGCCGCAACATATTCAGTCCTTTATGCCGGCTATTAAAGTATGTAAAATTATGTGAAAGCACACAGAATTAAGGAACATAGTACATTTTTTGCTGAAATTGCAGTTATCGAATATTAACTGCTGACGACCACATAAATGCGAAAACGGTCCATGAACGTGGATAATGTTGTTTGCAATGGACACACTATGATCATTTTAAGAGAGTTTCTCTATAGGCCGTAATATTAAGAAAAAGATGTTTGAAAAATGGGAGTTAGACATGTTTAACAAACAAGCATCTCGCATGCAACTTCGCATCAGAAAACGAATGGTACTTATTTTAGAACACTAGAATGGATCTTCCTCAAGATATTGCTTGATTTTCAAATAAATTTATAATAAAAATATGAAATTTTAAATATGTTTAAATGAGTTAACATCCCCAACATTTTCATTCAGTTAGCACATTCATTCGTAAGAAAACAGACACAAACAAAAATTTTCTCACCATGCAAACATTAACTTTTTAAAACGATTATCTCTTTCTAGAAAATTGGCAATTAAGGAATATTTGTTGAAATTATGCAATTTAAAACAGTATAAATTCATAATAAAAATAATTTATGAATAAAAGTTTACGCTGCTGCACATTAACAATGTTATTTTAATTCTTATAAACAGAAAAAAAAATTAAACTCGTAGTTTGCTGGCTTATACATTATCGGTCCTTCTAATAAATCAACAGTTTTTAAAAGATTCTATTTGAGTATATAGAAAATGTATAAAAGATTTTCTTAAACCTCGATAAATGATAATCAAAGCTAAATCAAATTTGATTTGTAAAATAAATTTATAATATTTTCTTTGCATGCTTTACGATAAGAAAGAGGAAAATGAAACAAAATGTTGTATAAAAATTTTATTAATCAAAATACATTTATCATGCAATTTAAATTTCAAATAGCGTTTGCTTAAAAAATAAGGAGAAAACGGCTATTAAAAAATTAGCTATAAAATCTAAAGGGATTATAAAAAAAAGAATGATATTTTGGCCAAGCAAGATCCATCCAATTCTTATTTTGTAACCCACCCTATTTTGTTTTTCCCTTTCTGAGGGGTTCATGTCACGCGGTGCAAGCAAAGTGGGGTCAGACACCTGCTGCGCAAACTAATGACCATTACGTTGTTGACAGGCGTGATAGGGGGAACGGGACTGTTCAGTTGGAAAACAAACATTTGACCAGTCTCGCTGCGGTCAGTTTAGCTACAAAGCTGCTTCTTGAAAAGGAACGAAACTGGGACAGTTAGATAGAGTTTTCTCAGCCGGCCAAGTGGTTAATAATTTAATTAAATCAACCTTCTTACAACCTTTAGATTGTTTAATATTCAATTGTTTTACTACTTTTCTAAGTTCATTAATAGTCTTTGACTTTAAGTTGAGCTCCATTTATTAGGAAACATTTTTTTAAATACTTTTTCCAAGATGCTTACTGTGATAAATACTTTTTAAATGCCGCTTTTTGTGTGTATAGGTATATTGCATACCACATTCACATTTAAATTTTTTATATTTGATTATGGAATCACAACATTTGCAATGACTTTGGAAGTAAATGTTTTCATTTCTATGATATATGTAAAACTCATTTACTGATTTCATAGTCAAACAGTGTATGCACTTTTTTGTAAGCTCCATTTATTAGGAAACATTTTTATAAAGGGATTGTAAAAAATCATTCCATATTTTTTCATATTTCTTTTTAACTTTTTGAACTTTTATATTATTTTCAATATTAAAAATATCACAAATCTTTTTCATAAAATAGTAATAGTTAATCGATTTCTCATAATACATAAAATCTGAAAATTTTAAAAACATATCCTCAATTTCTTGAGAAATATTATATCTCCTTCTTAATCGGTTAAAATAACAAACTCTACTATTATATCTTTGTTTTAAACTTTCGTAATCGATAACATAAAAATGTTCTTCTTCTCCTGAATCATAGATTAATTTCATCTCCATTTATTATCATCTTATTAAACTAATTCAGATGTCCAACTATTAAATTCATCGGGATATCCTAGCCATTTTACATAATACTTATTTCCTTTCTTTTTTATGATTTTTTCAATTTTATATACATCATCTTTTTTATTATATTTTACCATTTCATTTTCATAAAAAGTTCCTTCAATTTCTTTACTGTTTAAATCTTTTAATCGATAAGAAATTGGATCTGTTTTCAATACTTCAGAAACTATAAAAATCTCTTCAGTGAATGTAGAATCATCTACTTTCCTGAATGTTTTCTTAATTGTAGATATTCTAACACTATCTCCTATCTTAAATTTAGGTTTTTTCATGATCTTTTTAGTATATAAATTTTTATAAACTTGAGATTCATTTTCTCTAGCCTCAACAGGTGTCATTTTTATTGATCTATGATATGAATTGTTATAATTAAGTAATTTAGGTAATACATCAATATATCTTTTAGTATTGTTAGCATGCATATATTTTATAATTTTTTCTCTTATACTTCTATTAAATCTCTCAGCTATTGCAGATTTTATTTCTTTATTTTTAGTTGTAAACCAATGTATATTATTATCTTTAAATAATTTTTGGGTCTGTTTTCCTGTAAATTCAGTACCTTCATCTGTCAAAATGAATTTTGGTATTCTTTCTTTAAAAACTTGTTTAAAACCTTGTACAACTTCTTCAGATGTTTTTCTTTTTATAGGAAAAGCCCAAGCATATTTATTAAAAGCATCTATAACCGTTAACAAATAATTAGTTCCATCATTATATTTGCTATAATTTTTTTATAAATAACAAATCAGCGTCAAATTGATTATTACTGTTTGGAACATAAACCCTTCTTCTTTTAAATTTACGAATGACAGGTTTATATCTAGTATATACATCTTGTTCATGTAAAAATTCTTCAACATTAGGTAACCCTGTTTTTCTTTTCAATTCATTAATTCCACAATAACCTGTTTCTGGATTATAATATGTCTCTTTTAACTCCCTAAAAAAGTATTCTTTTTACTTCCACAAATAGTACAGATACCTTTACCAACAGGTTTATTATTTTTAGAAGTAGTTTTATAATAATTTTTAGTTGGGGTTTTATCTTTACACTTGACACAATATATAGAAATACCTAATCCAAAAGTTTTTTTAGCTTTAATAATAGGTTTAATAATTCCTCTATCTAATCTTTCTCGAAATGTTGGATCTTGTATAGCATTTAAATCGTCTATTAATTCTTGATCAGCAACATGTCTCTGTTTTGTATCTTTTGTTTTATTATATTCAATATCATGTTTTTTACATGCTTTATCAACTCTATTTATTCCAGGATCACCTCTTTTTAATCTTTTTTCTAATTTTGTAAATGGACCACAATATTGATATCCTGGTAAATGTAATTCTGGAGGATTTACTTTATCTTGAATCCATCCAACAATATCACCACCTTTC
The DNA here is from genome assembly GCA_951213105.1 of Amaurobius ferox. Lineage (NCBI taxonomy): Eukaryota > Metazoa > Arthropoda > Arachnida > Araneae > Amaurobiidae > Amaurobius > Amaurobius ferox. The sequence continues at coordinate 134,168,565 of OX578138.1, read as the reverse complement.
TTTTTACAAACCATTTATTTATTTAGAAATTTATATCCATTCAATTGCATTTGTTTTACATATTTTTCAACTGGATTAAATTTTAAACTTTTTATGAAATCCTTTTCACGGATATAAATTTCTTCTTCTGTCATATCCTTAGCTTTAAACGAATTAATGAGTTCTTTATAAAAATTATAACAATGTCTATATTCTTCTTTCCTTTCTGCTATTTTTAATGCGAGATCTATGGCTTCTACTATACCAACTGATAGACTTAAAAATGCAAGCGGTAGAAAGGCTATAGCTGATAAACCCGTTCCACTTAGAATAACCTTACTTAATGATAATGAAATACTTATCTTTTGATACATATTTCTACTCTTTCTGTAAACATATAATCTTTTTTCTAAATATACATCCATTTATAAAGGATTAAATTTTTTCCTGTATCTCATATCAGGATTCACTAAATCTAACATAAAAAAATCATATTTTTCTTGAACACTTTTATTATACATTTGTTTGAATTCTTCAGTACTTAATAAACCATCTATCTCTCTTATAATCTGTTGAATTTCTTTTGGTTGTAGAGTGAAAAATATATCGTAATTACAGTTCCTTCTTATATTGATAGGTGTTAAAAAATATGACTGAGTTAAATAAATAAAGGATGCGTTTTTCTTTCTACCTCTGATAAATAATTCTTCGATGTTTTTTTGATCTTTCTCAATCACACAATCATCAAAAATAACTAAATTCTTTAATGTAGGATTTAAATCATCTACATTAATAAAATTTTGATCTGAAGAAAATAATACTTTTTTTTTTAATTTATCATATAATTTTAATAATCTTTTCTTATTCTTTATATTCTTACATTTCAAAATATCTTCTCTTTCTATATCTTCAAACAATGTATATTTTTCTTGTAATTTAGAATATTTAGGTTCGTATAAATCTTTTGCACATATATATAATGCATCAAAAAATAATAAATCATAAATCAAATTTAACAGTAAATTTGTTTTACCTGAACCTGAAGATCCTACTATAAGCAATCTAAATGGTTGTTTAGGTAGCAAAGGATGTTGTTTAGGATCAGGTAATTCTTCTGGTTCTGTGTAATCTTTAATTTTTATCATAATTTACTAGCAGTAAAAATAAAATTTGCTGCAGTAAAAAATTAATATTATATAAATGAACTTAGAAAAAGAACGGAAACACAAGTTTTTAAAGCAAATAAAAGATTCAATTAAAATAGTAAAAATAGAAAAAGAAATAAGAAAGAATAATGAAGATCAACTAAAAGAAAAAATAGGTATTCAAAAAACCTTAGAGGAATTTCATAAACCAATCACTCAAGAAATTGAAAAATATGAAAAATCAAATAAAGATATTGTGAAAAGTATTCAAAATGTTGTAGAAAATATTTCATTTCCATCTATAGAAGAGCCTATTGAAGCTGTAAAAGAATTAGTATCTTATACTTATGATATCGATCAAAATTTAAATTTAAAATATTTAAAAGAGGAAAAATTATACAGACCGTCAGTATTTTTAAATGATCAAGAAAAATTAGAGGAGATGTATGGAAGAGCTAAACAGTTAAAAGAAGGATTATCTAAGAAAAGAGGCAACTTAAAAAGTACAATTTCTAGAGCTAAAAATATTTCAGAGGAGGAATTAAACCAGAAAAAGAATGATATAAAAGAAATTAAAAATAAAGAAAATATGTTGCAAAATTATATGCATAGATTAAATATGATTCGAAGTAGCAAAGAAATGAAGGTAGGTAAAGGATTGAATGTATTATCAAATTTAACAGAAAAAATATGTAACGGAAGTAAATCAAAGAAATTGTATAATCAAGTAACTTTATTGTTAGATATGTTATTAAAAAATAAAGAAATTACTTATAATGATGTACAACGATATCATAAACAATTTCTCTGTTAATAAATGATAAAATATAAAGTTTATTTGAGTGAAGGTCAGAAAAATAAACTTAAATCAGCTTTTAAAAATAAAGTAGAAGTAACATTACAAATAGATAAATCTAAAACTCCTAATCATGAGATGTATTTAACTAAAACTCAAATTAATCATATTAATGATAAAAAAAGAATTACAATCAGTAAAACTGAATTAGATAAAAATGGAGGATTTTTACCATTTCTAGCGGCACTTATACCCTCATTAATAACCGCTGCTAAATTAGCAGTTCCAGCAATAGCAACAGGTGCTTTATCTGGATTAGCTAGTTCAGCTGTGCAAAAAAAGGGATCTGGGAAAAAAAAAACTTGGAAAGGGAATATATCAACAGTGGGAATTAGCGACAAAATGATTATAGAAAATATGAAAAATGAAAAAGGATTTAGAGGTGTGTTTACCTCCGATTTATTACCTAAAACAATAGGAAAATTTGAAAATGGAATCATTAATTTAGATGTATCAACAGGTCCCGGAACTCATTGGGTTTGTTATTATAATGATCCTAAATATAAATATGTGGAATATTTTGATCCGTTTGGTGAATATGACAATATGAAGAAGGACTATATTCCTAAAAATATTAAATCATTTCTTGTTACATCCAATAAAAAAATAGGTTATAATGATAGTTTTTTACAGAAACCTTCATCTGTGAAATGTGGTATATTTTGTATGAAATATATAAGAGAAAGGAATAAAGGTATATCACCTAAAAATGTTCTCAAATCATTTCCTACACAAAAACCTAGTGACTATAATGAAAATTTTGTTATGTATAAATGATAAAATTAAAATCTGAAGGTCATGAGAAATCAGAAGAATTTACTGTAAATTTTATTACAAATCTTAAAATAAAAAAATTAGCTTTACACTCATTCTCTATGGAAGTTTCCTGGTTTAATATAAGTAAGAATTATGGAAATAACATATTTAGATTGTATACATTAGACACAGATATAACAATTACTATCTCAAATGGTAATTATACTATAAGAGGATTAAATGAGTGTATGATGAAAATATTCGGTGAGGATCCACCTGTCAAATTTGGTATTATTGAAGCAAGACAAAGAATATCTATTAAACTGAAAAATGGTTGGGTAATTGATTTTACAAAAAGTAACTTTCATAAAATTATAGGCTTTTTAAATCCTACATATGGAAGTTATGATGAAGAAACAGAGGTTGAAGGTGAACATATTGCTGATATATCTAATGGAAATGATAATATTTATATTCACTGTGATGTTGTAAAATGATCTTTAATAAATCAATATAATTCAGAAGTTATATATTCTTTCACTAATAAAAACCCTCCAGGTAGTATAATTTCAAAAGAATTTAATAATTGGATATTTTTTCCTGTTAAAGTAGATCCTGTTGAAAGAATAAAAATGAGGATTACTAATCAAAAAGGTGAATTAATAGATTTAAATAAAGGAGCTGTAGAATTTAATTTTATTTCTTCTTAAATAAATGAATAGAAGAAAAAGTAAAAAAATACAAGGATTTTTAAAGGTTTTATTGAAACCTAAGAATATATTAAATGTAATATTTTCTATGAAAAAGAAAGGAGGTGGTTTAAAAATTCTTCCTAAATAAATGATTTATGATTTAAGTGATACTCGTTATTATTATAATGATCACATTAAAAGTTATGAATTAAGAGAAATTCATCCAAAAGAACATAGTTCAGATGAGAATGCTACCTATGTTTTTCATATTAATGATACTAAAGCAAAAATTTTATATTCTAGAGGATATCTTGAACTAAAATTAAAAATTACAAAAAATGATAAATCATCCATTGGAAACGAAAATGTGAGTCTGGTAAATGGTGGAGGTTTTATCAAAACTTTAAAAGTACATATAGGAGATACTGAAATTGAATCAAATACACAGTCAAATTTTTCAATCATAAATCATGTTTTAAGATTAATTCATTATACTCCTGATTATGTAACATCACAAGCTCAAAATGAATTTTTTTATCTAGATACATCTGATTCAGCTGATCGTAATGAGTTCAAATATGATGGTACTTTAGAAGATACTACTAAAATAACTGAATTTTTTAATAATTTGAAAATGAATAAAGATTATAATGAAGGATTCGTAAAGAGATGGGAACTAACGAAAGATAGCAGTGTCATTAAAATATGGACACCTTTAAAAGATATAATCGATTTCTTTAGAGAATATGAAAAGATAATTTCTGGTTTTGAAGTGAAAATAGAAATTCAAAGAAATGAAAATAAAAATATGATATATACTAATATAAGAAACGAAAATTATAAGGTAGTAGTTGAAGGTTTAACCTTACATTTACCTTATATAGAATTAAAAAATTCTGCAGAAAGTTTGTTTCTGGAATCATATCTATCTGATAAAGATATAGAGGTAAATTGGGATCGACATAGATTTAAGATGGTAGGCCTTTATAGAAGCAATAGTGGATCTGTGATAGCAACAACAGCGTCAGATGAAGTTTTAAGTGTCTATGTTATTCCTCAATATGTTGAAAGAGATAATAATTATGAAAAAAATAATATGATATTTGATCATATAGATATGGCAGAATGCTGGTTGATGATTAATAATAAACAAGTTCCTCTTATGCGTTATAAAACAAATTTTGCCAATAAAGATTATGGTAGAGTGTATGAAGCTCTTTTACGTGAAGGACTTTACGATAATAATACAGATACAGGACCTTTGATAAATAAGGAGAATTTTGGTAAACTGTATCCTATTTTTCCTTTTGACTCATCAAATCATGAAAACTACACCGATTTAAATAATTTAGATATTGAATTTAATTGGATAACGAATAGTCAAAAGGAATATAAGTTTTATTTTATTTTTAAAGAAAGAAAGAGATGTTTTATAAATTTAAAAAATAAAACTATAACAATGGTTAAGAGTTTAAAATCTTAAAATTAAATAAATGAGTGCTTATTATCCACCTTATGATGATCAAATGAAAGAAGGACCTATTGGACCTCCAGGTATAGGTTTTAAATTAATGAATGATGGAAATTATGATATGGAAAATAGAATTTTAAAAAATTGTGAAAATCCTATAGATGATTTAGATTTAACCACTAAAAGTTTTGTTTTGAATAAAATAGAGAATAATCATCATGAATTGAGAGATCTTATAAAAACTAAATATGATGAGGGTTTTTTAACCTTTACTGAAGAAACAGGCAAGAGAATAAAAGAATTAGATGAAACAACTTTACATTCTTCAGAAGGAAAAGCTTTTGATGCAAAAGGAAAAAGAATAGGAAATGTTGCAGATCCTAAAGATGAAAAAAATGTTGTGAATAAAAGATATTTTGAAAAAAATTCGTTAATATTACAGAATGATAAATTTGATGTAAAAAATAAAATAATTACAAATGTTTCTGAACCTGAAAATGATAACGATGTTGTCAATAAAATATATTTAGATAATAGAGATATCTGGATTACTGTAGATGATCTTATTTTTATAGATGAAATATTTACAAAAGTAAATTTCAATATGATGAGTTCTAAATTACTGACCCCAGAGATGCTATTAACTACAGATATGTATATGAAAATATCTATATATATAGCTATATATGTAGAAAATATATATATATATGATAAAAGTTCACTGATATCTCTAGAAATCAATGGTAAGGAAATTTTAAATGCTAATACAAATACAGTAACATGTTTTGCTTACGGTAAACGTGATGATATCATTACATTATGGATAAAATCTGATGGTAACACTTTAAAACCTTATATGCATATTGAAAAAATTTCTTTCTAATAAATGGATATTGATTGGAATGAATTTTCCAGAAAAAATTTATCTGAAGATGTAATTAGAAATCTTATTAGTCATGTAAATTGGGATTTAGTTTTACAATATTCAACGCTGTCTGAATCTTTTATTGAAGAATTTGCTCAACCTGATGATTGGCCTAAAATTTCTAGATATCAAAAATTATCAGAAGATTTTATTGAAAAATGTAAAGATAAAGTAGATTGGGTAAACATATCTCAATATCAAACTTTAAGTAACGAATTTATCATAAAATTTTCTGATAATTTAGATTCATATAAAGTATCAATATTTCAAAATCTTACAGAAGATACAATGAGAGAATTAAAAGATGATTTAAATTGGTTGTATATAACTAGATATCAAACATTTAGTGAAAATTTTATAGAAGAATTTATGCATAAATTAGATTTTTGTTATTTGATTAAATATAAATTTGAACTATTACCTGATCACTTTTTTAATGTTTATTGGAAAAAAATACAAGCAATACAGATGAGTGAATTAAATAAAAAGTTTGGTCATAATGAAATAGAACCTTACCAAGAGAAAATTTTTGAAGAGATATATGAAGTTAAATCAGTCTTGAGAGAGAGTGTTATCTTTTGAGACAATTAACTAACAAAGAGGATAAATAAATATTTAATAAAAATGTTTCTATATAAATGGATGTTGTATATAATAATGGTATGAAAAAAAAAACTATCTTAAATATAGAGAATCCTACTGAAGTGAAATCTATTTTTATATATAATTGTTGTCTTGAAGGAATAGAAAATTTAACTAATTTAAAAGAATTATATTGTTGGAGGAATAAATTAACATCTCTTGATAGAATAAAAAATTTAACGAATTTAAAAGATTATATTGTGATTCAAATAAATTAACATCTCTTGAAGATATAAAAAATTTAACTAATTTAGAAACATTAAATTGTAAGGGAAATAAATTAAAATCTCTTGAAGATATAAAAAAATTAACTAATTTAAAAGTATTATATTGTGAGGGAAATAAATTAACATCTCTTGAAGGTATAAAAAATTTAACTAATTTAAAAGAATTATATTGTAGAGGAAATATATTAACACCCTTTGATAGAATAAAAAAAAATTTATATTGTGGAGGAAATAAATTAACATATCTTGAAGGTATAAAAAATTTAATTAATTTAGAAACATACAAATTGTGGAGGAAATAAATTAACATCTCTTGAAGGTATAAAAAATTTAACTAATTTAAAAGTATTATATTGTGAGGGAAATAAATTAACATCCCTTGAAGGAATAGAAAATTTAACTAATTTAAAAAAATTATATTGTAGCGAAAATGATATTACATCTCTTGAAGGTATAAAAAATTTAATTAATTTAGAAACATTAGATTGTAGCGAAAATGATATTACATCTCTTGAAGGTATAAAAAATTTAACTAATTTAAAAGTATTATATTGTGAGGGAAATAAATTAACATCCCTTGAAGGAATAGAAAATTTAACTAATTTAAAAAAATTATATTGTAGCGAAAATGATATTACATCTCTAAATGAATTAATATTTTTGCCTGGAATATATGAATTATGCTATGATATAAATAAAATATATTTACCCCCGATTTTAAGAAGACAATTATTTCATAATAATGTATATAATGACTCTCAAAATGTGCATAATACATATATTCAAAAATCTTTGAGAGAGAGTATCATAAAATTATTAAATACAGAAATTACATATGATTTAGATGAATGCTTTAAAGAATTAGATATAAAAATTAACTTATTGGAGGAGGAATTGCATAATATTAAATTTAGAGAGATATTAGTTGTTGTGTTTAATAGAATTTTAAAAAATGTGAATAAAAATGAAATTATAAAAGTGTTAAAAGATGAACTAAAAGAGGCTGATGATAAATGTTTCGTTGGGAAAGTAACTAGAATAATTAATGTACTAAGTGGATTTGATCCTGATGTTTCTATTATGATTTCTGATAATGAACAAAAAAATATTATAGCAGAAAAAATATTTAGAGAGTCAAAGTCTGAAGACGAATACAGACTAAATCTTAAAAAAGAGATGGATCATAGAGGTTTTACAGATTATGAAGAATGGATGAATATATAACTAAATATATTTTAGAGTAGAGTTAAAAAATAATTCTAAATAAATGGATCTTTATAAGATTAAAAAATCTCTAGAAAAAAAAGGAATTAGTGTAATAGCAAGATTTATAGAATCAAACGGTGATACTGGAACAGCATTTTTAAGTAATTATAATGATAAAGATCTTAAAAAACTTAGTAAGAATATTAAGTCATATTATAATTTTGGTGGAGAGAAAAAATTTAGTAAAGATTGTATACAACTTACTTTTATTGAAAAAAAGTAATTATATGATTTTCCAAGTATGGAAATATGCTTTTTTTTTTTTTAACATCTTCTTCTAAAAAAATTTATATTATAACTTCAATATTATTAATACTATCAAGATTTTATGATCTCTATAAAACGCGTCCGTAATTTATGGACGCGTTTCGTCATCAATATATTTTAGGATTATTTTAAAGCTTAGAGGATTTATTTAATCCTTTCACCGTAATTTACCTATATATGAGGGAGCCCCAAAATGGAGCGGCCTATCTTTTGATCTCTTTTTTCATGCATTTATCTAATATTTGGTCTAAATGTTAAAAAGGTCTTATTTTGATATAAATCATGTTTTTAATATTAAAATGGATCGAGACCTTTTTTTTTTATATATAAAAAGATAAAAATAAGCTATAAAATATAGTTTTTAGTGTATAAAGTACATGTGCGCTCATACGTACATATATATACTACTGCAGGGAAAGTAAAAATATATGAAAGCAGGCGTTTTGATGAAATACCAGACACTTAGTAGAGACGGAAGCTGTTTTGAAACGAAGTCAATTTAATGGGGCTGTTTTCTGACTTTGCAAATTTAAAAGATTACATTTCATTTTTTTTTTAATTTAGCTTTTTCTTATTATTAATGCTCGAACAAACGGCAAAATGTAGATAAAAACTCTACATTAGTTTTGTTACTCTACATGGTGGGACTACATTAGTTTTTTTTATTATTATAGCTTTTATCTTTAGTCTCACATACTTCAGCCCCAGTTGATCCGATTTCAGCCCCCCTGTTGATCCGATTTTAACCTCCCCTTGTTGATCTGATTAATATGCAATTTTTACTGGCACATAGACCCTCATTAATATAGGCCGCTTTAAAACCTCGGTGGTCTGAACCCCGCGCATCGAGTAAAATATGGGCTGTTTTCTTTTTTTGCAATTTAAATTATTTTCAGCGCACTTCTTAAGGACGTATCGAAGGATCATATGTAATGCGCATTACACCCACGTTGTATAATAAATGCACGGGAAAAAATGGAGTGTTGGAATGAGTTTGGTTCAAAACAAACCATTTTAAATTGAGTGTTGCTACCTTTATCTGTATTATTTGTATAGTGAGCGCTGATTTAGGATCAGGGCAACGACGGGTAATTCGCTCTAGTGATTATATAAATATTGATTGGGATTTCGGATACATGTGTTTAGGTGTGTGTCCGCGTGTATGGTGTGTGCTTGCATATGGATCTCATTTAATATGACGAAATGAGTGGAACCATGTTCTCTTCTCAGACGAGTCCCGCTTTAGCGTACAGCGTAATAGGCGAATCATCATTTGGAGAAAACGTGGCACTCCTGAACGTGGAATAATCTTGTATTTGTGAATAAAAATATCCGATTTGGAGAATGCGGCGCGAAAGCCTGGGACGGTATCTCTATTAATAGCTGTACTGAACTGTACATAATCAAAAATGGATCACTGACAGCTCAGAGATATAGGTATGAGATCTTCAGAACTCTTGTGTTTTCTTACACTGCAGTAATCGTGGATGAATTCTTTATCATGGATGATAACGCTTGCCACATCGTACTCAGCTAGTGGATAACTTCTTTTCTTCGACGTAGGAATCTTTCGATTGGATTGGCCAGCATGTTCCCCAGACATAAAACCAATCGAACATGTTTGGGACAATTTAGGTAGAAGAGATACTGGTCGATTACCACCCCCAGAATCAGTTCATCAGCTTGAAACCGCTCTTCCTCAGGAATACGAGAGAATGCCTCAGTAAATCATTGATAACCTCATTCATTCCCTGACTCTCAAGTATGCAACATTACTATCGACCAGCGAAAACCATTCCCCTTATTGAAACTAATTTTTATTCGAGAAATCTCATTTTTATTTCTTCGTTTTTATAAAAAGTACAAAATGTGCATTTTTTTGTTTTCCGATAAAAAGGAGAATAAAAGTTAATTATTCCTTGTTTTGCGCATAATTTTCTTCTCAAATAACTTACAACACTTATGGATCATAATAGCCAACATAAATATTACTCATTCGCAGTTTTTTTCCTCTAATTGTTTTTTGCAGTGTAGTTTAGCCGTAAAATGAGATTTTGTCAAAATAGTAACTCTTCGTAAACTCAAAAACTGTTGAAGTAATTTATATTGAATACAACGAATATTGTGTGGATGTGAATGCAGAAAGTAAACTTAAACAAGAAAGATCAATTATACATAAAGCATTGATTATGAAACACTTTTCAAATGAAATGCAATTTTATTTAAACATCTCTGAAATACGATACATTCAGTGCTGACACATTTTAAATTATCACAGCACTGCAATAATTTATTATATTTGAAATCTTAAAACTTCACCGAAAAAAATGACCTTTATTCAAATGAAGGCATCGAAATATAATTCGTCTGACTCTCTATGTAAAAGCAATGAATATTGCATTCATACCACTTTTATGCCAGACTCCTGAGCTAAATCATTTTGCTTGAAAAAAATTCAGCAATTCTTATACAACTCATCTTACAATCACTTGTTTACATTCTGCATCCATTAAAATTAGGCTTCGTTAAAGAAATATTCAAAGTTTGATGATCATTTAAATTAAAAAATATTATAATTGCTTTGGCACAGAATATAGATTCACAGAAAATACGAAAAAATGAAGCGGTTTTAGGACGGATGCAACACCAAATATGAATTTAAAAGAACTTTTACCTAGTGTCAAAATCATGATTTTTACACTCGGAAAAAAGATGGATGAAACATTTCATTTTGAAGTGAGTCATGTGACTTCTTCATATTATATGGGTGTAATTATTATTTTACTTTTTATTTTAAAAACTATCGAATATATTTTGCTGAAATTTTTTTATATATTTTGTGGGATAATTTCAATATTTTTTTTAATTTTCGAAGCAATTCAAGAATTTTAACTTTGCTTAAAAATGTTTGGAAAATTAAATTCTATAGGGTAAAATATATTTCAATTTTTCAACCCGGGCTCAATCCTAAACTAATTGGGTAATATTATTCATTTACATCCCCGTATGTTCCACTGACCGTCTCAACAACATACTAAAATTTCATTTTGATGAAGTCATTTTTACAGCAGTTATCGTACGAACGGACGGACAGACAGACAGAATGAACAAAGCCATAAACACTTTTCAACTATGTTGGAAAGTATTAAACTTGATAATGGTTTTGCTCAAACGTCAAATACCCACAGATTTATTGTAGAACACCTCGGGATTGTCCCGACCCTCTATGTTCATAAATGTAATAGAAAAATCGTATAACATTTCAAGAACGCTACGTGTCAGTGTCCTTAAATGAGTGCCAATCTTTTTCTTTGGTAAATAGGTATACCTATATTTGCTATATAGGTCTCTTAGGTATATATATATATATATATATATATATATATATATGTGTGTGTATGTGGGTGTGTGTGTGGGTGTGGGTGTGTAAATATAAAAGACAGATTTCTAAAGAAAAATATTGAAATGAATTTTAGTGTACTTGCGCACAGCAGCATAAAACACTAAAAATATATAAAGGGTTAATATGTAAAAGTAAAAATTGAAATAAAAATGAAGAATCAAGGCAACGTAAAGTGCTTATACAATGGCGGTAAGGGGTTGTGACCTTACTCCCCAGTTATCAACATGCATGTCTTTAATGCCGCGGCATGCGTCAGCACTGGACGCCAGCACATCCATGGACGCCAGCACTGACTGTAGCCAACCTCTGGAGTGATAATCAAAATTATCACAAGACCTTTTTTAAAGGAAAGTGATATTAAAAAGTATTGGTCCAAGCCTCAGAGACAGCTAAGTTTATGCCTATGTTTCCTCTTTATAACATCAAAATAATCATATTCAGTAGTTTAGATGTTTGTGATGTCATTACTCTCAAAGACGTATAATCAATGTTCATAATGACCTCAAATATTCACACAAACTTAACCCATATTTTTCATTTTTTCCGTAGTAATTTTTGATGTAATGGATCATAAATTGCATTGGTTATCTTTGCCTGAATGCCTGTTGTAAGAATTTTCTGTCACTTTCCAATCTGGTGACGTCACTGCTTACAATTTTTTTTGTTCTCGCTAGACCACCAATAAATACATTCCTAAATATATCCAAGTGTAAATTAGATGTCCAATGTATGATTCCTGTTGTAGGAATATTATAAGTTATTCTTTTATCATATATATAGAATGACAATTTATTATGGCTTAAATCAATACTGAGCTCTAGAAAATTTACGACATTATTCTGGGTCGACGACATTATTCAACTTCGACATTATTCAATTTACGACATTATTCAACTTAAGTTACGAAATTCCTTTAGGAATAAAAATTTACAATTACAACTATTTAAGTAAAACCTGTTGACGGGAAATAATGTAATATGCAATTGTAAAACCAATCCTTATAAAGATCCTGTTATAGGTCATATAGTTACAGGTAAACTTGAAGTAATCAATAATAATGCCTTAAAAAGAGCTTTCAAATTAGGCACAAAATACCGTAATCCACACCAAGGAAATCCTCTTGATACTTTCACAAAGAATATAGAGGCATTTATATATAAGATGTCTATAAAATTCAGCATCCCAGTTTGTCCAATGTATGATTCCTGTTGTAGGAATATTATAAGTTATTATTTCATCATATATATAGAATGACAATTTATTATGGCTGAAATCAATATTGAGATCTAGAAAATTTACGACAGTATTCTGGGTTGGTGGATTTTCTTCCAATATTAAATTTGAGTGATAAAATTCAAAATTCATTTGAAAACTTTCGTTTTCATAACCTATTAACAAATCATCAACGTAACGTATGTAAATTATTTCATTGTTAATATGGGACATTTTTTCAAAATGATCAAGATAGATGTCTGCTAAAATTGACGAGCATCCACCACCCATGGGGATGCCTTTGATTTGCTTATAAAAATTCAGACCGTTATATAGGTACTTTTCTTCTATAACTATCTTAATCAGAGATCTATATTTGTTGATTTCTATATATTTTTGCATTTCCAATTCCCCGTACAACAAGTTCAGTATTCGGTATAATACCTTGAGTTCAAAATTGTTAAATAGCTCTTGAAAATCATAGGTTCTGAAAAATAATTTTGTTTGATGATTCCTCAAGATCTCTATGACCTCGTAGCTGTTCCCAACAATATAAGATCCCCGATCTTTAATTTTCTTTAATATAGGTTTCAATATTGCGAGAAGCAATTTGTTAGCTTTAGTGAGGTAATTTTTGAATCCAACTGTTACTGGTCTGAAGCTTTTTGGAGTTTTATGAAGATTGGGTATATTTATTTAATATGGGTATTTTATTCTTTCTAATACTTAATTCCTGCCTTAAGATATAAGGCTTCGATTCTGTTATTAATCGCTTGGTGTGTCATGGTTATCTTGCTGTATAAAGCTTGATATTCATAATTTGCCATAAGGGTTTTTATTTAAAGGTATCTGCAAGTAAATGCATTATTACCAGGTACTTTATCGGTGTTAGTTATTATATATTGTTCTTGCAATAACCTTAGATTCTTTATATCCAGTTTACATCCCGTTTGATAAGTATAATACTTTTTGTAATAATACTCAATATCATTCAATACTTTGGATCTCCACTTGTTGAATGTAAAATCTGGAATGCTGAATTTTATAGACATCTTATATATAAATGCCTCTATATTCTTTGTGAAAGTATCAAGAGGATTTCCTTGATGTGGATTACGGTATTTTGTGCCTAGTTTGAAAGCTCTTATTAAGGCATTATTATTGATTACTTCAAGTTTACCTGTAACTATATGACCTATAACAGGATCTTTATAAGGATTGGTGTTACAATTACATATTACATTATTTCCCGTCAACAAGTTTTTACCTAAATAGTTATAATTGTAAATTTTTCTTCCTAAAGAAATTTCGTAACTGTAAGTTGTTCTAATATTTATATCAGTTATAGGAAGATGCTGTTGATGTGTTTTCAATATCTTTCCAAATGGGATACAATTGAAAGTTTTATTTTGAAATAAGATCGATAGATATACCACATCACTTTTTTCTTCGAGCTGTGCGTTCTTCAATTTCATGTTTAAAAAGGTGGATCGTTTTTTGATCCAGTCACTCATGGTAGCCAAGTTAAGTTTTTGGAATGAGTTCAGCTCGTTTGTAGACCATATTTTTATTTGTTTAGACCAGATATTCCACATCTGTAGCATATATTTTTTTCATATGGTCAAAATATATAATTTGATAACCGTAATTTTATGTACTTCAAATTGATAAACCTGTTACATATAGTTGATGAAAGATTCCTTGCGATCGTTAAAACATTGGTTTTTGTTTCTTTTTTTACTTCTGAACCATCTTCTACGTTTTTTGTTATTGCTTGTTTCTACTATAGCTGTATTAGAAGTATTATAGTAATATTCGTTATTATATAACCTGTTAAACATCATTGAATTTAATCCATATGGATATATGGTATTACTTTGTAGTATATGCATATTTTCCCACCAGATGCGTTCTTCCAACTTTACGGCAAAGTCTAAGATTGTAATTGATATATTATTAAAAGAATGAGATTGAAAGTGAGAGTATAGAAGATGGTATTCCTGATTAATGGCTGAATTTCTCTTAATTTGGTTACGGTGAAGATTTATTCTTAGATTCAGAGGATTTTTTGTCTGACCTACATAAGTTAAATCACAAGTTTTACATTTGATCATATATATACACTGGTATGCCTTACAAAATAGAATGAATTTACTTGAATTTCCTGTAATATGAGGATCTGCACAAGGCCACAGCTTGCATCTTTTCGAGATGCCTTTTTTAAATTTGAAGAATGGCATGTAACTGAAATTATGTCTGTATATAGGATCTCTATAATGCTTCATTGTCAAGTTATTGGTAGGCCGAGTTGTTTCATTAATATCAAGACGCTGTTTTCTTGTTTACCATTTCTGACGAGAGGTTTAAAATATCTTTTTATAGTATTGGGGTCAGGTTGCATGGTGACGGTCCTACGAATTCCTGATATCCGTATTACCGAGCAATTTACGTAAATAAAAATTTGATTGAAAATATTTTCCAGGCGCTATAATATATATTTTGTATTCATCATAATTTTATAGTTTATACTCTTATAAAGAGTGGTGCTTTTTTGAATCGTTATATAATATCACCAAAACGAATAACAGGCATAGTACCTCATATTATCATGACAATCCTCTATTTTCCCATTTCAAAAATCATCAAAGAACTAACCTAACTCTGTCAGTCGTAGTGTATATTTTTTACAATATCTTTTACTTTTATATTGGTAGGTTTTAATTTTATATGATTTTTATGTTTTTAAATTTTTTGAAGGTACAATATTCGCACAAAACAAGCACTACAACATGAACTATACATCTATATAAATAAAAATGAAAATCTGTCTGTCTGTCTGTCTGTCTGTCTGTCTGTCTGTCTGTCTGTCTGTCTGTCTGTTTGTCACACCATCACGGGAGAACGGCTGAACCGAATTTGATGAAATTTTGTGGGTAGCCCAGAAATAGCCCCACTTAAAATTATATCCATGTTTGGAGTTTCTACGACCAGTGGTTCTCGAGATATTAGTAAAAAACGAAATTTTCGTTTGTCTCATCGTCCCGGAAAAACGGCTGAACCGAATTTAATGAAATTTGGTGAATAGCCTTGAAATATCCCCCCATAAATTTTGTCCAAGTTTCGAGTTTCTAAGACCTGGGGTTGTCGAGATATTAATGAAAAACGGAACTTTTTCCTAGGAGTTCTACTCCCTAACTCCGTGGTTTATCCAAACGAAAAGCTTGAAAATCGTTTGAAAGTAAATTAAAATTTAATCTCTGAGTTTGATGGGAGGTTTTTTGCGTTAATTAGTCACTTTCTGAAAACATGAATTGTTTGAAACATGATTTAAAGGGGAAATCTATCTCCATGGTTCATGGTTTATTTAAAACAAGCTTTTACGGAACAATGAGAAGTATAGAGAAATCAAAATCGTTATTTAATTTCGCAGTTTATGTTATAAGACATGATATATTTACCATGTTATAAGATTCTATCTTATGTTACTCAGAAACGCAATTAAATAAAATCTGTCTGTTAATTTTAATAATTATTTTTTCGATTTGAATAATAAATAAATGGATATAAAAATATATTTTAGAAAAGAACGATTTGATTTTTCTTATAGCATTTTTGACTGGATAATATCAATTACGGTCTTCAGGTTTAAAAATTATTATTATTTATATTTTCGGGGATTATTGATTCAAGGATTATTGATATTTTCAAGTTATTATGCAGTTATTTTATTATGACAAAAATTGTTTAAACTCATATATTGTATGTTGTACGAATCTTCTACAAATACACGTGTATATCTTTTAATCTACGAGAATATAAGTAGTACAGGTATATTGACATATGTTTTGATATATATTGGCATATATTGGAATCAATTACGACCTTCTTGTATAAAGAGGACGGATATTATTGATGTTTTCAATTTATTACGTCATCTCTTTTATTTTGGCAAATATTTTTGAGACGCATATTGTAATACGGGTAATCTTCTACTAACACATTGGCATATTTTCTGATCTGCGACAATATAATTAGTACGGGGTTGCATATATTCATTCAATTCCTATTTTTTCTTCTGTAAATTTGCTTACAAAAGGGGGCAGGATGTTTTATTCTTCAGATCTGATCGTGAAGATAATTTTGCATAGTGAGAACATATATTCTTAAACGTCTCTTTAGGAGCAATAAATTTAATATTTTAGCAGAATTTGCACATGATTGCGAACTTTAAATTTCTTTAAATTATACACTCCGTACGAATAACGGGTGTGCTGTTAGTGGTTAATAAATTTTAACATTTTAGGAGGATATATCATGTTGCTCGGCATCGCAATTAAATTAAATGTGTTTGTTAATGTTTTTATTATTTTTTTTCGATTTAAATAATAAATAAATGGATAAATGGATATAAAAGTATATCTTATGAATGGACGGTTTGATTTTTCTTTTAATTATATTAATTGCTGACTGCGTACATCAATTTCATTTATTTTGGCAAAGAGTTTTCAAGCTTATATCTTATTTAGCTACTAAACTCATATATTGTGTTTAGCCAATAAATTCATATAGCCGATTGTTGAAACAGGAAAAGAGTAGAGCGGGTATATCTTCTAATACAATTGTAGTGTTTTCATTTAGTATATTGAAACGGGATAAGAATGTTTCATTCAGATCTGCAAATTCAAAGCTACGAATTTGGAGGGATATCGCTAATTTGACAACTTTTCTTAAACTTTGCCAAATTGACGGAAATGTCGCCAAATTGATATAAACGACACACAAACAGCTGCAATAAACCTTCGGGTTGGTCGTGTGGCTTGGGTCTTCTACATATCAATGAAATTTTTTTTGTTTTGTTAGAAGAGAGTACTGAAATGATGTTTGGTTAGCATTTATCTGTCAGACCAACCATCCTACTTAGTAATACATTTAGCGAATTTTTAAAATGTCACCAAGTTGATAAAAATGTTTTCAAATCTATAAAAATATCTTGAAATTGATAAAATTGCGCTACATAAATGATATTAATTGTTTTTTGTTAGGAGATAGTATTGTGATGATATTTCGTCAATTTGTCGCAAAGTGGAACTGTCAGTTCTACAGTCCCACTTGGCGATAAATTTGGCGATTTTTTAAAATGTCGCTAATTTGACGAAACTGTCGCCAAATGTTCCATGGAAATATAACTATTTAGACGATATTTTTTCTACCAATTTATTTGAAGCAAATGATATCATGTCGCTTAGCAACGGATTTAAATCCAATGTGTTTATGCGGCAGACGATTTTTATTAAATCCTTTCCGATTTGAATAATGAAGATATGTATATAAAATAAATTTCATTGCCATTTCATTTTGGACTGGATAATATCAATTATACTCTTCAGGTTTAAACATTATTATTATTGATATTTTCCGGAATTATTGATTCAGGGATTATTGATACTTTTAAGTTATTACGCCATTGTTTTATTGCGGCAAAAATTGCTGACACACGCATATTGTACGTTGTACGAGTAATATTCTAGGAATGCACGGGTATATCTTCTAACCTACGAGAATATAAGTAGTACAGGTATATTGGCATATATTTTGACATATATTGGCATATATATTGGAATCAAGTACAGTCTTCTGGTATGAAGATTAAGGGGATTAATTATATATTCAATTTATTACGTCGTCTGTTGTATTTTACAAAAAAAATTTGTGACTCATATTGCAAAACGGGTAATCTTCTACTAATAATCGGACATTATAAGTAGTACGTGTATATCTTCCCATATAATTTCAGCACTTTAATTTTGACATATATTGGAATAAATGACTGTCTTCAGATTTAAAGATTACGGGTTTATTGGTATTTTCAATTTATACATGTAATCTACTAATACAGGTTATATTTTCTAATATTCGCGTATATAATTAGTACGGGTCCCATACAATTTTAACGCTTTTATTTTGCATATATTGATTCAATTCCATATTTTTTTTTTATATTTGCTTACATAAGGGGTCCAAGATGTTTTATTCTTCAGATATGTCCATGAAGATAATTTTATATAGCGAGAACAGAGATTCTTAAACTTCTTTTTAGGAGCATTATATTAAATATTTTAACAGAATATTTTGATTAAACATGTCATTTAGTATACTATAAGAATTTGGGCATGATTATGAATTTCAAGTTTCTTTATATTATATACTCCGTACGAAGAACGGGTATGCTGCTAGTATATAATAAAGATACACATATGAGATTCAACTCAGCCCCCTCAAACACAGCTATTATCAACATACCGAAGGCCAAATCCAAACACGCCAGCAGCCCGTGATGAACCCCGCTGACACCAAAACACACATATCGATTCCAAGAGGAAAAAGGTAAAGAAATTTAAAAGAATTTTAAAGTATTTTAAAGTATTTGATCATCAAAATTAGCGCACAGCAGCCAGATCGTAAAATTCATAAATATGTAAATATAAAAGATAGATTTCTAAAGAAAAATATTGAAATGAATTTTAGTGTACTTGCGCACAGCAGCATAAAACACTAAAAATATATAAAGGGCTAATATGTAAAAATAAAAATGGAAATAAAAATGAAGAAGGTAGGCAACGTAAAGTGCTTACACAATGGCGGTAAGGGGTAGTGACCTTACTCCCCAGTTATCAACATGCATGTCTTAAATGCTGCGGCACTGCACTCCTGGACGCCAGCACTGACTTGTAGCCAACCTCCGGAGTGATAATCAAAATTATCACAACACCTTTTTTTAAAGGAAAGTGATATTAAAAAGTATTGGTCCAAGCCTCAGAGACAGCTAAGTTCATGCCTATGTTTCCTCTTTATAACATCAAAATTGTCTTATTCAGCAGTTTAGATGTTTGTGATGTCATTACTCTCAAAGACGTATAATCAATGTTCATAATGACCTCAAATATACACACACAAACTTAACCCATATTTTTCATTTTTACGTAGTAATTTTTGATGTAATGAATCATAAATTGCATTGGATATCTTTGCCTGAATGCCTGTTATAAGAATTTTCTCTCACTTTCCAATCTGGTGACGTCACTGTTTACAATTCTTTTTGTTCTCGCTAGACCACCAATACATACATTCCTAAATATATTCGCGTGTAAATTAGATGTCCAATGTATGATTCCTGTTGTAGGAATATTATAAGTTATTCTTTTATCATATATATAGAATGACAATTTATTATGGCTGAAATCAATATTGAGATCTAGACAATTTACGACATTATTCTGGGTTGGTGGATTTTCTTCCAATATTAAATTTGAGTGATAAAATTCAAAATTCATTTGGAAACTTTCGTTTTCATAACCTATTAACAAATCATCAACGTAACGTACGTAAATTATTTCATTGTTAATATGGGACATTTTTTCAAAATGATCAAGATAGATGTCTGCTAAAATTGACGAGCATCCCCCACCCATGGGGATGCCTTTGACTTGCTCATAGAAATTCAGACCATTATATAGGTAGTTTTCTTCTATAACTATCTTAATCAGAGATCTATATTTGTTGATTTCTATATATTTTTGCATTTCAAATTCCCCGTACAATAGGTTCAGTATTCGGTATAATATCTTGAGTTCAATATTGTTAAATATCTCTTGAAAATCATAGGTTCTGAAAAATAATTTTATTTGGTGATTCCTCAAGATCTCTATGACCCCGTAGCTGTTCCCTACAATATAAGATCTCCGATCTTTAATTTTCTTTAATATAGGTTTCAATATTGCGAGAAGCAATTTGTTAGCTTTAGTGAGGTAAGTTTTGAATCCAACTGTTACTGGTCTGAAGCTTTTTGGAGTTTTATGAAGCTTAGGTATATTTATTAAATATGGGTATTTTATTCTTTCTGTGTACTTAATTCCTGACTTTAGAAATATGGCTTTGATTCTGTTATTAATCGCTTGGTGTGTCATGGTTATCTTGCTGTATAAAGCTTAAAATTCATAATTTGCAATAAGGGTTTTTATTTAAAGGTATTTGCAAGTAAATTCATAATTACCAGGTACTTTATCGGTGTAAGTTATCATATATTGTTCTTGCAATAACCTTAGATTCTTTATATCGAGTTTACATCCCGTTTGACAAGTATAATACTTTTTTTAAAAATACTCAAAATCATTCAATACTTTGGATCTCCATTTGTTGAATGTAAAATCTGGGATGCTGAATTTTATAGACATCTTATATATAAATGCCTCTATATACTTTGTGAAAGTATCAAGAGGATTTCCTTGATGTGGATTACGGGATTTTGTGCCTAATTTGAAAGCTCTTATTAAGGCATTATTATTGATTACTTCAAGTTTACCTGTAACTATATGACCTATAACAGGATCTTTATAAGGATTGGTGTTACAATTATATATTACATTGTTTCCCGTCAACAGGTTTTACTTAAATCGTTGTAATTGTAAATTTTTCTTCCTAAAGGAATTTCGTAACTGTAAGTTGAATGATGTCGTAATTTGAATAATGTCGTAAGTTGAATATTGTCGGAAGTTGAATAATATCGTCGAATCAGAATAATGTCGTAAATTTTCTAGATCTCAGTATTGATTTAAACCATAATAAATTGTCATTCTATGTATATGATAAAAGAATAACTTATAATATTCCTACAACAGGAATCATACATTGGGCATCTAATGTACACTCGAATATATTTAGAAATGTATTTATTGGTGGTTTAGCGAGAACAAAAAGTATTGTAAGCAGTGACGTCACCAGATTGGAAAGTGACAGAAAATGCTTACAACAGGCATTCAGGCAAAGATATCCAATTCGATTTATGATCCATTACATCAAAAATTACTACGGAAAAAATGAAAAATATGGGTTAAGTTTGTGTGAATATTTGAGGTCATTATGAACACTTATTATATGTCTTTGAGAGTAATGACATCACAAACATCTAAACAACTGAATATGATTATTTTTGATGTCATAAAGAGGAAACATAGGCATGAACTTAGCTGTCTCTGAGGCTTGAACCAATACTTTTAAATATCACTTTCCTTTAAAAAAGGTCTTGTGATAATTTTAATTATCACTCCGGAGGTTGGCTACAGTCAGTGCTGGCGTCCAGGAGTGCATGCCGCGGCATTTAAGACATGCATGTTGATAACTGGGGAGAAAGGTCACTACCCCTTCCCGCCATTGTGTAAGCACTTTGCGTTGCCTCCCTTCTTCATTTTTATTTCCTTTTTTATTTTTACATATTAACCCTTTATATATATATATATATATATATTGTTCACTTTTTACCAGTAAATGTTTTGATTTCGATATGATTTAAATAAATGTTAGAAAATTTGGTATATTTCGGTATGTTCGACAGTGTTTATAATCGAAAATGTTCTCATATTCATAATTAGTAAAAATCGTATCAAATTGCATTCGTCCCACACTCTTAGATTTTTAGAAAGGGTGTCCACACATATCGCATAAAAAACCCATCACAGTAATTTCTCTCTATATTATTGTCGAAATCATCACTCATATCAAATTTTAAAGTCATATAATGTACTCAGAAAACTGAAATTGGATTTTTTTTTATCAGTTGGGTGGAACTAATATACACTCAATATGTCAAAAATATCGTCTGCTGATATTAAAACGTCAGACGATGATTACAAACCTCTTTTACAGCAATGGAAGGACATAACAGTGGAAGGACATTCCCTAGACTGAACAAATCTTTATTTTTGAATATCTCTATCAATTCTTATGAGAGTGTCATTGAAGAGTTTCAGAAGAAATACTCATTCTTTGAATCCCTAATAATTCAATATATACGAGATTAGTAAAGTGTTTTCAAAAAACGGGACCTGTTGTATACAAAGCATGAACATACAGGCTCTTTATTTTAACAACGATTGCGTTGCTGAAAATCTACAAAAAATTTTCTAAAACTATTAAAGGACTCACACAAATGGCTAAAGAAATATTGCTCTTTCTTTCACTATGGGGAAACGTCATGTTCTTGGATTGATAAAATATGACTGTTATTAACACTTTACAACATAGTTGAAAAGTGTTTATGACTTTGTTCATTCTGTCTGTCTGTCTGTCTGCCAGCCTGTCTGTCTGTCTGTCTGTCCGTCCGTTAGCACGTTAACTGCCGTAAAAATGATTTTATCAAGATGAAATTTTAGTATGTTATTCAGACGGTCTGTGGGACAAATGGGTATATAAATGAATGATATCACCCAATTAGTTTTGGATTGAACCCTGGTTGAAAAAATGAAATACATGGAACCCTGAGGAACCTAATTCTTCAAACATTTTTTAAGCGGTTTTAAAATTTACAAATTGCTTCGAAAGTTAAAGGAAATATTCAAATTATCCCATAAAATATATAAAAACAAAATTCAGCAAAATATATTTAGTAGTCTTTTAAATAAAATTTAAAATAATAATTACATCCTTTCTATGAATAGATCACATGATCATTATATGAAGAGATCAAATATAATATTCAAAATAAAATATGGCATCCATCTTGCGTCAAAATCGTGATTTTTAAAGTTCTTTTTAATTCATATTTAGTGTTGTATCCGCATTAAAACCGCTTTATTTTTGCTTAAGTTCTGTGGATCTACATCCTGAAACAGCGTAATTACAATATAGTGGAGTTTAAATGATCATCCAACTTTGATTATTTCTACAACGAAGCCTACTTTTCACTTATGTAGAGTGTAAATACCAAAAGATGTAGAATGAGTTGTATAAGAATTGCTGATTTTCTTTAACGCAAAATTATGTAGCCCATGGAGTCTGCTGATGTGAATGAAACAATCATTGATTTTACAGAGAAGCAAACGATTTTTTGATGAAGTTTTGAGCATATAGTTAAATTACTTGTATCTCCATGGTTTTAAGTTTTAAATAAAATTAATTATTTTTGTATTGTGATGAATGAAATGAATGGAAAAATATTTATGTATCAAAGGCTGCTTTTATAGAGAGAGCCAGTCGTGTTATATTTCGATGACGTCATTTGAATAAAGTCCATTTGTTTTCAATGAAGTTTTCACATAAATAAATTATTGTAGTGTTATGATAATTTTAAAAATATTACCGAGGAATGAATCGCACTTTAGAGATGTTTAAACCAGGCAAATTTTATTTCAATGCCGTCATTTGAATGAAGTTCATTTTTTTGATGAAGTTTTAAGTTTTTAAATACATTAATGTACATTAATGTAGTAATACATTAATGTAGTATTGTGATAATTTTAAAAATATTACCGAGGAATGTATCGCATTTGAGATTTTTAAATAAAATTGCATTGAAGTTGGAAAGTTTTTCATAATCAATGCTTTATGCATAATTGATCTTTCTTGTTATTATCTGATGTGATAAAACAGCAGACGATATCTATATAAATAAAATTGAAAATCTGCTATTAATTTGTTTGTTTGTCTCATCATCAAGGGAAAGTAGCTGTAATGAATTTTATAAAGTTTTGTGGTAGTTTTGGAATAGCCCCATTTAAAATGTAGTCCATGTTTCGCGCTTGTAAATCCATTGGTTGTCTAGATATTAATAAGAAACGAACAAATAAAACTTCTATAGAACAAATAAAACTTCTATAGAACAAATAAAACTTCTATAGAATTATACAGACGGTATTTTCCCCCCAAATTTATTTGCAGAAAATGATATCATGTTACAAAGCAACGGGAATAAACCCAATGGGATCATATATCAGACTTTTTCGGTTGAATCCTTTCCGATTTAAAGAATTAAAAATTGTATAGATAAATAAATTTTTATCGAAATAACATTTTTGACTGGATTATATCAATTTCGGCTTTCGAGTCCAACGGTTACTAGGATTACTGATATTTTCAATGTTTTAAGTTATCTGTATAATTTTGACAAATGTTTTTCAAACACATATATTGTGCTTAAACAATTGTTGAAATAGGAAAAAAAGGGTATGGGTGTATCTTTTAAAACCATTATATCTCTTTCATTTTGGCATGTGTTGTTCAAATATCATATTATTGTAAATTTGCTTAAAAAATGGACTAAGATGTTTTATTCTTCATATCTGCCAGTGAAGATATTTTGTATAGCGAGAATAGAGATTCTTATTCATCTTTTCAGGAGCATAAAATTAAATATTTTAACAGCATGTTTTGAATAAAAATGTTATTTTGAATACTGTAGGAATTTGCACATATATGTGAATTTTAAGTTTTTACTTTCCTTATGTACATAATGTATAAGGAAAGTATTGTGACGGGGTCGAAAATTCGAATTCGAGTTTTCGACGGGAGAGCATGATTCAATTATCCCTGATCACGAATCGAACATTTTTGAAGTGATGTCTGTGTGTGTGTGAAAGTATGTGTGTGTGTGTGTGTGAAAGTATGTGTGTGTGTGTGTGTGTGTGTGTGTGCGTGTGTATGTGGGTGTGTGTCAGTGAGTTTTTGGAGACGATATCTCACGAACGAATGGAGCGATTCGAATGAAATCTGGTACAAAAATTACAATCTATAAATTCTGGATGCCTACTGTTTTTAAACGATCGGATATTCAATCGAATATTCAGAACCCCCTAAATTTTCGAGTGAAATTTTGAAAAAGTCCTCAAAAATCAAAACCATTAATAAAGTTACGCAAATAAACATTTCTTATGTAATTTTGCTTTAGAAAACGATTAATATAAACTTTAGAACGCTAGCATGAACCGCTCTTGAGAGATTGTACATTTTTCAAATAAATTTATCAAAAAATCCCATAAATGAAAAAAAATATTAACTGTGGAAAAACATGTTCACTTTTCTTCATATGTATTATCATGCCCTAAATTTGGTGACTTCTTGTGTATCTAGCTCGTTCCATTCATGAGAAAAGATATTTTGGGTAATACTTTTGTATTTGAACACCAAAAGCCATTTTTCTGCTGTAAAAATAACTTATGTCTCCGTTCATAATGCTTGGCGAGATTTTGGTAACAAATTTGACAGAATGTCGCCAACTTGGCGACTTTTTTAAATATTCCGAAAATTAACGAAAATCTTGCCAAAAGAATAGAAATGACGCGAAATCATTGAAAATGACGACTAATTGACGAAAATTCAATATCTTGGATATAATTTATTTATCCACGATAAGAATAACCTATTTTTTTACTGTAAAAGTAGTAAATTCAATGCATTATATAAGGGAAGTCATGTGCTGCCCACATCAGATTTTTTATATTATGTTATGTACGAAGAATGGGTATACTGCTAGTTTCTAATATGTTTTTGAGGGTATATTATAGCCCTACATTATAGCGATACATTATAGCCCCAAACTGAAAAAAATCGTCGATTTCTGGTTTTGGATACATTAAACGATTTTATAATTTCCCTCAATTTTTCGATTGTCCTGTATTATATATGAACGGAAAATAAAATGAAGTTTAGTCAAAGAAAAAACCGAACTCTGAGACTTGATTTCCCACATTGCAATTAATTTAAAAGGAACTCACATCACAGAAATTTTAAACTCGAAAGCATAAGTATATTTTGTCAACAAATATTTTCATTGCCGGATGCGAACCTTTTCCAGTTTAATTAATATTGACTTTAGAAACTCGGTTAATTTAGTAGATGGAAAATCTGCCGTGTACAGATTTGCAAATTATCGAAATGCATGTCCATCCTGGTTTGGCTATCAGTACTTTACATGCATTATTTATCCCAGATATAGGATTTTGAAGTTCTCGATCAAAGATTGCGAAACTTGTAACGAAAGTGGTTTGGGCCACCCAAAATCGATGTGAAACCGTTATCTGTTATCAACAGTGCGCGTTCCCGGTTACTTGTCCATTCTCTTTAATGTTCGGAGTATCATAACTGGCCAATAGTCAAATCCTCGTTTTGTATTTATGTATGATTAGAGTATAATCTTGATGCATACACCACTTGTTGCGCAGTTTGTCTATGAACATTTCGAGAAATTTAACCAAATGTTATACACAGCTTAATCTTCGCCTATAATGAAATTGATGACTGTTCATTTACAGAGTTTTATTTTTCTACGCCTTTAAGCGCGTATTGAATACGTGATTATTATAGAACAAGAAAGATCAATCATGAATAAAACATCGATTATGAAACGCTTTCCAACTGCAATGAAATGTTACTTAAACGTCTCTAAAATGCGACATATTCAGAGGTGATTTTTTAAAAAATTATTACAGTACTACAATAATTTATTTTACTTAAAAACTTTAAACTATAAAGGTAAAAGTACGTTCTGACTACATGCTTAAAAGCTCATTGAAAAAAGCAACGCTATAAAATCGGCTGCTTTTCAATGTAAAATCAATGAATATTTTATTCATATCACCTATATTCCAGACTCCGGAGCTAAATAATTTTGCGTTAAAAAAAATTCAGCAATTCTTATGCATCTCATCTTACAGCTTTATTTATTTACATTCTGCATACTTTAAAATTAGGCTTCGTTTTAGAAATAATCAAAGTATGACGATCATTTAAATTAAAAAATATTGTAATTGCTTTGGCGTAGAATATAGATCCACAAAAAATACGAAAACATAAAGCGGTTTTAGGTGGGATGCAACACTAAATATAAATTTAAAATAACTTTAAAAAGAACGATTTTGGAGGCGCTCGTGGGGTTAGCTCGTGGGAATTGCACTCGGACGGCCTAGGTTCAATTCCTGCCACTGGCAAAACAGCCACCGTGTTTGTTCACACGGAGTAAGATCACGTTAAACATGTGGGTTCGTAAGTCCTTATGAGAGGTTGGTGGTAGGGAAGGCGGATACGTTCCCTGTGGATGATGCCTCCCCCACTGGGTTTCGGTCTATATTGGGTAGCTCTTCTCGGCCGTCCAAACAGATACCTTATACCTTTCTGGTAGGTTGGAAGGTCTGGGTCGAAGACGAGGAAAAAGCAAGATTTTGACACTGAGAAAAAAATGATGGATGCCATATTTTATTTTGAAGTAGGTCAGGTGATCTTTTCATGTAATATGGGTGTAATTATTATTTGAATTTTCGTTTAAAAAACTGCCAAACATGTTTTACTCAAAATTTTTTTATATTTTACGGGACAATTTGAATATTTTCTAAAATTTTCGAAGCAACTTGTGAATTTGAACTTTGCTTCAAAGATGTTTGAAAAATTAGGTCCCATAGGTTTCAATGTATTTCACTTTTTCAACCCGGGTGCAATTCAAAACTAATTGGGTGATATTATGCAATTACACACAGTCCCATATGTCCCACAAACCTCTGAACAACATACTAACATTTCATTTTGTAAAGTTATTTTACAGCAGTTATAGTGGGAAAGGACAGACAGACAGACAGACAGACAGAAGGAACAGAGTCATGAACACTTTTCAACTATGTTTGAAAGTTTTAAAACGAAAATTTTAAAATATCAATTTAGAATAAGGTTTTTTATTGAAATTTTTTTTTAATGGCCAGAACTTTAATTATGAGGTTATTACAGCAAATGGATGTTTTTCAATATCAAATTAAAATATGGCGTTTTATTGGAAAAAATCTGATGTGGGCAACACATGACTTTCCTTATATAATGTAATGAATTTACTACTTTTACAGTAAAAAAATAGGTTTTTCTTATAGTAGATACGAATGTTCTTTCCAAGATATTGAATTTTCGTCAATTAGTCGTCATTTTCATTGATTTAGCGTCATTTTTATCCATTTGACGAGATTTTCGTTAATTTGGCAACATTTCAAAAATTGGCCAAGTTGGCGACATTCCGCCAAATTCGTCGCCAAAATCTTGCCCAGCGTTATGCACTAAGAAATAAGTTATTCTTACAGCCGATAAATGACAATTGGCGTCCAAATACAAAAGTGTTACTCAGAGTATCTTTTTTTATGAATGGAACGAGCTAGATCCACGAGAATGATGTCACCCAATTTATCGCATGGTATTACATATGAAAAGTGAACATGTTTATCAATAGGAATTTTTTTTTTATTTTATATGACTTTTTGATATTTTTTTTGAAAAATGTACAATATCTCAAAAACGGGTCGTGTTAGCGTTCTAAAATTTATGTCAATCGTTTCCTAATGAAAAATTACATAAGAAATATCTATTTGCGCAACTTTATTAGTGGTTTTGGTTTTCTGACGATTTTTTCAAAATTTCATTCGAAAATTTAGGGGGGTTCTGAACATTCGATTGCGTATAAAAGCAATAGACTTCCAGTGTTTACGGTTTGTGATTTTTGTACCAAATTTGGTTCAAATCGGTCCATTCGTTCGTCAGTTATCGTCTCCACAGGCCCACTGACACACACACACACACACACACACATACTTTCACACACACACACACACACACACACATACTTTCACACACACACACAGACATCACTTCGAAAATGTTTGATTCGTGATCAGGGATGCTTGAAACGTGCTCTCCCGTCGAAAACTCGAATTCGAATTTTCGACCCCGTCACAATACTTTCCTTATACATTTATGTATATAAGGAAAGTAAAAATTTAATGGCCGGGGACTGGATTGACTGATTATTTGCTCATATGTAGCAGCTGGATTGTGAACCGTTTTACCATCACATAATGTTGCCCTGGGAGATTCGCACCGAATTACTGGGGGGTGGGGGAGGCAGAGCAATTCACATTACACCCTAAACCAACACTCTAATATACATGCCCGCAGGTAGGATTAGAACTTCAACTCGGAAATCGAGAGAGCATGGAGTTATGCTTGCCTTATATTTTGCAGCTAACGGGCCGGCTTATTGAAATGTGGAAAAATGTAAGAAGTTGTTTTGAATATGTATTTCAGAAATGGATTAATTTGAAACCAAACCATTCGTTTTACAGATGGAAAGCTTACTTTATTATTAATAGCGATTTATAAATGAGATACATAGTAATCTATTTCTAGTCACCCCTATATCTTTGTAAGGTAAGTTTCCTGAGTGTACACGTTAAGTCTGTCTATAGTAAAGTGACAGTTACCGATCAAATGAAAATGCTTACAGCGCCCATAAAGTATAATTTTTAAAGTTAGATAAAGAACTCGGCAACAAAGTGAAATAGACGAAAAAGATCTCTTACAAAGTTATGGAATATTGCCTAATATTGTCCGGTAGTTAAACTGCATTTATGATATATTAAAAACATTTTATCATTCTAAATATGCTAAGTTTTCCAAGTTCTTAAAACCTAAATGTCATCTGAAATTCATCTGAAAATGATCTAAAGTTCCTCACACCTGTCAAGTTCATCTAACCTGAAAACATTCTAGAAATAAACTGAATTACCTGAAATACACTGAATTCTTAAATAAACTGAAAGATTTAAATAAACAGAAAGTGGACCTATTGACCAGTTACCCTAAATGTACAAATATGTACTCCTGTAAAATATAAGAATTGACACTTTCCTAAAAATAAAAATACATTAAAATAAAAGAGAGAACACAGATTTTAGGTTTTCAAAAATCTAACGTTTAATAAAATTTTAAAATTCATTTTTAAAGAATTTCCAAAATATTTTACAAATTTTAAACATCTCATTAACTAAACAAAACAAATAAACAACTTAAATAATAAATGGAATGGCCGGTCGTATAGTGGTAGAAAAAACGTTAGAATATTAAATTTTAAAGTTAACAATAATAAAATTATACAATTATTTGTCTAAATTAAAATTTGGGATAAAAGAACATAAGTTAGCCAAAAGGGAATTTAGAACATCCTAACAATAATCCACAGGATTCGCAACTTAAAATATATAAGTGAAAGGGGTCTTAGTCATGCTAATTTAATTAAATTTTAAAATAGTCTAAACTGCAGAAACAATTAAAAATTAGAATGCAAAAGATATCACCCATAAACGGGAAAACACTGAACGGCAGTAATAAAGTCCCGAGGACGAAATCGATGTCAGTCATCATCAGCTTGGGTGCAGTCCCTTCCTGCTCCAGAAAAGGCCAAACGGAGAAGTACCTCCCGTAGGGCATCGGTACATCAAGTGAGTCCAACCATTCAAGTGGAATATGGTGCTCCAAAACTCCGCGAAAAGAACACTCCCAAGGCCTGATCTGCACAAAAACGGGCAGCTCTTTCGCATCATAAAATTCTCAGCCGAGAGTAGCAGAGCGCCAGTGGACATCGCTCGGAACAAAAGAACAAATAGCTCCATCATCAAGACCGTGAAGTAAACAATTGGAGGTCCGGTCCTAGGACTCGGAAAATTTAAACTACACAGTTCACTATGAAAGAACAAATCCGACCTCTGGAACTAAACAATTATTCCAAAGGCGCCGACGATACTTCAGTAGACATCAATCACTTCGTTCGCAACGTTATCTCGAGTAAACAACTCTCTGCTATCAGGATACCACACACATTACAGGCAGGCCGGGAAATAAAACGTTCGTTCCTCAGAACGCATGCCGCATTCGAATTTCGCTCGGCTCGCGCCGAGGCGCTAAAAACAACAACTCTATATGACTACATTTTAGTTCCAATCAAGAGAAGACAAGAGAAAGAGCAAAAAAAGAGCGATTTTGCTTATATACTGCGAAACATCGCTGCCACAGATTGTAAACAAAATTATCGATGAACGATAAAATAATTAATGACAGACGATTTTAATATTACTATCAACCAATTAAAAACTCGAAATTTTAAAGAAGAGAAATGGAATTTCAGAGCAGACGAAAATTAAAAAGAAATGCAGTGAAACGGTTTGGAAAATACGAATTCGGCAACAATTTAAATATGGACGATTCTGAAATATTTAAAATGCTAAAAATGGAATAAAACCGAAAAACTCCAATGAATTAACGAATTTTTAACAGAGAGCAATAACTTTGGAATCAAATTAAAGGGAATAAAAAGGGCAATAAATGGAATCACAAATTAGCCAATTTAAATAAATTTAAATTGCTAAAACCTAAAAAGAACGAACTTTCGCCGTTTTTAACACAAAACCTATGGAAAAGAACCTATTTGAACAAAGAATATCAAGAACCTAAACAATTGGAAGATGAATAACTAAAAGAGAAATACTATGTAAATAAGACCCCTGAACACGTTTAAACAAAAAGCAAAACTCCTAAAATAATTAAATATCCAAAGGTATAACCCAACAATATGTATTAATGTGGTACTCATGAAATACGTATTGGAAGGCAATACCTGTCATACTTTGGTGGTTGTTTCAACCATTAACACGATTATACGTGCAATTCTTATAAAATAAGTTGCCGTTAGGATTCTTGAAATCAAATATGTATGGTTGCTAACTGAGGGCATTTCGAACAGGCTGTACGTTAGATTCCTTTGCATATGAGTGTTGTTTATTTTAGCGTTTCTGGATAGGACAGCCAGTTGTAAATAACCATATTGTATCAAATAAACGCATTCCTGAACATTTTATTCTTGATTCTTACTCATTAAACAATGCTCTACATTTTCGTAATCGCCATTTTTTTTATAACACTCTGTTGCCAATTTCGTGTTCCTAAAGTTATAAATTATCCGCTAATGGCACTTCAATCACTTTCATTTTGTCGGACGTAGTCACTTTACTATTGATAGATCTAACGTGTACACTCGGGGGCATTTCCTAATGCAGTTATTTGGGTACTTAAGGACATTCATAAAAACCTTATGCGTAGAGAAGATATTAAAATTTTGGCCACGGATGGACAAATATTAATTTAAAATAAGGACACAACAAAGTTGATTTGAACTTGATTACACAGGTATCTTCCCTTTGTCATTGAATAGACGAAGGTGGTTCAAAAAGTAAGCTAACAAGTCCTGTGAGAGAAAAGGTTTATTAACGAAATGAAAGAGATACATTAAGTTAGCAAGGCACTGGTACATATTATTTTTCCACATAGTCACCATGGTTGTCGAAGCATTTGTTCCATCGGTAAATCAATCCATCGAAACCGGCATCGAAGAAATCAGGATCCTGGTCGCGGAACCACTCAACGACGGCTTCTTGAACTTTGGCATGGATTGTGAAATGGCGAGCTGCCTGGAGCTTCTTCAACGGTTCGAAGAGATGAAAATCGCTTGGTGCGAGATCCGGGCTGTAGGGTGGGTGCTCCAGTACATTCCATCGGAAAAGCTGTACCAAATCACGTGTAACCGAGGCCGTATGCGGTCGGGCGCTGTCGTGAAACAACACGATACCTTATTTATACATGGAATTTAATTCGTACGCCGAATTTGTGCACCCGTGAGAACTCTTGTTACGTGATTTTTTGAACCACCTATGTATATTAAGTACTCTGTACGAACTTTCCCTAATGTAATCAATACTGGCTTCAGAAACTCAGTTAATTTAGTAGATGGAAATTGTGTAGTGTTTAGATTTACAAAATGTAAATGCGTCCATTTTGGCTTAAATATCGATACGTTACGTGTCTATAGGATTTTATAGCCTGAGATCAATGTTTGCTCAGCTTATAACAAAAGTGATTTGAGCTACGTAAAGTCGATGTGAAACCGTTATCTGTTATCAATTGAGTGCGTTCGTAGTTTCTCATCCATTATCTTTAATGTTCAGAGTATCATAACTTGCCAATAGTTAAAGCATTGTTTTGGATTTATGTATGATTAGTGGATAATCTTGATATAAGCTATACATAAACCGCAAATTTGCATTCCATGAATATTTAATCGAATGTGATATACAACTGTTATTTAGATATACCTGAAGGCACTGTTAAAGCGATGACTGCTTTTTTTTTATCGATTTTTGTGTTTATACTTCATCTTGCGTACATTAACTACATGGTTACGATAGTAGCAAGGTGTCTTTTGAATATTGTTATAGTCAAAGCATCGTTTTGGGATTTATGCATTACTAATGGTTAATCTTAATATAAGCGATGCATAAGCCTGTTGCTGTTCAGTTTATACGTCAAGGAATTTAACCGGATGTCATATATTGCAACTATTACTCGGTTAAATAAGGAAGTGCATTGAATGTGATGACTTTCTGCATATTGAATTCTCTGTTTATTCATCCTAGCACAATAAAGATATGTAAATAGACACACATTTGAATTTTATTATGAATATTACTTATGTTAAACACTTTCATGATTAAACTCACAGCTGTAACTTGATTTCGTACAAATTATCAGTTACTTCTACTAATTACAGGCCGCCCAGGCGGTGAAGTGGATAGCGTCTTCGGCTGCTGTCTGGTGGGCTTGGGTTCGAATCCCGAATAAGGCATGGATGTTTATTGAGGCAAGTCTGTCTTCCGCCTTCTGGGTCCTCGTCTAAATGTGAAGCTGCACCCCCTCCGACTTCGTCAGTGATGCTTGTTTGTAATAAGCTTTGTTCTCTTGTCTTGTGTGTCTTTCTTCGTTCTTTCCTGCGTCACCGATCCTGTATCGGCTGTACCGAAACAGGAGCTCATTAGAGAAACACCATCAACAACAACAAATTACTGAGTATTCTGCTAAAATTCTATATGTGTGATACAGGGTATATATTTTGTATTTGACTTCAGATCTATACTATCTCCTCAGATAAGATAATAATAGGTCACCTGATGCTTCTTGTATGCACGTCATGCGACGTAACTGGAAAGGAGTCACGCCCCTTTTGGGATCCGTAATTGTATTTTTGCATCACTCTCCCAACCGTATCAATTCTCCAGAACGTAATGTTGAATTCGATGAATCTTTACACCACGACCTGTCTGTCCATAACACAATCGCAATGAATGTAATGCATGAAATTTAAAATTGGTATGGAATTTTCTCCAACTATATCGCCATAATGCACTGAAAGGAATTGAATTACAAATTAGAATGCAGGTTTCATCCGTTGCGTTGGATTTTCTTTGAGCTCTCTCCCTGGGTGCTCTTTGGCTCTCAGGCTTCTGTCTGTCCATTGGCTCACAGGCTTCTGTCTGCCCATTGGCTAACAAGCCTGTGAAAGGTTATCCAGGCTTCCATTGGAGAATATCCTATATAGCCAGCGGAGTTAACTGAGTCCGCGAACCTTCCGTGACGTGATTTCATCATTTATTGCTTTGATCATGAACTAATGTCCGCCATATAATACATTTTGGCGCCTTTTTATCTAATGCCTGGTGCCATATTGCCGCCTTGCAATTTTTAACAACTTGTAAGCACTTTTTAAGAGCACTGTATCACAGTAAGCTTTATCGTAATTATAGATTCGGCATCTCCCGACAGGAAAATTCTGAAGTCGAAACTCAAATGCAAGCTAAAATTTTTCA
Source organism: Amaurobius ferox (assembly GCA_951213105.1). Classification (NCBI taxonomy): domain Eukaryota; kingdom Metazoa; phylum Arthropoda; class Arachnida; order Araneae; family Amaurobiidae; genus Amaurobius; species Amaurobius ferox. The sequence goes on along the minus strand of OX578138.1, from coordinate 134,133,402 downwards.
TATGTAAATATATAATTATTTGTCGTAAGACTGCAACTCTTTAGTTGCCTATGGAATCAAGCATATTAGGCGGCAAAAGTAAGTAAAGATTGACATTCATTTAATACTAGGAATGTCAAAATATTATTATTTCATATTCTAAACATATTTAGCATGTACTACATGCTTAAAACATGTAATAAATAATTAAAACTTGCATGCTATGGATTGCAATTATAAGAAATATTCAATTATTAATTGCGATTTTAGGACTTGCGATTGTAAGGAATGTTAACCATGAAGGGGGAAATATATTGTATTAGTGTATGGACAGTATTTTGTCATGCGCAGCTATTAAGTTTGTTCATATATCGATTGACTTAAACGGAACACATGATATCAAAGATACTTTGAACCAAAATGTGATACTTTGCATTTAATCCGATAAATTCGATTTTCTCTATGTAGTTTTGTTTCAGATGCGTTGTAATTAAGGGAAGCAAACACTATAACCTACCTTCTAAATTTCTATACGTTTACAGTTGTTATCCAAAAATTGATTAAGATAAGTTAAAATAATAATTCCTCCTTAAAAATATTATTTGGTTTCAAACATTATCAAAATGGTTATTCATTATTAAAAATTATAAAATAATTCGCGTATTTACATTAAGATTTAGAAGCAGTGAATGTGATGACTCTGACATAAATTTTTGTGGCATATGTCTTTGTAAATAAGGACCATAAAGGCCGCATATAAATGGTTAACCGTTGAACTCACTTAAATTGGTATAAATAATTTTAACTACCGTACATTGCATAAGAAATAATAATCGTTGTGTCGCAATAACTCAATTTATCCAAAGCTCACTTACCATATCTAAAAAAAATGTGATGTGGGCAATACAAGACTTTCCTTATATAATGTAATGAATTTACTACTTTTACAGTAAAAAATAGATTTTTCTTATGGCAGATACTAATATTCTTTCCAAGATATTGAATTTTCGACAATTAGTCGTCATTTTCATTGATTTAGCATCATTTTTATCCATTTGGAGAGATTTTCATTAATTTGGCAACATTTCAAAAAAGTCGCCAAGTTGGCGACATTCCGCCAAATTCGTCGCCAAAATCTCGCCAATCGTTATGCACTAAGAAAAAGTTATTCTTACAGCAGATAAATGACTATTGGCGTTCAAATACAAAAGTATTATTCAAAGTACATTTTTTCATGAATGGAACGAGCTAGATCCACGAGAATGATGTCACTCAATTTATCTCATGGTATTACATATGAAAAGTGAACATGTTTCTCAATAGGAATTTTTTCTTTTTTTATGTGACTTTTTCATAATTTTTTTGAAAAATGTACAATATCTCGAGAACGGTTCATGTTAGCGTTCTAAAATTTATGCCAATCGTTTTCTAATAAAAAATTACATAAGAAATGTCTATTTGCGTAACTTTATTAGCGATTTTGATTTTTTGACGATTTTTTCAAAATTTCGTTCGAAAATTTAGGGGGATTCTGAACATTCGATTACGTATAAAAACAATAGGCTTCCAGTGTTTACGGATTGTGATTTTTGTACCAAATTTGGTTCGAATCGGTCCATTCGTTCGTCAGTTATCGTCTCCACAGACTCACTGACACACACACACACACACACACACACACAGACATCACTTCAAAAATGCTTGATTCGTGATCAGGGATGCTTGAAACGTGCTCTCCCGTCGAAAACTCGAATTCGAATTTTCGACCCCGTCACAATACTTTCCTTATACATTATGTATATAAGGAAAGTAATAAACCCATAAATCATTAAATGACCAAACTTAAATTTAAAAATAAATTAATATTTCTAAACACACAATTATGAGTAAGGAATATGACTATAGAAATAGCTTTCTAACTAATTACTATTACTTTCCTTATATACATAATGTATAAGGAAAGTATTGTGACGGGGTCGAAAATTCGAAATCGAGTTTTCGACGGGAGAGCACGTTTCAAGCATCCCTGATCACGAATCAAACATTTTTGAAGTGATGTCTGTGTGTGTGTATGTGTGTGTGTGTGTGTGTGTGTGTGTGTGTGTGTGTGTGTGTGTGTGTGTGTGTGTGTGTGTGTGTGTGAAAGTATGTGTGTGTGTCAGTGAGTCTGTGGAGACGATAACTGACGAACGAATGGACCGTTTCGAATCAAATTTGGTACAAAAATCACAATCCGTAAACACTGGAAGCCTATTGTTTTTATACGCAATCGAATGTTCAGAACCCCCCTAAATTTTCGAATGAAATTTTGAAAAAATCGTTAAAAAATCAAAACCCCTAATAAAGTTACGCAAATAGACATTTCTTATGTAATTTTTTATTAGAAAACGATTGACATAAATTTTAGAACGCTAACATGAACCGTTCTCGAGATATTGTGCATTTTTCAAAAAAATTATCAAAAAGTCATATAAAATAAAAAAAAAAATTTCCTATTGAGAAACATGTTCACTTTTCATATGTAATACCATGCGATAAATTGAGTGACATCATTCTCTTGGATCTAGCTCGTTCCATTCATGAAAAAAGATACTTTGAATAATACTTTTGTATTTGAACGCCAATAGTCATTTATCTGCTGTAAGAATAACTTATTTCTTAGTGCATAACGCTTGGCGAGATTTTGGCGACGAATTTGGCGGAATGTCGCCAACTTGGCGACTTTTTTGAAATGTTGCCAAATTAGCGAAAATCTCGCCAAATGGATAAATATGACTCTAAATCAATGAAAATGACGACTAATTGTTGAAAATTCAATATCTTGGAAAGAATATTAGTATCTACTATAAGAAAAAATCTATTTTTTTACTGTAAAAGTATAAAATTCATTACATTATATAAGGAAAATCATGTGTTGCCCACATCAGATTTTTTTAAGAAGTGCCCAAGGGGGATTTATTGCGAGACCATTATTTACTCGAAATACTTAAAAGAATAAAAGAAATACTTTAGCTCGTCTTTTGTTAGATAAAATCACCATATAACTACGGTATCGTTTCTCTATCATATTTCGTTACCACTGTATTGTCACTACTTTCTTTTTCATCACTGCACTCATTAGAATTTCTTACTTTTTCTTACGGTTCTAGTAGACCTAATCTTATTTTAGTCTCAGCCAGACTGCGTCGTAGTTTCATCTCATTTCTCAAAAAAGACCGCACTTCATCTTGGTACATAAGAATCTCTTTCCATTTTACTTTTTTGCTAAGCAAAAGCATTTTTTCTTGCTCCTGGAAAACACGTCCTCGCCGACTTCCATTGGCTTATTCATTTTGCTTGAAGTTGGAATGCCTCTTGACTGATTCCTCTGATCTGGAGCTAATGAAAATTGTACAAGACTTCACCGGAAGCATTATTTACGCGAAGTCGCCGTCGTAATTTTGATGTCGTTGATTTATGGGTCGTAAACTCCTCTGGTCCAAGACTGGCAAACTTGACATCGTTTGTCTGAGTTCTTTGTTCGTTCAAAAATATACCAAACTAGCAGCATACCCGTTCTTCGTACGGAGTATATAATATAAAGAAACTTGAAATTCATAATTATGCCCAAATTCTTATAGTACACTAAATGACATGTTTAATCAAAATATTCTGTTAAAATATTTAATATAATGCTCCTAAAAAGAAGTTTAAGAATCTCTGTTCTCGCTGTATAAAATTATCTTCATGGACATATCTGAAGAATAAAACATCTTGGACCCCTTATGTAAGCAAATATAAAAAAAAATATGGAATTGAATCAATATATGCAAAATAAAAGCGTTAAAATTGTATGGGACCCGTACTAATTATATACGCGAATATTAGAAAATATAACCTGTATTAGTAGATTACATGTATAAATTGAAAATACCAATAAACCCGTAATCTTTAAATCTGAAGACAGTCATTTATTCCAATATATGTCAAAATTAAAGTGCTAAAATTATATGGGAAGATATACACGTACTACTTATAATGTCCGATTATTAGTAGAAGATTACCCGTTTTGCAATATGAGTCACAAATGTTTTTTGGTAAAATACAACAGACGACGTAATAAATTGAATATATAATTAATACCCTTAATCTTCATACCAGAAGACTGTACTTGATTCCAATATATATGCCAATATATGTCAAAATATATGCCAATATACCTGTACTACTTATATTCTCGTAGGTTAGAAGATATACCCGTGCATTCCTAGAAGATTACTCGTACAACGTACAATATGCGTGTGTCAGCAATTTTTGCCGCAATAAAACAATGGCGTAATAACTTAAAAATATCAATAATCTCTGAATCAATAATTCCGGAAAATATCAATAATAATGATGTTTAAACCTGAAGAGTATAATTGATATTATCCAGTCCAAAATGAAATGGCAATGAAATTTATTTTATATACATATCTTCATTATTCAAATCGGAAAGGATTTAATAAAAATCGTCTGCCGCATAAACACATTGGATTTAAATCCGTTGCTAAGCGACATGATATCATTTGCTTCAAATAAATTGGTAGAAAAAATATCGTCTAAATACTTATATTTCTATGGAACATTTGGCGACAGTTTCGTCAAATTAGCAACATTTTAAAAAATCGCCAAATTTTTCGCCAAGTTGGACTGTAGAACTGACAGTTCCACTTTGCGACAAATTGACGAAATATCATCACAATACTATCCCCTAACAAAAAACAATTAATATCATTTATGTAGCGCAATTTTATCAATTTCAAGATATTTTTATAGATTTGAAAACATTTTTATCAATTTGGTGACATTTTAAAAATTCACTAAATGTATTACTAAGTAGGATGGTTGGTCTGACAGATAAATACTAACCAAACATCATTTCAGTACTCTCTTCTAACAAAACAAAAAAAAATTTCATTGATATGTAGAAGACCCAAGCCACACGACCAACCCGAAGGTTTATGGCAGCTGTTTGTGTGTCGTTTATATCAATTTGGCGACATTTCCGCCAATTTGGCAAAGTTTAAGAAAAGTTGTCAAATTAGCGATATTCCTCCAAATTCGTAGCTTTGAATTTGCAGATCTGAATGAAACATTCTTATCCCGTTTCAATATACTAAATGAAAACACTACAATTGTATTAGAAGATATACCCGCTCTACTCTTTTCTGTTTCAACAATCGGCTATATGAATTTATTGGCTAAACACAATATATGAGTTTAGTAGCTAAATACGATATAAGCTTGAAAACTCTTTGCCAAAATAAATGAAATTGAAGTACGCAGTCAGCAATTAATATAATTAAAAGAAAAATCAAACCGTCCATTCATAAGATATACTTTTATATCCATTTATCCATTTATTTATTATTTAAATCGAAAAAAAATAATAAAAACATTAACAAACACATTTAATTTAATTGCGATGCCGAGCAACATGATATATCCTCCTAAAATGTTAAAATTTATTAACCACTAACAGCACACCTGTTATTCGTACGGAGTGTATAATTTAAAGAAACTTAAAGTTCGCATTCATGTGCAAATTCTGTTAAAATATTAAATTTATTGCTCCTAAAGAGAAGTTTAAGAATATATGTTCTCACTATGCAAAATTATCTTCACGATCAGATCTAAAGAGTAAAGCATCCTGCCCCCTTTTGTAAGCAAATTTACAGAAGAAAAAATAGGAATTGAATCAATATATGCAACCCCGTACTAATTATATTTTCGCAGATCAGAAAATATGCCAATGTGTTAGTAGAAGATTACCCGTATTACAATATGCGTCTCAAAAATATTTGCCATAATAAAAGAGATGACGTAATAAATTGAAAACATCAATAATATCCGTACTCTTTATACCAGAAGGTCGTAATTGATTCCAATATATGCCAATATATATCAAAACATATGTCAATATACCTGTACTACTTATATTCTCGTAGATTAAAAGATATACACGTGTATTTGTAGAAGATTCGTACAACATACAATATATGAGTTTAAACAATTTTTGTCATAATAAAATAATTGCATAATAACTTGAAAATATCAATAATCCTTGAATCAATAATCCCCGAAAATATAAATAATAATAATTTTTAAACCTGAAGACCGTAATTGATATTATCCAGTCAAAAATGCTATAAGAAAAATCAAATCTTTCTTTTCTAAAATATATTTTTATATCCATTTATTTATTATTCAAATCGAAAAAATAATTATTAAAATTAACAGACAGATTTAATTTAATTGCGTTTCTGAGTAACATGATATAAGATAGAATCTTATAACATGTTAAATATGTCATGTCTTATAACATAAACTGCGAAATTAAATAACGATTTTGATTTCTCTATACTTCTCATTGTTCCGTAAAAGCTTGTTTTAAATAAACCATGAACCATGGAGATAGATTTCCCCTTTAAATCATGTTTCAAACAATTCATGTTTTCAGAAAGTGACTAATTAACGCAAAAAATCTCCCATCAAACTCAGAGATTAAATTTTAATTCACTTTCAAACGATTTTCAAGCTTTTCGTTTGGATAAACCACGGAGTTAGCGAGTAGAACTCCTAGGAAAAAGTTCCGTTTTTCATTAATATCTCGACAACCCCAGGTCTTAGAAACTCGAAACTTGGACAACATTTATGGGGGGATATTTCAAGGCTATTCACCAAATTTCATTAAATTCGGTTCAGCCGTTTTTCCGTGATGATGAGACAAACGAAAATTTCGTTTTTTACTAATATCTCGAGAACCACTGGTCGTAGAAACTCAAAACACAGATATAATTTTAAGTGGGGCTATTTCTGGGCTACCCACAAAATTTCATCAAATTCGGTTCAGCCGTTCTCCCGTGATGGTGTGACAAACAGACAGACAGACAGACAGACAGACAGACAGACAGACAGACAGACAGACAGACAGATTTTCATTTTTATTTATATAGATTGTGCAAAATGGTACTTAACAGTCTCACAATTTCATTAACTTATTATCACCATAGATTCTAATTCTTTCCTCATAATAGTCAATAAAATATATATCACAAACATGGTACCTTTTACAATGAATAAACCTGCTGCTTCTAAGAAAAAAAACTTACAAAACTTCCTTGAAGGAAGCAGGATCGTTACCTAACTGACAAATGCCTGATTTCTTCAAGGAAGTTTTGTAAGTTATTGTTATGGTAACTTTTAGTTGCTGTAGATTTAAAACGTGGGACGCTGGCTTACTGTGAGTATGACTTTTATCAGGAACATATAGACATGGTCTCTATCAAAATGGTGTGTGTCATATATGACCAATCACAGTACAACTTCAGATGCTCAAGCTCTTCTTTCTAAGATTTTCAAAATTCTCTCAACTTTTTTGACACAGGGCAGTGACTATGAAACTCCACCTTCAGATAATTTTTCACATTTATTACTTCTCGTGCATCTTGGTTTTTAGAGAGTACAGAATGGGCCGCCTCTGGACCTTTAGCTGCATGGCCTTCCATGATGAGGCATCTCAGTTGCATTACTTTTACATTATCTGGATACACTTTGCTTTTCAGATGATATCATAAATTTCTATGTATATATATTACCCGACATAGAAAATGCAACACCATGAAGCTTTGGCCGTATAATTATGCAAACTGCGAGACAAAAGCATCTGGCGGATATATGCAAATGATTTGAAATGCAGGTAGATCACGTGATTAGAGCGCGGGATTAAAAGGATGGGAATGGCAGATGAGACAATAGTTGTTACTGTCTGTCGCCGACGGAAACCCGCTTTCTGAACTGTTTTTTGTTTCAGAAGATACGTTGTTGAAGAGATACCTGGCCGACGACTCTGAAGGCCGTTTCAGCATTTGGACGATAATATGAGGAGACGGCTGGGTGGTCATACTGGCATATCACCGCTGAAGCACGCGTAGATGCGTCCACTGTGCAAAGGATGTAGAGAAGATGGATTGAAGAAGGGTATGTGAATTGTCGCACAGTTTCACCCAGTCGTACGCCAGCACGAGTTGATCGACGTATTTGAAGTCATGCCTTGGCGTCCCGACAAATGACAACTGTCGACATTCTGTAGAATTTTCAGGATGTTCTAATATCAGAGAAAACAGTTTCTCGACGATTGACCGAACGTGGCTTGCACTCAAACCGTCCTTTACGAAGACTAGGTATCATGCCGTAGCATCTTTGAAGACTGAATGGGACAGAGTTGTTCAGCAGCAAGTCTCGGTTCTGTTTGTCGAATGACAGTCACCATGTGAGAGCCTGGAGGCAAAGTGGAAACAGATACAATCCTCCTGAGATTGTTGAATGCAATACTGCTCGACAACGTGGCATCTTGGTTTGGGATGCCATCGGCCTCGATAGCTGGTTACCTCTGGTTTGTATCAGAGGCACAATGACGGCACGACGATATAGGGATGAGGTGCTGTGGCGGGTTGCACTGCCCTGCCTCCAGTGGTTGCAAAATGGTTTTCTCCAGAAAGATAACGCGTGACCTCATACGGCAACCATCAGCAGACAACCCTTGCAAGGTGTCCAGGTGCTTCTTTGGCATCCGCTGTCTGCAGATCTCTCATCTATCGAACATACATAGGACGTGATTGATGGTCATTTGTCTGTCCTGTCCCAGCTTCAAACAAAGGGCGACGTGTGGAGGATGGTTGAATGCATGCGGTCATCCATCTCTCTCGAAACTATCCGCACGCTCATTGCATCTATTCCTCGAAGGACTCCTGCTTGTATCGTCACAGGAGGTGGTCCACTGCTTACTGATTTCCATGTCTATGCCATTACTATATTGCATTATCCTTCTGGAATTAATATCACTTATTTATATATGCCATCTCTGTTTGTGTGTCTTTTATCATCACACTATATTCGCTCTTTCATGGTGTTGCATTTTCTATGTCGGGTAGTGTATTTAACGCCTATCACGACTCCTAAAATTCTGGTTTGTACTCGCCATTCGAATTTCTTGACTTGGATTTGACTTTGAAAGACTTGGATTTCTCTAGTTACTTAAATGTTTTAATTCATTTGTTTAACACATTCATCCTTTTTCTGTCTTAATTTGCATAATATAATTTGTTTTTAGAATGAATTATTTCCGATATCATAAGAATATAATTTTTGGGGTCATCACATAAAATATACTTAGTCGTTAAATGCATTCGAAGTCGGATAAGAACTTCCGTCAGCCTTTTACTTAATATCGGTTTTAGACTCAGTTAATTTATTAGATGAAAGTGATCACCGTATAGATTTGCAAGCTGTATCGAAATACATATGCGATGGTGTCGGTATCAGCAAGTGCTCTATTTAGCGTTCAATATAGGATTTCGTAGCCCACCGAGATCAAAGTATGCAAAACCTGTATCGAAAGTGATTTCATCCAAGTAAAATCGATGGAAAACCGTTACCTGTTATCAACAGTATGCATACACAACTACTTATCCATCCTCCTTAATGATCAGATGTATCACGATCTGTCAATAATCAAATCACCCCTTTTGATTTATGCGCGATTAGAGATTAAACTTGATATGAACGATAAATAAACAATTTGATGTTCAGTTTACCTCTTATGATTGTTTCAGTAAATTTTAGCGAATGTGGCGTGCACCTAATTTCCTGATCTTCAACAATAATCAATTCAAAATTTGGAAGTCAAATTTATGTTGTAGATTTTCGTATGTAAATATATAATTATTTAAGGGCAAATTTTGCATTAGGAAGTAGATATTTGTAACCAAAGAGCTTTGAAAGACGAAATAAGATGTGTTGAACAACAAGCAAAACTAACATTGCTCTAATTTATCTCTAATACTATACTTATCTCTTATTAGTATAATTTATCTCTATTGCTACACTTATCTTTTATTGCTATAATTTATCTCATTTATAATTTCTTTATTACTATAATTTTTCTTATTACTATAAATTATCTCTTTGACAATAGTGCTATTTCAAGGGATTTTTACTTTCCTTATATACATGGTATAATGTATAAGGAAAGTATTATGACGGGATCAAAAATTCGAATTCGAGGTTTCGACGGGAGAGCACGTATCAAGCATCCCTGATCACGAATCGAACACTTTTGAGATGATGTCTGTGTGTGTTAGTGAATCTGTGGAGACGATATCTCACGAACGAATGGAGCGATTCGAATGAAATTTGGTACAAAAATTACCATCTGTGAATCCTGGAAGAATCCCTTTATAAACGCATTCGAATATTCAGAACCTCCCTAAATTTTCGAGTTAAATTTTGAAAAAATTATCACAAAATTAAAACCTTCAATAAAGTTACGCAGACGTTCTTATGTAATTTTTCCTTAGAAAACGATTGACATAAATTTTAGAGCGCTAGCATGAACCGTTCTTGAGATATTGCACAGTTTTCAAATAAATTTATCAAAAAATTCCATAAATTAAAAAAAGTTAACTGTTGAGAAAAATGTTCGCTTTTCATATGTAATGACATGCGATAAATTGGTTGACATCATTCTCGTGGATCTAACTCGTTCCATTCATGAGAAAACGTGCTTTGAATAATGTGTTTGTATTTGAACGCCAACAGTCATTTATGTGCTATAAGAATAACTTATTTTTCCATCCGCAACGCTTGGTGAGATTTTGCAGACGAATTTGGCGGAATGTCGCCAACTTCACGATTTTTTAATATGTTGCCAAATTAAAGAAAATCTCGCCAAATGGTTGAAAATGACGACTAATTGGCGAGAATTCAATATCTTGGAAAGAATATAAGTATCTGCTATAAGAATAACCTTTTTTTTACTGTAACAGTAGTAAATCCATTGCAGTCTATAAGGAAAGCCATGTGCTGCCCACATCAGATTTCTTATTTTACTTTTCTTTATTTTACATATCGATTGTTTTGCATTCTGCTTGTTACGTCCACACACATTTGTATTCAACTTATAAAAACCAAGGTTTTAAATGTAAAATTTTCACTTTTATTCTGTAATTTATCCAAATGTGGGATAATCTTTATCATTGTAAAAGTCTCCTCAACGTTGCGATTCAAATGTAATAACATTTTACTTTCCCTGCAATATATGGCAATGTATAAGGTAATGTATTGGAATCATGTCAAAAATCGCAACCGAAGTTTTCGACGGATCTACACGCTTTCGGACCTCTAGAACACGATAGAACTTTCCAGAGTGACATCTGGCTGTGTCTGCGTGTGTTGTTTGTCTGTGCAATGTACGTTTCCATGCTCACTCAAAAACTAATGGGCCAAATTGCATAAAATTTTTTAGTTAAGTCACTTGTGGGTTACCTGGTGCTAATTCGATTTTGGTACAATACGGGATAGAAGAACCTGCCGTTTTCTGCGAAATTGCCTGCCGAAATCGCATGTATCCAGCTGAAAAACTAATTAATGAAAGTTTACTAAATTTGGTAGATAATACGCTGATGGGTTACCTTGGTGCTGATTACATTTTTGTATTTTTGCACAATTAAAAAAATTACCTTCCTTTTGAAGAAATGGCCAGCAAAACTCGTAAGTATAAAAAATAAAAGATTACGCATGATCAAATGTACTCCTTGTTTTAAAGGTAAATTTTGACCATAAGAATAATAAGAACATCCCCATAACTCCGGAATTAACCGGTCTCGAGAAATTTTAGTTTTTTCGAATTTTTGCTATGCCACCTCTGAAAATATGTTCAGGTAACAAATAAATACGAAAATCCAGTTAAAAGGGTACATTCAGTGTTATTTTGTGCAATTAAACTCAATTTATGAATAATTAAAGAAATAAAGAGACGATGAATTTAAGTCTGTAGAGAAAGTCATGTGCTGCCCACATCATATTTTTTTCTTCGCTTTCTACTGATAATCATAGGCACTGAACAGAATGATTAGGTAACATATAAAAATTATCGAGCATTTTCATTTCCTCTAGAATCGTAATTTTCGCGTCAGACTCGTTTTAATATCGATGCCAAGGAAAAGTCAAGTGGGCAACACATGACTTTCCTTATATAATGCAATGAATTTACTATTTTTACAGTACAAAAACAGGTTTTTCTTATAGTAGATATAATCTTTCCAAGATATTGAATTTTCGTCAATTAGTCGCCATTTTCATTGATTTATCTTCATTTTAATCCATTTGGCAAGATTTTCGTTAATGTAGCAACATTTAAAAAAGTCGCCAAGTTGGCGACATTCCGCCAAATTTGTCGTCAAAATCTCTCCAAGCGTTATAAATAGAGAAATAAGTTATTCTTATAGCAGATAAATGACTATTGGTGTTCAAATACAAAAGTATTATTCAATCTTTTCTCATGAATAAAACGAGCTAGATCCCGAGAATGATGTCTCCCAATTTATCGCATGATATTACATATGAAAAATGAAAATGTTTTTCAAGAGTTAATATATATTTTTTTGATTTATGGGATTTTTTGATAAATTTATTTTAAAAATGTGCAATATCTCGAGAACGGTTCATGCTAGCGTTCCAAAGTTTATGTCAATAGTTTTCTATGGAAAAATTACATAAGAGATGTCTATTTGTGTAACTTTATTAAAGGTTTCGATTTTTTGATAATTTTTTCAAAATTTCACTCGAAAATTTAGGGGGATTCTGAACGATCGTTTAAAAACAGTAAGCTTCCAATATTTATGGATTGTGATTTTTGATTTTTGTGCCAAATTTCATTCGAATCGCTCCATTCGTTCGTGAGATATCGTCTCCACAAACTCACTGACACACACACACAGATATCAGGTCAAGAATGTTTGATTCGTGATCAGGGATGCTTGAAACGTGCACTCCCGTCGAAAACCCGAATTCGAATTTTCGATCCCGTCACAATACTTTCCGTACACATTATGTAAGGAAATAATGTATATAAGGAATGTAAAAATCTGAAACTTTGAAAATTTAAATGAGAGATGACTGTTCGAAAAAATAATCAATACACTCAAAACCAAGCTCAATCATTTTCAAAATGATCGAACACCTTGAGCCAAAATTTCGGTTTCAGTCTCATTCGATTGGTTCCTGCTTTCAGGTCAGCGAAAAAATCTAATATTTTGAAAATTCGAATTAGGGGTGACGATGCAAAGAAGTCTTAAACAATATGCAACATTTTTCGTAATTATACAAGCACTTCCACTCTAGCTATTTCGGCCTTATTCGATCAGTCTCAGCTTCCAAACCAACGGAAAAAGTAGACAATTTTTTTCAATTTGAATTGGGGAAAACGATACAAGATGATTTTCAAAGATCTTAAACCATTTTGCTTCTTAATAGGAGTAGAAATACAATTTTATATCTTTTTCCTGCCAATCTGAAAAATTAAACAATTAAATTCTTTTGTTGCGTACGGAATTGAAATTCAATATATTTTCCGATTTAACATGCTAACAGAATAATAAAATGTGAGCAATTTTTATTCTTAATTCTGAAATGGTTTTTGATATTCAGAGAAGGTATCAACAACTTTTATGAAGGCTTTTAAGGAGTACTGGCTGTTTCGAACGCGCGAGGAGTTGTTGTATATGGATAGCGTAATGACAGATATTTTGATACGGGACTTTAGACTCAAATTATTAATTAAAATGTGAAGTCCTCGAGGGCTTCACATTTTAATTAATAAATTGACTTTAACGTCACATATTAAAATATTTGTCATCACACCTGGCTACAAATTTAATTTGAAAACTTAATGATTGATGAACTATAAATTGGTAAATGTGAATTTAATGAGTAGAATTGTAAAATGAAATGACTAACGAAAAGGAATAATAATAATTCTTATGAATGTTTAAGTTTGACAAAATAAAGTGTCATCATTTAGTATGGTTTTTGCATTTTAATATTTTATCTTTTAGGAATTATGTATGTACAAACATACATAATTACTACATACATAAACATACATACCGGTCGCTGCAAAAAGTGGGTTATATGTCGGACACGTACGATGATACACTATTACGAAGACAAATTAAGTTTAATGTGTCAACCCTAATTTATTGATCGCTCGATCACATAACAAATCAAATAACCAATTACCTATACCAGGAGTGGCGACACATCACAATTTCAAAACACTAATTATTAACAAATGACAAATCGAATAATAATAATAAGTCGAATAATAATAATTCTTATGAATGTTTAAGTTTGACAAAATTAAGTGTCATCATTTAGTATGGTTTTTGCATTTTAATATTTTATCTTTTAGGAATTATGTATGTATAAACATATAGGTTGATACCGGTCGCTGCAAAAAGTGGGTTATATGTCGGACACGTACGATGATGTCGCACTATTAAGAAGACAAATTAAGTTTAATGTGTCAACCCTAATTTATTGATCGCTCGATCACATAACAAATCAAATAACCAATTACCTTTACCAGGAGTGGCGACACATCACAATTTCAAAACACTAATTATTAACAAATGACAAATCTCAAACAGATCCAAAAGTCATTTTATTATACATTCATCCTACAGACATAAATACAGCCAAAGCGCTTTCGAGCATCTTTCATGTTCATCCTCAGTGGCAGTGCAATTAGAAATAGATGCCCCAACCTGCTCAAATACAATTCATTTGCATATCATGAAATTGTCAGCCGCATAAAATAGCGGATTATAAATCTGATTTAAATTATAATTTATACACAGTTCAAAGATAAATATTTCAAAAAACATGTTTTTTGAAATAAAATTAATTCTCTCCAATACATTGCCGTGTATTGGAGATAAAGTAAAATCAGAAAATGGATTAAATATAAAATGTTTATTTTTCAGCTCAAGTAATGTTTTTAAGAGATAATACCACTAATTTATATTAAATTATAAATTTACATCACAGCGAATTTTCATGACTCGGAAATAATTTTGTTTCTTAAAAGAAAACAAACTTTCCGACTATTTTTGTACCGGTGAAAATATCTCAATATATTTTGCTGCGTAATGTATATCTCGTTTAAATTTCATAGACTTACGTGCCTGAAGTCCACGCTTTAATATACATGCATATATTCACATACTCAAAACGATCTTTTTAAATGCTTTTATAATGGTTTAAATCGGTCTTAAAAAATGCCTTTTAGTTAAATTCTCTAATTACAAAATTTTCGAGAAAGCAGCACCTTCAATAATTATGAAAAATTTTAACTTACAGAATCTGTATTAAAATGGTGTAATCAAATTATTTCGATTTATTAACCGGTCGTAATTAAAACAACTTGTTATAATCAAGCTTTTTTTTATTTATTTGATGCCACAATACATGGGAATTTCTGAATTGAACTTCAATTCTCAGAGGAGCGCCATCGAGTTCATTTATTTTTAGAGAAATTTATATTAAAATACAGAAAAATGAATTAATTTTGTATCTAATTGTTGGATTCCAAATACGGAGTAGTTGTAAAGTTAATGAAGTCAAAGAAGAACATTTAGAGACATAATTATTGAATATCTTACGGTTGCGACTTATTATTTGAAAGACGATAATCAAATAAAATAAGTTTTCATAATGAAATTCAATGGTACCATGGGACATTTTTGATGAGATTTGCAAAACAAAAATTTAATTTCCTGTGTGAAATTTAGATTTTATTTCGGGAAAATTAATAATATTAATATTTATGTTGATTCCCTGGCAACAGATATGCGATAAAGAAATAAAATAAGGTATTCGTGCGATTCAAAATGAAGCTAGGAAAATTTCAATTTGTATAAAAATATATTTTTGTTAAATTGAAAAGACAAGAACTCTACAATTCGAAATTTTCCTGCACAATACGATTTATTGTAGAAATACTGCAACAGTTATTGATTCACTTCTCTTGTATGCATTTTTTTTTATAATTTACACACAGTTCGATTTTGATCTGCAATTTGATAATTTCAGTAAAATAGTTAAGTTATCGTGACACATATTAGACTGATAAAATTAAATCAATTTCATCTCAAAATAAAAATATTATTTAAAGTGTTCCTGTGCATTATAAAGATTGTAAACATATATCACAGCTGAAACATATGTAAAAATGTTTACACATTTACAAAGCAATTTTAGAATAATTTTGCACAACAGTATCTATATCATATAGCTGAGTGACGCTGCCTGACGAATAGAAAAATTACACAGCCCAAACTGCTGAGGGTTGAAACCTGAAACTATGCATACGCGAGGTATTTGACTTGTAGTAAAAATAAAATTAGAAATCTCGGAATTTCTATCGAAAAATTTATAAATCTATAATATCTTTATTATCTTTGTTTTATATCTTAGTTCTATCTTTGTTCTATATCTATGATGAATGTGATTGGTTGACTGACCGACTAAGGGATGAATTACAAAACCCAAACTGCGAGGGCGCGATAGCCCAGTGGTTAGCGCGCGGGAATTGCACTCGGTAAGCCCGGGTTCGATTCCCGCCACTGCCAAAATTGCCGCCCTGTTCACGCGGAGTACGATCACGTTAAACATGTGGGTCCGTAAGTCCTTCCGAGAGGTTGGTGGTAGGGGTACGGTCCCTGTGGATGCCTCCTCCACTGCGTTCCGGTCTAAATTGGGTGGCACTTCCTTGCTGTCCAAATAGTTACCTTACACCTTTATAGTAGGTCGGATGGGCTGGGTCTCAGCAACAAGAATAACAACAACCCAAACTGCTGAAGCTAGAAACTCGAAATTTTACATACACGTGGGGCTTATAAATAATAACAAAAATCTCCAAAATATTAACGAAAAAAAATATATAATAACAAATAATATTATAAATTATAAATAGTAACGCAAAGCTCGGAAATTTTATAAATAACCGTATTTTTTGTTTTACACTGACAAGCACGAAATGCAAATTTTCAAAAACGACCGTATTCGTGGATTTTATTGGGATCTTGTTAGTTTCGTCGATGGAATGCGTAAATATCAAATAATGTTTACATATACCTTCAACAGTCCAATCGAGTCCAATATCTGCCCAATCGAGTCCATCATCAGTTCAATCGAGTCCAATCCATCCAATAGACATTTTCTCCTCGAACAACATGAAAATAAGTCGTGGGGAAGAAAGGACTCGTTTACGTCTAAGAGATTCACTGCTATAAGATTTTTTTTAAGAATGTTAGGGTTCAATTTGCATTATATTTGCTTTACTGTGACACAAAGAATACTCGCACGTGTGTAAGATTGTCAACACCGGAAATCTGCAGGGAGGTTCGAAGCAGGACAGTGCATTAAGGTAGTCACCATTTCTACTTTCCCTGCAATACATGGTAATGTATAGGGAAAGCATTGGAATCATGCTGAAAATCGCAATTCGAGTTTTCGACGGATGTGCACGTTTCGGGACCTTTAGAACTCGAAAAACTATTTTTAACGTGAAGTGTGTGTGCATATTTTGCATCCACTTTCATTTTGCATCACTTGAAAAACTAATTGATAGAAATTTAGAAAATTCGGTAGATAAATCACTTGTTAAATCGTTGCTGATTAGATTTTGGTGCGATTTGGAAAAAAAACCTTGCCTTTTTTTTGCGATATTTCCCGTAGAAATTGTTAAGTCTGAAAATAAAACTGCGTATGCTCACATATATCAATTAAATGCTTATTTTATACGCACTTGCAGTTATACGGAGACAAGATATTTATCGATCTGGGGCTACAACAGTCACTGATAACCAGTGCATCGCATTATTGGTTAAACCCAATCGCCTTTTCACCGATGAGTCATGATTTGCAGTAGATTTCAGACAAAAAGCATATAAGAGTCTGCAGAGAATTAGAAACAGGCAATCAGCTCAAAAACGTCGTTGGATATACCACGCCGTTAGTCTTTGTGGTGTTATGGTTTGGACTGAATTTTTCAGGGATATCGCACCGACTTTTACATGTTCAGGGAGTACTGTGGTGGATGCAGTAGTGGCCAAAATTGTGGAAACCTCTTGGAAAAAGTGTATTTTTCAGGTTTGATGGCTCATAACACCACCTTTTATTTTGTACCAATACCATAAAATTATGGACAGAAAATTTAGTTAAAATTGCAATGCAATAAAAATAGTTCAATTAGCTATATTCAATCAAGTCAAATAACCATTAAAAAGAAGCACAACTTGCTTAGGTTTATGTGAAGTAGCTTTCCTTCATTTGAATGTAGCCAATGAGCATGGGTGTTTAGAGAGCCAATCACGTGTGAGAGCCAATCAGGTGTCATTTTGTTTTAGCAATGAGCCAACAGGCCACAGGACATTTATCAGTGTGTTATGTGATTGCTACCAAGTTGATCGTTTTTAACACTTTACAACAAAATTGAAAAGTGTTTATGACTTTGTTCATTGATTCAGTTTGTCTGTCTGTCTGTCCGTTAGCACGATAACTGCCGTAAAAATGACTTAATCAAAATATAGTTTGTTGTTCAGACGGTCTGTAGGACCTATCGGAAGATTTGGAGAAGTTTTGCATGGAGAAGATATATGGAGAAGATTATATGGAGAAGATTTGCATCCTGATTGCATTACACCCTACCGTGAAACACCTACCGTGAAAACAGTTAGTGTTATGATCTGGAGTTGTATGACATCAGGAGGTGTGGGTAGAATTTGCGTGATCAACGGGAATATAAATGCCCAAAGATATATAAATGAAATGTTATGAAGCATAACACATATTTGCACATAATGCAAATAATGTTCATGCCCCGGGTTAGCACCAGGAATGAAGGGAGGGGGAGTAGCATTTACTCAATATAGGCTATGGGAGCAGTAAGTAATTGCTGTGTAACGATATCTCCACACAGACAAGATGGGACAGTTCGGCGCCATGGTTTGAATGGTACAAGACACGAGCTGTAAATTTCGTACATGAGCTGTAAATTTCGTACATAAGCTGTAAATTTCGTACATGAGCAGCAAATTTCAGTTGTGACCTCCCGACTGTGGGAATCCCTCCGGTCATCAATTTCTATTGGGACGCATATGAAATGAGCGTCACTACGCAATCCAATAAGTTGGTCGGAATTAGAACCACCCTTTCCTCACACATCAGTGAAGTAACGAATGAGCGGACGAGGTGACTTTCACCCCAATTTTGCTCCGCCCTCTTCAAACTGTGAAGAGACTCAATTTCATGAAGGCAAAGTCAGATTTCAATTTTTTTGAGGGAGAGAGAGTCTCATTTTTGCATAACGCTCCCCGACTGCGGATCGTGCCGCTCACAATTCTTGTAGTCCACGGTAATCGGGAAATTTGCACCCCGGCTATTTCAGTAACGGTAGTTATCAGAGCCGAACGCAGGAGACGGAATCCGAGGCAAATAGATGTTGGAGCATCATCTACTATCGTAGAGCTCGTCTACCAAAATAGGTTAATAGCGCACTAGCGCATCATTCCGCAGAACGAACTCGAATTGATCCAGAAGGTTGTGATAACCATAATTGGGCAGCTACGAAAGACTCTGGTTCTCTTGTTACCTCCCGGGCTCCTATGCAGCAGGCAACCCGGCCCTTAGCGACATTGTAAATCGCCAGGGAGTAACCAGGATCTGGACGCACGCAGGCACCTTTGGCGGGATCTGACATCAACGATAGTTGGACGGTGGAGAATAGCGCAGTCATCTCCCCAACCCCCGCCCAATCTCCGAAACGTCGCCTGTGACAGTAGGCACGTATGAGCTGTATATGCCTCGCATACCCAAGTCCTCTTCTCTATAAACTGTGAATGATAGATATATGTATTTGTTGGGAATACAAGCAGGTTCCACCTGTGATTGAGGTAATATTGTTTTTTTAAGTTTCTATTGTGATGTAATGTATAAATATATGTTAATCTGAATCTGAGTGTCAATGTAATTTTAAGATTTTTGGGGAAATTTCCCTTACTGCACCAAGTTGAATATTTAATTAATGAATTGAACTAGCAATTATCGTAATTATCTCGTACACCCTCGAGGTCAAGCTTGCTACGTTTAAGTGTAGTATATTTGTATTATTAAAATTAATGTTTAATAATTTACGTGTTAAATAAATGTGTTAGTGGCTACAAATTTTCTGGTTCTTTTAGTGGATACGCAATGTACTTTGATCGTTTCAGATCCCACTAAACTATTTTTAGAAACAACTGGGGGACACTATGGGTAAGTAGTAGTGTTGTATTTGTGTAATTTTCACCTTACCACATGAAATACTTGAGCCCAAACTGCCCTTCTGCACGTGATCTTTTCCAAGATAATGAATCGTTTATATTTCAACAGGATTCAGTTCCATGTCATGTTGCTCATGTGTTGTTGTTGTTGAGACTCAGACCGTCCGACCTACCAGAAAGGTGTAAGGTAACTGTTTGGACGGCCGGGAAGTGATACCCAATTTAGACCGGAACCCAGTGGGGGAGGCATCCACAGGGACCGTACCCTCCTTCCCCTACCACCAACCTCTCGGAAGGACTTACGGACCCACATGTTTAACGTGATCGTACTCCGCGTGAACACGGCGGCAGTTTTGGCAGCGACTGGAATCGAACCCGGGCCTACCGAGTGCAACTCCAGCGCGTTAACCAATGGGCTACCGCGGTGTAAAATGTTGCTTCAAGATAATAATATTTAAATGCTGTAATGGCCTGAAAATAGGCCAGACCTTAACCTCATCGAGAATCGTTGCAGCCGACTAAAAAAACATGTTAGTTAGAAGCAATCCAGCAATAAAACCCAATTAACAGAAGCAATAATTCAATCTTCGTTTCACATTATAACAGCTGCAGAACTAAAAAACTTGGTTCGCTCCATGGGAAGCGTTGTAAGGCCGTAATTCAGGCTAAAGGTTATCCAACTAAGTATTAACTGACATGGTGAGGATTTTTGTATAGTTCACTTTTCCTATGTATTTCAATTTTCTTCTTTATAAATATTGTCCTATTAAAAAATAATTCATAAATGTTATTGCATTAAAATCTTGATTGAATTATCTTTCAAATAATATATAATTTTATGGTATTGGTAAAAAAAAATGGTGTTATGAGCCATCAAACCTCAAAAATAGAATTTTCCAAAAGGTTTCCACAATTTTGTCCACTACTGTAGGTATCGGGATCAAGTCCTAGAACCCTTCGCAGGACTATGCTACAACATTGAGTCCAGAATTTATTTTGATGGTTTTTAACGTTCGTATACACGGTGCAGGGCTGGAGAAGAAGTGCCTTGAGTGCAGAAGTATTGCTTGTATGTAATAGTCATCATATTTTTTGGACCACAATCCTATCGAAAATCGGGATACCCTTGGAAGAGCTGCCTCTGCCTCCGACTCTTCTGTAAGAGCTGAAAAATGGCCCTTTTAAATGATTGGTAGTTATTGTCATTTTCTGCGCTGGATCATTTAATTGTTGGGATGATACGTCAATGCGAAGCTTGTGTCAAAGTCAGGTGAGTTCACATTCCATATTAAAGCTTTTTTTGGTTTCCTTGTACGACATATAAACGATGCGATAAAGTCTACAAGTAGAAGAGTCACACTCTGGATGGGTGGAACCCACTATTCGGGCCTGACCTAAAGAATCGACGTCAACAAAGATGGAGCCAATTAAAACTAGCCCTTAATCAACATGGGATAAAGCAAGGCCAATCACGTTAGGGAGCTATTACAAAGGCGCGTGTCCAAGAAGCAAGGTGAAAATTAATGTTACTTAAAGAGAAGGAGGACTGGAAGACCTATATAAAGATTCGAGATGTGCATACTTAAAGTATTAAATATGTGAATATATTCGAGGTGTAAAGACTGGTAAAAGTATTCAATGGTGGAGGCATGTAGAATAAATAGTAAAAAAAAAAGAACTCGAGATGGAGGTCAAACGAACTCGCTCCCTATTTTCAAGTTCCCCAAGACAGTGTGTATTTAACATGCACACAAGACATGTACTCTATATTTAAGAACTATTAACGTTTTGGCAATTAACTAAATTGGTCTTACAGTATCGCCTCTTAACTCCCTTTCACAAAAAATAAATGAGTTGTTTGTAGGTGTTATTCCTTTATACCTTTTGATACTACTAAATAAAATAGTATACTTTAAAAAGCTAAATAGAGAAGTTAATCACCAGTCAATTACTTTTCAGTTGAAGTAAGTTGACTCTCACTATAAAGATGAATGCGAAGGGTTATTCACGGTAAACATCGCAGTGTACTTAATGGATAATTCCGGCCTCCATTTTTATTTTTTTATTCGATTCGAAATGTTGCGAAATGGTTAAAAGTGTAAACATTTTTATTCTCCGAGCTGTACTTCATGTTTTATTAGCAGTCAAAGTTCGCCTTTTTGACTATCGCGGGAAAACGACCCATTTTGGCGAGCACTTAATGTCACGTCAGAACTCGTCCGCGACTCGCGTCTTCGAGAATTGGTGAATTAGTTTGGTTACATTCAGAAAGTTTCGAAAATTATAATTTTTTCTTCCGTCCTAAACTGCCGAATAGATATAAGTATTGTATCGCTCCAATGTGCCCGACTACTAGTTTTACATCATCAGATAATTATATCTGTGCAAAAAATGATGTTTTTCGTAAAAAACAATATAAAGCGCAGGAAGCCAGATTGTAAACAAAATTCACCACTGGCATTAAGGAGTGTTCGTTACGCATGTTAAGATAATAAATCAGTCACTGTATAATCCGATTTTATAAGCCTTTTTATGAGAAGTTATTTCTTTATGATTAATTAAACTTTGAAAATCCCTAAGAGAGTCCACTACTGGTTCGGCGTTCTATTTTTAGTTTTGCTATTACGGATGAATTTAAAATCAGATTCAAAGTGGATTATTGACTTTGTACCCGGTTTAGTGTGTGATGTTCGCAGTTAATTTAGAGAATATAAAAAAAAAATCCGTACATGAAACATTTTTATATCAGTATACTGCAGTGAGCAGTTGTAATTTAGTATTTTCATTAAGTACATGTGCTTTTGAAAAGTTATAAAATAGATTTTATCTAAAAAAATAAATCACAAATTTGAAATATTGCACAAAAGGAAGAGATATTATATGGAAAATAATTTAAAATTGCTTCTATATTCAGAATGATAAATGATTTTCTCTATTTATTATAATTTTTAAAGTATAATATTATAAGAAACAATGTAAAACTGTTTTTAATTTAAAAATAAATTATTAAATATTAAATTTAGAGTCCTCACAAATCATATAAGTATAATATAAATGTGGCGCAGTAAAACAATAAATACATATAAAACATACCTTTGGACTATGTATTTTCTAAAGATTGTTAATGCTTTGATTACAATTAATACCGCATCTTTGAAAATAAAACATTAAAGTTTATTTATTCTTAGTTGCATTGATTACTTAATAATACCGCTTTAACTATCATATGATAATTATGCAAAGCATAATATTAAATTGAATTGTTAACATGGCCGTAATTATTGTATTCGTGGAATATTATGACACATTGCGGTGTGTGCCGCTGATAACCCTCCAATTTTATCTTTAGCGAGAGTTCTGTAAAATAATATTAATTAACACATTACTAAATTGATTGCACCATTTGAACTTTAAAATAAAACTATTTATTAATAACATGGATCAACTAATAACTCAATTACAACAATGATTACCATTAATTAATTGTGCCGGAGCGAGAAAGTCTGAGACAATTGGTAAATTAAAATGTCTAACTTGCAATAATGACCGTCAACAACATTTGACTCGCACATACCTGTTGTTGGTTTTTAATCCTTGCCACAACTCTTGTACTTTGGTTCTGTATCATCAGTGTACGCCGTACAATGCCTACTCGGAGTGTGGTATGTTGTCTAGGACGGCTGTCGCTCACCGAACACAGGACATTCTCCGTACTGTGGCTGCACTGCGACTGTTATCAACTCCAAATTTCGATTTCCGTTCTGGAACTCTCCAACTACGTCTGCTGATGTTCAATCTCACTTCATCTCTGCTATTCGATATATCTGTCTTTTCTCGTAGAAGTTGTGTAATATCATCTCTTGGTTGCCGCCACTTTTTGCCTGAGATCTGAAACGCCTGTTTGGCTCTAATTGGGCGACCTTGGGCACTGCGCCCAGACATCTTCCATGATTGGTTATTCTTTTTAACCACTCTCGTGGCCTCACCTTATCCTTAGAGTCCTTCGACCCACCTGTCTTGACGCCCCTAAATTGATGGTTTCAGCTGACCTCTCGGTCAGGGTGTTGTAAAAACTGGCGTCGTTTCGTCTGAAGCATTGTTGGCTATTGCACCCAGCCATAAATATTGAACAAAAAACAGCCTCACTTAAAACTGGTGTGATATCTATTTCTGGTCTCACAAAAAATATATGCATAAAATATATATACATATAATTAGAAATACATAAATATTATTTTTAATTTCCAGAAAAAAATACACCGCTCAATATAAACTTTCGATTTAAATTTACTGTATAACAAACGCAACTATAAAAGACTATTAGCACTCAAAAAATTACGGAGAACATTACAACAACAAAAAAAAGAAAACAAAAATCAGCTGTGGGTCGTCCAGTCCGATGGAATCGAAATTGTTTTGCGTAAATAATATTTTGTAAAATAAAACTTCATTTGTTCGATTTTTTTTCAGACTCATTTATTTCGTTTGCAGACTTTCAAAGTGCTACAAATTTCTTGCTAGATAGCACTTTTAGATTTCGTCCCGATTTCATCTGGGTACTCTGACTCTAGATATGCAATTTTCTCAAAATATGCAATTCTTTGATTAACTTACTTTGCGGTATGTATATTAAACTTTACAATATATCTGACGAGATTTTACATTCAAGTCAATTTGTAAACTTGTCTGGCGGCACATAATTACGTACTTGATTATGTATATTTCCATGTATTATATTCAAACCTCACCAATCATTAAACATCTTTAGAATCCCCTAGTTTATTTAACCTTCTAATTTTTTTAAACAAAATAAAATGTCTCGTGCTTGTGCACCCATATTTCACCAAGGGGTAAGTAAAAGCACTGAGCTGCAACAATCGTGATATTTTAAATATTGCAGCTTTCTCAGCTATTGGAAAATTCAGGTTAAAATCTAAGCTATCGAAATTATACGCACTAGATCCAAAAACCAATTATATACACTTGCAAGACTTTAAAAGAGCTACATATTCTTGCTTATTGTTCATAGCTAGCACTTTTAGTTTTTGAGATGTAAGCATTACACACTTGTAGAACGAAAAATTTTCAATCTTATTCAACTTGACAAGACGGATTACTCGAAAACAAAGTCAGTAAGGTTCAATAAATTAGCTTTTTTTTTTCAAAAATTAGATTCAGAAACTAAGTTTGCTAATGCATGTTTTTATGACTTACTATTTATATCTATCTTTTGAAGTTTGAATGAAAGTAAGAAACATTAAAAAATCACTCGCTCGGATAGATGCTAAGATGCTTTAAGTGGTTTCGAAAAAGTTCTAGAGTATTAAAATTATTTTATATATTCATGATCTGGACCAACAAAACAAGAAAAAATATGTACATTTTTATCTATTAGGTTCGGAGAAATTGCCTTTCAAAGTGTTTGCATTTTTTGTAATGCTCCGATTTCCATCACAGATACCCCAAACGCAGATGTTATTCACATAATAATATTAATAATAATAATAATAAACCTTCAAGAAAAGGGTATCATGTTTACACCTCGAGTTTCAGCTGTCACAAAATAGTTATTATTTCTGAAATAGAGCGTCATCACAGCTAAATTGATCTTATGCAAATTGTCTTATTCCCATTCAAAAACTAGGATCAAAACCAGGATCCATGTATTCAATAAAATAAAATAATCAGCAAATGATCTAAATTCAAACAGACCAAGTAAAAATGATCTAAATTCAAACAGACCAAATAAAAATGATCTAAATTCAAACAGACCAAGTAAAAATGATCTAAATTCAAACAGACCAAGTACAAATGCAAAAATTCTATTGCACACAAAATTAAACCCAAACTCCCCTGCAAATATCTCAAGGCAAAACGCGATAGAATGTTGCATTTCAGGTCAACGGGGAGTATAACGTCACAGCCAGTCACAGGGCGTTTTGTGTTTGCTCAGATTTTGCAGTTTTTCATTTCTTGATATTTAAATAGGTAATTATTTCAAGAGATTTTTGCTTGGATATTTGGAATCAGAAAAAAATTATCTTTAAATATGAATTGGTTTTAAGTGTTTAAAAAGAATCGGAATTGTCCATTGAGTACTATACTTTAATAGATAATATATAATATTTTTCACCACGAGTCTTTTTAGATTTTTTGACAGAATGCCCAGAATGTTGATGTTTTGCATACTTAAAGTATCGACAAAAGGACAGAATATTACGATGCTGAATTTTCGAATTCTGCGACGGGGGAGGGCTAAAATAAAGAAATGGATCGAAAATTGACTCCAGAAGCCACCTTGGTGTCCAAGCAGAATTAACCCTTAAATACTTATATTACTGAATACAGGGCAGACAGTAACATCGACCAAGATGATTATTTTCAGCTCTAAACTTCATACATTTAAAATAAAAAATAAACATATTAAAAGAGTTTGAAATCTAATTCGTTAAAAGAGTGTTTTAGTGTCCCCTCCTCTGACAGGATTAAATTCTAGCAAAAAATAAAATTCCTAGTGTCTGATATATAATCTTCCGTAAAAAGTAAAGAAACGTAGCAAAACATTCTAAATTTAATCACAGGACAGCTCATTACCATACCAATATTACTTTTACGTGCATTAGCATATCCCCGAGGTCTCGTTTTAGGACTATAAAGGATTTTTTTTGTTCGTCAAGGTTCATTTGCATTAGCCAAGATTATTTGACGGAAAAGCTTTTCATGGAGACACAATATAAAGGGAAAAATGTGTTTACTCGCATTCTGGGAATATTTCAGAGTGAATATTTACAATGCAGACATGTGCAAAAAATACATAGTCTATCTACATTTACAGAATTTTCTCCTATGTAAATATGCATCACTTTAACTTTCGTGTTCTATAACTGCAAGGAAAACCTGAGCAACGTATTTAAGAACAAATGAAATAATCATACAGCATACAGATCTTCCGAGGATAATCTAGATTCCCTTCGTCACTGCAATAAAACCCAACAAACCGGAAGTTAAAGACGAAATTGGCTCATCCCATTTCGTTCTTTTGACTTCGGGTTTGTTGGTTCTTTTGACTTCTGGTTCATTTCGCCTTTTTAACTTCGAGTCTGTTTGCTGGTTTCTTCTTTATAGTTTCGCGTGTGTTGGTTCAGCCCATCGTCTTTTTGACTTCAGGTTTGTTGATTTAGTCCATTTCTTCTTTTTGCCTTCGAGTTTGATGGTGGTCCATTTTGTATTTTTGACTTCGAGTTTGTTGGTTCAGCTAATTTCGTCTTTTTGACTTTAAGCATGTTGATTATCCATTTCGTCTTTTTGACTTCGTGTTTGTTGGTGGTCCATTTCGTATTTTTGACTTCGAATTTGTTGGTTCAGCCAGTTTCGTTTTTTCGACTTCAAGTGTGCTTGCTGGTGATCCATTTCGTCTTTTTGACTTCGTCTTTGTTGGTTCAGCCAATTTCGTCTTTTTGACTTCAAGTATATTGGTGATCTATTTCGTCGTTTTGATTTCGTGTTTGTTGGTGGTCCATTTTGGATTTGTGATTTCGAATTTGTTGGTTCAGCCAGTTTCGTTTTTTTTGACTTCAAGTATGTTGGTGATCTATTTCGTCTTTTTGACTTCGTGTTTGTTGGTGGTCCATTTCGTATTTTCGACTTCGGGTTTGTTGGTGGTACATTTCTATTTTTTGACTTCGAGTTTGTTGGTTCAGCCCATTTCTTCTTTTTGGCTTCGAGTTTGATGGTAGCCCATTTTGTATTTTTGACTTCGAGTTTGTTGGTTCAGCCAATTGCGTCTTTTTGACTTCAAGTATGTTGGTGATCCATTTAATCTTTTTGACTTCGTGCTTGTTGGTGGTCCATTTCGTATTTTTGACTTCGTGTTTGTTGGTTCAGCCAATTTTGTTTTGTTGACTTCAAGTTTGTTAGTGGTTCATTTCATCTTTTTGACTTCGGGTTTGTTGGTTTAGCCTATTTCGTTTTACTGACTTCGAGTTTGTTGGTCCTCTTTGCACCGACGAAGATAATCCAGAGTATCCTAGCAACAACTGTATGCTGCATTATTATTTCATTTTTGCTTAAATACACTACTTAAGTTTTCCTTATCCTTAACACAAATGTCTTTTTTTTACTTATTAACGGCAAAAGTAAGGTCTCCTGACAGGGAAACGAATATGAGCTTCCGGTTGAGAAAGTTTGCAGATCTTCTAGCAGAGAAATGAATAAGTTAGAGTTCCTAAGGAAGCAAGAAAATAAGGAAGCAAAAAAAATAAGACTTTTTTTCAAAATTGTGGAGCGTTCCCAATTTAGTATGTAAAGATGAGCGATTTGCACGTAACATGTGCACACACGATAAAAATTAAGATCAAAGAGAAGTAATAATTATTATACTGGATCTTTTTCCTGCAAACTTTATACAACGTTTATTATTTACTGCAAAAAGCATAATTCTAAATAAATTAAAATTAACGTATTACACTGATTTTTATTTGTTATTCGTATTTCCCTCTATGACTTTCAAAAGTACTATTAGCCATACTTTTGCGTACTTATCGTTTTTTGTTTACCGCGTTTCTTATTGTATGTATACATGTTATGTTCAAATTACACATCTTTTCATGTTAAATAAAAAACGTTCTACAATTGTGTTATTGAAAATAGACGCATATCCTGTTACTTTCCTTATATACATAATGTATAAGGAAAGTATTGTGACGGGGTCGAAAATTCGAATTCGAGTTTTCGACGGGAGAGCACGTTTCAAGCATCCCTGATCACGAATCAAACATTTTTGAAGTGATGTCTGTGTGTGTGTGTGTCAATGGGCCTGTGGAGACGATAACTGACGAACGAAAGGACCGATTTGAACCAAATTTGGTACAAAAATCACAATCCGTAAACACTGGAAGCCTATTGTTTTTATACGCAATCGAATGTTCAGAACCCTCCTAAATTTTCGAATGAAATTTTGAAAAAATCGTCAAAAAATCAAAACCACTAATAAAGTTACGCAAATAGACATTTCTTATGTAATTTTTCATTAGAAAACGATTGACATAAATTTCAGAACGCTAACATGAGCCGTTTTTGAGATATTGTACATTTTACAAAAAAAAATATCAAAAAGTCATATAAAATAAAACAAAAATTCCTATTGATAAACATGTTCACTTTTCATATGTAATACCATGCGATAAATTGGGTGACATCATTCTCGTGGATCTAGCTCGTTCCATTCATGAAAAAAGATACTCTGAGTAACACTTTTGTATTTGGACGCCAATAGTCATTTATCGGCTGTGAGAATAACTTATTTCTTAGTGCATAACGCTTGGCGAGATTTTGGCGACGAATTTGGCGGAATGTCGCCAACTTGGCGACTTTTTGAACTGTTGCCAAATTAACGAAAATCTCGCCAAATGGATAAAAATGACACTAAATCAATGAAAATGACGACTAATTGTCGAAAATTCAATGTATTGGAAAGAATATTGGTATCTACTATAAGATAAATCTATTTTTTTACTGTAAAAGTTGTAAATTCATTACATTATATAAGGAAAGTCATGTGTTGCCCACATCAGATTTTTTCTGTTTTGTTTTCAAGATATAAATTCTTATTTCTTGAATTCACTGCTGAAAGCTTTCTTAATTGCTAGCGCATGGTATTTTTCACTATTAGTAGGCTCTGCTTCTGTGTCTTTAGAGCATTTTAATAGAAAATTAGTGGAAGACATAAAGACTTAAAATGGAACAGTGTATATACAGTTGAATATCTGCCTATTATTACTTTCCTTATATACATAATGTATAAGGAAAGTATTGTGACGGGGTCGAAAATTCGAATTCGAGTTTTCGACGGGAGAGCACGTTTCAAGCATCCCTGATCACGAATCAACATTTTTGAAGTGATGTCTGTGTGTGTGTGTATGTGTGTGTGTGTGTGTGTGTGTGTGTGTGTGTGTGTGTGTGTGTGTGTGTGTGTGTGTGTGTGTGTGAAAGTATGTGTGTGTGTGTGTGTGTGTCAGTGAGTCTGTGGAGACGATAACTGACGAACAAGTGGACCGATTCAAACCAAATTTGGTACAAAAATCACAATCCGTAAACACTGGAAGCCTATTGTTTTTGTACGCAATCGAATGTTCAGAACCAACCTAAATTTTCGAATGAAATTTTGAAAAAATCGTCAAAAAATCAAAACCTCTGATAAAGTTACGCAAATACATATTTCTGATGTAATTTTTCATTAGAAAACGATTGACATAAATTTTAGAACGTTAACATGAACCGTTCTCGAGATATTGTACATTTTTTTAAAAAATTATCAAAAAGTCATATGAAATAAAAAGAAAAATATTTCCTATTGAGAAACATGTTTACTTTTCATATGTACCATGTCGTATACCATGCTACAAATTGAGTGACATCCTTCTCGTGGATCTAGCTCGTTACATTCATGAAAAAAGATACTTTGAATAATACTTTTGTATTTGAACGTCAATAGTCATTTATCTGCTTTAAGAAAAACTTATTTCTTAGTGCATAACGCTTGTCGAGCTTTTGGCCTTAAATTTGGCGGAATGTCGCCAACTTGGCGACTTTTTTGAAATGCTGCCAAATTAACGAAAATCTCGCCAAATGGATAAAAATGACGCTAAATCAATGAAAATGACGACTAATTGTCGAAAATTCAATATCTTGGAAAGAATATTAGTATCTACTTTAAGAAAATTCTATTTTTTTACTGTAAAAGTAGTAAATTCATTACATTATATAAGGAAAGTCATGTGTTGCCCACATCAGATTTTTTTGTTTGTTGCGTTCACAAATCAACTGTTTTGAATTTGATCACATTTTTATTAAAAAATCTATCAAAATAATAATTTATTTTAAACAATTGAAATCGTGCTGCATAGCATTGAAAACAAATAATTTCCTTCGTTCAAAAATGTTTTAATGAAAGCCAAATTACATGGCAATGAAAAACGCGCGAACATCAAATTTTAAAGACGATTTTATTACAGACGATTAAAGAAAAACTTTATTTGAAGCAATTGAAAACGTGCTGCATAACATTGAAAGTAAATAATTTCTATCGTGTAGAAATGCTTTAATAAAAGTCAAATTCCTTGCTGGTGGAAAACTCGAACACATCAAATTTTAAAAGCGATTTTATTACAGACGATTTAAGAAAAACCTTATTTGAAGCAATTGCAAACGTGCTGCATAACACAGAAAATAAGTAATTTCTATCGTGTAGAAATGCTTTAATAAAAGCCAAATCCCATGCTGGTGGAAAACTCGAACACATCAAATTGTAAAAACCATTTTATTGCAGACGATTTAAGAAAAACTTTATTTGAAGCAATTGAAAACGTGCTGCATAACATTAAAAATAAATAATTTCTATCATGTAGAAATGTTTTAATAAAAGCCAAATTCCATGCTGGTGGAAAACTCGAACACATCAAATTCTAAAAACGATTTTATTACAGACGATTTAAGAAAAACTTTATTTGAAGCAATTAAAATCGTACTGCATAGCATTAAATATATAAATAATTTCTAACGTGCAAAATTGCTTTAATAAAAGCCAAATTACATGGTGATGGAAAACTTGCGCACATCAAATTTTAAAATCATGTAACACAGGAGTTCTCAACTATTTCATAAATCACCACCAAAACCTAAATTCTGACCTATCAGTAGTAGCAACCAGAAAAATGTCTTGAACACAAATAGTAAATTAAGGCTATACAATTAATTAATTTATTGTCGTTTAGAATAAAATAAATTGAACATAAACAAGAAAGATCAATTATGCTTAAAGCATTGATTACGAAACACTTTCCAACTTCAATGCAATTTTATTTAAACATATCTAAAATACAATACATTCCTAAGTAATATTTTAAAACTTATCACAATATTACATTAATTTATTATATTTGAAAACTTAAACCATCATCGTAAAAAATGAACTTCATTCAAATGACGGCATTTAAATATAAATTGCCTGGATTAAACATCTCTAAAATGCGATACATTCCTCGGCAATATTTTTAAAATCATCATAACACTACAATAATTTATTATATTTGAAAACTTCATCGAAAACAACTGACATTCATTCAAATGACGTCATAGAAAAAATAACATGCCTGGCTCTCTCTATAAAAGCAGCATTTCATTCATAACATTTTCCCATTCATTTCATTCATCACAGTACTAAAATAATTTATTTTATTTAAAAACTTAAGACCTTGGAGCAACAAGTAATTAAACTCTATGCTTATCACATTAACTATGCTTGTCACTTGATCTTTTCATATCACGGTCACGTGATCGCTTCATATAAGAGGTGTAATTATCATTTTAATTTTTATTTAAAAAACTACAGAATATATTTCACTGAATGTTTTTATATATTTTCTGGAAGAATTTGAATATTACCTAAAATTTTCGAAGCAATTTATGAATTTTAAATCCGTTTAAAAAATGTTTGAAAAATTAGGTCCCATAGGGCTCAATGTATTTCATTTTTTCAACCCGGGATCAATCCAAAACTAATTGGGTGATATTATTCATTTATAATCCCATAGGTCCTACAGGCCGTCTGAACAACATACTGAAATTTCATTTTGATTAAGTCATTTTTACGGCAGTTATCGTGCTAATGGACAGACAGACAGACAGACAGAATGAACAAAGTCATAAACACTTTTCAACTTTGTTTTAAAGTGTTAATAAGAGCAATTCACAAAAGAAGATCAGCTTTTTAAAGTACAATTAATACAATTATTGATTAACAAGATGATTAACAAAATGTTTGAGCTTGATACGCGTGCTTGTTAGACAAAAATTACTCTCGTTTTTTAACACTTTACAACAAAGTTGGAAAGTGTTTATGACTTTGTTCATTCTGTCTGTCTATCCGTCTGTCCTTTAGCAAGATAACTGCCGTAAAAATGACTAAATCAAGATGAAATTTTAGTATGTTGTTCAGACGGTCTGTAGGACCTATGGGAATATAAATGAATAATATCCCCCAATTAGTTTTGTATTGAACGCGGGTTGAAAAAATGAAATACATTGAGTCCTATGGGACCTAATTTTTCAAGCATTTTTTAAGCGGATTTAAAATTCACAAATTGCTTCGAAAATTTTAGGTAATATTCAAATTGTTCCATAAAATATATAAAAAAAAAATCAGCGAAATATATTCAGTAATTTTTTAAATAAAAATTAAAATAATAATTACACCTCTTATATGAAGCGATCACGTGACCATGATATGAAAACATCACATGACCCACTTCAAAATTATATATGGCATCCATCTTGTCTCAAAATCGTGATTTTTTAAGCTCTTTTTATTTCATATTGAGTGTTGTATCCGTCCTAAAACCACTTTATTTTTGCTAAAATTCTGTGCATTTACATACTGAAACAACGCAATCACAATATATTTGAGTTTAAAAGATCATCCAAATTTGATTATGTCTACAACGAAGCCTATTTTTCACTTATGTAAAATGTAAACAGCAAAATATGTAGAATGAGTTGCATTTGAATTGCTGTATTTCTTTAACACAACATTATTTAGCCCATGGAGTCTGCATAGCTGATATGAATGAAATATTTATTGATATTACAAAGAGAAGGACGATTTTTTTCGATGAAGTTTTAAGCATAGAGTTTAATTACTTGTAGCTCCATGATTTTAATTTCTTAATAAAATAAATTATTATAGTATTGTGATAAATGAAATGAATGGGAAATTGTTTTGAATGAAATGCTGTTTTTATAGAGAGATCGAGGCGTTTTATTTTTTCTATAACGTCATTTGAATGAATTTCAGTTGTTTTCGATGTTGTTTTCAAATATAATAAATTGTCGTAGTATTATGATAGTTTTAAAAATATTACCGAGGAATGTATCACTTTTTAGAGATGTTTAAACCAGGCAATTTATATTTCAATGCCGTCATTTAAATGAAGTTCATTTTTTTCGATGAAGGTTTAAGTCTTCAAATATAATAAATTAATGCAATATTGTGATAAGTTTTAAAACATTACCGAAGAATGTATTGCATTTTAGACTTGTTTAAATAAAATTGCATGAAGTTGGAAAGTGTTTCATAATCAATGCTTTAAGCATGATAGATCTTTCTTGTGTGTTTTATCTTATTCTATTTTACTTAATTTTAAACTTAAATTTGGCTCCAAGTCTACTTGCTTTCTATATTTGTTTTTTAAGTACATGATTGAAGAAAATCCTGCTTGAAAACAATCCTTCACGATCTTGCTATATGTTGAACAAAATTCCATAAATGAAAAACAGTTCTTTAATATGCTTTCTGATAGGCTCTCTCAGGTGAACTCTTTTTCCAGGACTTGGTTATATAAAACCTTCTGTTTCTTCTGTTTGTGCCTATTTTATTCTTTATCAATTGAGGTTTTATCTCTTAATTTTTTTTTATCTTTCACTCACGCGTTTTTGTCTTTCGCTCGCTCTTTTCACTTTCCCTGCAATACATTGTAATGTATAGGGAAAGTATTGGAATCATACCGAAAGTCACAACTCCAAGTTTTCGATGGATCTATACGTTTCGAGACCTCTAGAATACGAAAAATCTATTTTTAGCGTGACGTCCCTGTGTGTGTCTGTCTGTGCAATGTATATATCCACTCTAACTCAAAAACAAATGGACCGTGTCATAAGGTAAAATTGTCCTTATCAAAGTTATCATTATAGGACTTACCTATGATGCCGTCGCTAGGGGTGGAGCATGTAGCCCCAGGTTCTCAAGCTGAAGAGACGAACACACAAAATATAAATAAATACTCTTATCTAAATTTACTTAATTACTTTAATATTTACTTTCGTATATATACATGTAGAGAGATCTTGATTATTAAATTTAATCCTGCATCCTTCTGGACACATATATCTTTAACAACATTTAATCAACACATACATTTTACAACATATAATTTACAAGACATATATATTTAGAACACATTAATTACTATTATCTACCGAAAATCTGAGTAGTTCATTTAGTTTCAATACACGAGCTCGTTATTGCGATAGGTTCGTACGACCTTATTATTAATTACACGATAGGTACTATGAATTGTGTGCCTTCCTTAATCATTATAACAGATGAAACATATCCATACCTTCTGTTTGCTTGTACCTCGCTAGTTGATGTAGCCAACACTATATTGGAAGCCTGCGTATAATATTTTAATACGCCATTACTTCACTGTGCTCATTTTTCGCTCACACATCACAATTTTTGCCGATCCGCGTATCTTTGCGCGATCGCAGGAGATAATTTTGAATACTACTGAGAAAAACATCAGGTGCGGCTAGGACGCTGTCGAAATTGAATCTCGTGGAAAGTTCTAGAACATTCTCGAAACACTTTTTCTTTTTTTTTTTTGTAGTGTTATACCTCGTCTTTTATTGGTTGTTGTGATGGAGGGGATGCGTGCTGCTTATTTATGTTTGGGTTGCCATTGGTTCCATCTGCAGCATTTAAATAGGTCATTATTTTGGTTGGCATCCGTAATTGAAATTACAAAATGTCGTGCACGCCGTACGACAGACCGAATTTCATAAATAATGGTAGGCAAATCACTTGGGTATGACCCTTGTACTGATTAGTCTTCAGTGCGATTCGGTATAAAAGAACCCGTCTTTTTTTGCAAAATGACCGGCAAAAAATTGCTTTTATCCACTCTAGCTGAAAAACTAATGAACCGAATTTTCAAAATTCGGTAGATAAGTCACTTGTGGGTCATCCTGGAGTTGATTAGATTTTGGTACGATTCGAAAAAAAATGAACCCTGCTTGTTTTGCGAAATGGCCCGCAAAAATAGTCAAAATCTAATATAAAAACTACGTATGCTCAAATATATCCATTAAAT
This sequence comes from Amaurobius ferox, assembly GCA_951213105.1. NCBI lineage: Eukaryota > Metazoa > Arthropoda > Arachnida > Araneae > Amaurobiidae > Amaurobius > Amaurobius ferox. Next base: position 134,097,311 of record OX578138.1, on the reverse strand, counting down.
GCTTGTTTCATACGTAATTTTTAACGATGAAAAGAATAAGACCAACCCCATTACACTAGGACTAGCCGTTCTCGAGATACTTTTGTTTTTCATATTTTCTCTACACCACCTTTGAAAATAAGTCCAGTTAGCAAATGAGAACGAAAATTGTATTAAAAGTGAATTAAATTTAATTAAAATAAAGAGAACGTAAATATAAGTCTGCAGGGAAAGTCATGTGCTGCCCACATCAGATTTCTTCAGTTTGTGCCTGCTTTCTGCCATCTGAAACGAATTGTGCACCAACGCATCTCAGCACCCAATGGAACCAATGAAAGAACAGCCATTTGCTATACTACCAATTATAGCTCTAACATATATTGCTAAAAAAATTTCTATTTTCTGGAGATGAGTGACATCGTGTCACAGGAGCACTAAAATTATGCGTCTTGGCATTTTGTTTTAATGACTTTGGGTTTGTTAGTTCTTTTGCACTGACTAAGGGAAACCAGCGTATCCTTGAAACAGCTGTATGCTGCATTATGTGCGTCTCAAATGTTTTCTCACGTATATTATCTATAAAGTTTTGATTAAAGCGCTACTTCTTCGTTAACGTCAAATGAAAAACTCAGAATAAAACTTAAATAATAGTGTGCTTAAAGCATTCTAGCGCCTTTTAATATATTATTTTTATTTAAAACGGTCAAAAAGAAGTATAGTATTTTATTCACAGCTCATTACCGTACAAAGATGACTTTCAGGTGTATTTACATATCCCTTAGGCCTCGTTTTAGGAACATTTAAGGGGTTTTTTTTCTGTTTATCCCACTTCATTTACGTCAGCCAAGATTATCTGCAGGATTCTTTTTTGTATGGGAAGACAATTAAAATTGCTTTGGTTTGCTTGGTAGGATCTTCTTGAAATTGTTTCAATTTGTGTTTTGTAGACGATATTTCTTAGACTTTTTAATAACCAGAATTATAGTAAAAAATGGGCTACCATAAAACTTTGAAACATATTTAATTTTATTTTGGAAGATTCTGACTTACAAAAATAGTAACTATTTTATCAATCCACTGAAATAAAAATGTGTTTATTTGAAAGAGCGTTTATTCATTAATTTCAATACATTAAAATTTATAAGGCATCTGTGAATTCCTAAAACTTATAAACTCTTAAAATATTGAATAATAAAATGTATATCTTTGTGTGTGTTCATTCATCTGTGTCGTCTGTAGTCGAAAATCGAAGCTTAGAACAGCCTCGAAATTCGGTACGTAAATAGTTGAACTCTCCTAACGAAAAAACTCACCGATTTAATTTATTTGAATTATTTTTTTATTTTTATAACAATTATGGACTTTTAAAGCCGAAAATAGGTAATTTTTCACCATTTTGTTCAAATTTATTTGTTCATTGCTGCTGTAAATGATTTTCGAACATTCCAGACATCTGTCGCGACAGTTACTAAAGGTAAAAATGCAGAATTTTAACTTTTCGAATTTAAAATACATCGTTCCATTTTTACTGTCTCACATGTAGTATTGAGAAAGTATTATTTTCACAAAAATTTTCGATTTCAAGATTTTGATGCTAATATGTTGTAAGAACTCCTAAACTTGTTTTGACTATTTTTGGAGTGATGTCCATCTGTCTGTCTGATGTCTGTGGTCGATTTCTTGTGTGCACTATAGGAGCTACATATGTTAATGGATTTTCACTAAACGCTATATTCGGGTTTGTTATAAAAATTCAGAACTAGATAGAATAGTTTTAAATTCGAGCGAACACTTTGAAATGTATTCGATATTTTAAATTTTTTTAACATGGAAGTATACGACAAAATTTGCATAATCATGTATATAAGGGTTTATTTATGGCTCAATGAACACAAAATTTAATAGTTTCAGTCGTTGATGTGAAAAATAGCCGCAATACAATTTTTTTGTTCGTGATGTTATTAACCTCTCCCTCGGGGGGGGGGGGGGGGCAGTTACACTCTCTCGGGGGTTACAATGTCAAATAGGGTATCAATCAAAAGATTTTCCAATCCCTTTAAAGTGAAGGGTAACACGCTATAATTGTAATCATTTGGACTCACGATGTCGATTTTTCAAATTTTTTTTGCAAAATTTGAAAAAATGAATTCTGATATGAGAATGTCGGGATGAACCACATAATAGTCAATATTTAATTTGGTATTATCGTATGATTATAAGCATTGGGTCGAACACTGCAATACTCGAATGAAAATTTGCTAAGCTAGCATTTATTTTTTTGATTTTTACTTGTTGAGTAAAGAAACGTTTTCTTTCTGTGTACCGTGAGACTGTGCATGAGTTTGCTTGAGATTAAAAGCAGTTTTTTGTGATAGGATAATTATTGTTTTTACTTTTCTTTCCTACATTTTAAGTGAGAAGATGTTTGGGTTCGATATTTATTTTTATTTTCTGAAATTATTCTGTCGATATTTAAAAACAGTTTACGTGTGTGAAATTGTCCTTGAATTTTGTTTTCAGTCTGAAGTAATCAATTGCTTTATAGCGTCTTATAATACATTAATGTGCTTTATAGCGCCTTATAATACATTAATTTGCTTTATAGCGTCTTATAATACATTGATTTATAGCGCTTTATAATACAGCAATTTGCTTCATAGCGTTATTTAGTACATCTAGAACTTTATATGGTCTTGTAATGCGCTATTTTGGTTCAAAATAGCAAAGAAAAATAAACTGCTCCACATTTTATTCTCAGCTCATTACATTAGTGAGATGACGTTTACATGTATTTATATATTCCTTAGGCCTTGAACTAGGAATATTTAATTTTTTTCTGTTTATCCTGTGTGAGACCAGGAGGCACCATATGCAACTGACCACATGCGCTGACCAAAATGCGATTTTCAGCCGATGATCAGGCCTCACTCGAAGTCCGTAAGCTGAGTATATCGACTTTTCTGGCGTCTACCCACCATTGTTTTCACTCCGTACTCGTGCTTGCGTCGGCCGAAGCTTCTCGAATTGATAGAGAGTTGACTACACACCGGTATATAAGGCCACTGGCTCATGCTTGCTGCGCCACTCACGGGTGTACGGTCATGCGCAATCACTCCAGACTGGGATCGTTTGCATACCAGCCCGTCCTCTGGCTATTTACATCATTTCGCTGTTGTACCATGCTTTCTTCTTGGTGCGCAACTTTCATTGTCTGTGAGTGTAATTAATATACAATATTGTTGAAGTAAATTGTTGACAACAGTGATTTTTAACTAAGTTCCAGATTTCCTATAAATTTTCAGTGCACTTTTCATACATGGGCGCCTTCACATACATGGGCGCCTGCAGAACGTTTTTCGGAAGTGTGTAGGGGGGGGGAACTCAAGAATAAAATGTTTTACATCGTTTAGCTTGATGCTGGTCTTTGTTATCTCGAATTTCCAAGCGAGAGAGTGTCATTCCCTATGAGCGACAATGACTTCATATTTAATAAAATGGTTGTAAAAGTTAAACTCATTTAGAAATAAAAAAACATTTAAAATGTTATACTTTGTATGCATTTATCTTATATAGGTAATATATTTTTAAATAATCCGCATTTCATTCACTCTTAACATTTTAATGTTAAATTATTTTATTTTATTCAACAAGGAAATAAAACTTATTGAAAGTGCGAATTCCAATATAAATTCACTTATCATACAAAACCCTTTTCTAATTTAAAATTACAATTGTTCATCCTCCCCAGTCCAAAGTATTAAACTACGCTACTGATAATTAGACTATTTTTTATTCATACGTTTGATTTTGCAGGAAAAAATGTTGTGGCTAGCACATGTATTTCCCTATAGACTCAAATTCGTTTTTTCTTCCTTTCTTTCATTCATAATCCACTAAATTGAGTTTAATTGCGCAATATAACACGGATAATTATTTGAAATTGCTGAGTGAAATTAGTTTTAAAGGCGGCGCGTTAAAACTGCAAAAAGACTAAATTCTAATAAAACAAGAAATATCAATCATGCATAAAGCATTGATTATGAAACACTTTCTAACTGCAATGCAATTTTATTTAAACATCTCTAAAATGCGATGCATTCAGCGGTAATATTTTTAAAATTATCACAATACTACAATAATTTATTATATTTGAAAACTTAAAACTTCATCGAAAACAAAATGAACTTTATTCAAATGACGTCATTGAAATATAAATCGCCTGGCTCTCTATGACAAAGTAGTAAATATTTCATTCATACATATTTTTACATTCCTTTCATTCATCACAATACTAAAATAATATATTTTACTTAAAGACTTAAAAGCATGTAGGTAAAAGTAATTTAACTCTATACTTGAAACTTTTTCGGAAAAGTCTACTATAAAATCGTCTGCGTCTGTATGTAAAATCAATGAATATTTCATTCATATAAGCTATATTGTAGACACCAGAGCTAAATAATTTTGTATTAAAGAAATTCAGCAATTTTTATACAACTCATCTTACAGCTTCATGTGTTTACATTATCTATAAGGAATAATTAAGCTTCGTTGTAGAACTAATCAAAGTTTGATGATCATTTAAACTCAAATATATTCGAATTGCGTTATTTCAGAATATGCATGCACAGAAATTAAGTAAAAATAAAGCGGTTTTAGGACCGACACATTTCTAAATATAAATTATAAAGAACTGTAAAAATCACAACTTTGACACCAGATGGATGCCATATTTTATTTTGAAGTGGGTCACATGATCTCTTCATATGATATAAGTGTAATTATTATTTTAATTTTTATTTAAAAAACTACCGAATATATTTTGCTGAAAATTTTTTTATATTTTTTATGGTATAATTCGATTATTTCCTAAAATTTTCGAAGCAATTTGTGAATTTTTAAATTCGTTTAAAAATGTTTGAAAAATTAGGTCCCTTAGAGTTCAATGTATTTTATTTCTTCAACCGGGCTTCAATCCAAAACTAATTGGATGATATTATTCATTTATATTACCATAGGTCCCACAGTCCATCTGAACAACATACTAAAATTTCATTTTGATAAAGTCATTTTTACGGCAGTTATCGTGTGAACGGACAGACAGACAGAATGAACAAAGTCATAAACACTTTTCAACTATGTTATAAAGTGTTAAAAAACGGTTGGTCCTAGAGTTATAGAATTTGTCTTATTTTCTTTATTGTCAAAAGTTATGTGTAAAATAAGGATTTGATACATTTGAGCATATGCAATTTTTTATTTTGGAAATTAAATTTGTAACGTAATGCCCTGCTTTCAGCCAGATATAACCCAACCATAGATATTATTCAAATAAAAAAAAAATTGTAAAAAACAAGTCCTTCAGGTTGATTTATTACAAAAATAAGCCGAAATATTACTGATGTCAGTCATAAAAAATGTTAGTCATAAGAGTGATTGAGATGAAGAAATATTGCATCTCTTCAGAGTACTGACACAGTCGCAACTAAAAGTTTTTTCAACAGTCCTCTTTTTTAACAAATCTCTTAATCAGCGTTTCTTTATTTTTATACTGTTTATAAAATTTCCCTCCCACATCTCATAAGCATTAGTGAATCAAATTTCTCTTGTGAGAATCCACATTCTCACAAGGGAAATTTGAAATGTGAATTTATGTGTTATTGAAACTTATGCGACCTAATTTTTCAAACATTTTTTAAACGAATTTAAAATTCACAAATTGCTTTAAAAGTTTTAGAAAATATTCAAAATATCCCATAAAAAATATGAAAACAATTTCAGCAAAATATATTCGGCAGTTTTTAAAATAAAAATTAAAATAATAATTACACCCGTATCATATGAAGAGATCACGTGACCCACTTCAAAATAAAATATGGCATCCATTTTGTGCCAAAATCGGGATTTTTAAAGTTCTTTTTAATTTATATTTAGTGTTGTATCCGTTCTAAAACCGCTTTATTTTTGCTTAATTTCTGTGGATCTGTTTTCTGAAACAACCCAATTAAATATATATGAGTTTAAATGATCGTCAAACTTTGATTATTTCTACAACGAAGCTTAATTTTCACTTATGGAGAATGTAAACACATGAAGCTGTAAAATGAGTTGTATAAGAATTGCTGAATTTCTTTAATGCAAAGTTACCTAGCTCTGGAGTCTGCAATATAGCGGATATGAATGAAACATTCATTGATTTTACATAGAGATGCAGGCGATTTTATAGCAGACTTTTTCAATGAAGTTTTAAGCAAGGAATTAAATAACTTTTATCTCCACGGTTTTAAGTTTTTAAGTAAAATAAATTATTGTAGTATTGTAACGTGCTCCCATTGACACGCTACTGGCAGTGATTGTGTCGATTGTTCGAAATAATCGAATCTCCAGCGTCGCAGGCGGACGGTCGATGTCGGGCGCAAGGCGTGTTAATCGAAAAATCGTCGACGGTCAGGAATAATATGGAATTGGACGAGATGCTGAGGTGCTGCAGGAGGTCTTGTTAAGAAAATGGGAAACGTCAATCATGATCACCAGGGTTGAAGAATTCCAATCGAAGACTTGGTCTAGCGAACAGAAACGGAGTGTTGACGTGATTCAATGAATGGTGAGGCAGGAGATGACTCATTTTAATTATCTTCCTTTATTTGACATTTATTTCATTTAATTTACTCACACAATAAAATATTTGATGACTGCAGAATGTACATGACGATTTGAAGATAAACATTTACCCTTCACCAAAACGGAAGTACATATGCAATACGTTGAAGAACTTGGAAAATGCAGACTATCTCACTTTAAATACAATTTTCGCGAATTCCTTCATTAGTGCTGAAGACTCATGATAATTTCGACTATTCTTCCATAATGTTTAATGTCATGCGAGCAATTATCCTCAAGAATAAAGTTCTCATGACCGCCGCGCGGGCCAAACACGTCTTCACCCCTTCAGCTTTTCATCGCCAACTAAAATCAAATTATCTGATTCTTAATTAAGCGTCTTAGTGTTAATGCGAGCACTCGTGACGACATAGAAAATAGTTCCAATACATTTCAATATGAAATGGGAATCCAAGTAAACGTACAAAGCGTGGAACTGTATCATAACGCCAAGGGTTATCGATACAGACAGGGAGACTCCAACAAGTCGACATAACGCAATTGGCGCTTCATCAATTTGGAATAATATTTAATAACAGATTTCAGAATCGAAATGAAATTAGATTTGCCGAAAGCAATAGAACAAAATGGATTTTTGAAATAGCATTGCCGAAAATGAAATTTAGAAGGATTAACTTTAGAAGGATTAAACAGATGTTATGCATTTCATAACAGTATTGTGATAAATGAAAGGAATGGAAAAAAGTTTTCAAATACAATAAATTATTGCAGTCCTATGACAAATTTAAAATATGTCAGCGTTGAACGCATCGCATTTTAGAGATGTTTAAATAAAATAGCATTTCAGTTGGAAAGTGTTCCATGATCAATGTTTTATGCATGATTGATCTTTTTTGTCATGCAAATGTTATCATAACTATCAGGAAGCTTATTCCTCATTAAGTACAGCGAATTCCTCTGAAACTTTCAGTAACATGCTTGAAAATGTTTTAAAGTGATCTCTCGATTTTTCTCGATTCTTCGTAATTCAGCTTGAACTTGTTGAATAGAAAGAATTTGAGAACAACGGCCTAATGGCGAGTTTTACGACTGCCCACCGGGATTTGCTCTGTGCCGCATATGCACAGTCCCGCCCTGAAAACGTTGATTTCTGACATTGAGTGCCATACATTGTGACACGGAACAAATCTTAAAAATGCTGCAAATAAAATTTTTAAGTGCTTATTTCCTGTCATGGAAAGGATTATATATTAGTATATCTTAAAATCATTAAAGGTAATGCGATTTATAGATACGTTATTTTGATAAATTATAATGCACATTAAGAAATAATAAGACTATGAATAAGATAATAAATTCTCCTTTAACACTATGAATTGCAGGAAACGTTTCTTAATCTCCTTTTCATCCATATGCAGAGTTTGAACGCGTTTTCCAAGAACATCTGAATTGCGTTTTAATTCCCTAAAGATCTCAAAGGAATTAATTAATTTTTATAGGATGATATATGAAATTATTGCAGAAATGATGTTTACCTTCAATTATGTGAATTTTAATCATCTTAGAGTGGGTTTGCTTTAATTAATTTGAAAGGGGGCTTTTATTATGAATGGAATTCAGAGTATCTTTAAGCAACTTTTTGAACAATGAAATGTAATCAGTCATTTATTACGCGTTAACGTTTCTTTCGCTAAATCTAAAATCACATAATTTCCACTATGTAAAGATTAAATCAAGATATTATGTTAAAAATATGCATATGCGTACTAATATTCAAGCTTGTCAAGATAGTTAATACTCTTAAAAAATTAAGTGTTATTACTTTCCTTATATACATAATGTATAAGGAAAGTATTGTGACAGGGTCGAAAATTCGAATTCGAGTTTTCGACGGGAGAGCACGTTTCAAGCATGCCTTATCGCGAATCAAACATTTTTGAAGTGATGTCTGTGTGTGTGTGTGACGTGTGTGTGTGTGTGTGTGTGTGTGTGTGTGTGTGTGTGTGTCAGCGAGCCTGTGGAGACGATATCTGACAAATGAATGGACCGATTCGAACGAAATTTGGTACAAAAATCACAATCCGTAAACACTGGAAGCCTATTGTTTTTAAACGTAATCGAATATTCATAACCCCCCTAAATTTTCGAGTGAAATTTTGAAAAAATCGTCAAAAAATCAAAATTGCTAATAAAGTTACGCAAATAGACATTTCTTATGTAATTTTTCATTAGAAAACGATTGACATAAATTTTAGAACGCTAACATGAACCGTTCTTGAGATATTGCACAAAAAAGTTATCAAAAAGTCATATAAAATAAAAAATATATATATTTCCTATTGAGAAACAAATTCACTTTTCATATGTAATACCATGCGATAAATTGGGTGACATCATTCTCGTGGATCTAGCTCGTTCCATTCATGAAAAAAGATACTTCGAGTAATACTTTTGTATTTGAACGCCAATAATCATTTATCTGCTATAAGAATAACTTAGTTCTTCGTCAGTAAAGCTTGGCGAGATTTTGGCGACGAATTTGGTGGAATGTCGCCAACTTGGCGACTTTTTACAATGTTGTTAAATTAACGAAAAATTCGCCAAATGGATACAATGGATACGCCAATAAGCCCAATTTCCATTGGTTAATCTTTATCCAATGGAATTACTTTACAACCTCGCAAGGGTCCGCTCGGCCCCCTCTGTCATGGCGCCCCTAAATTTATGATTTTGTGACCTTTGAGTTCACGTGTCGTAAAACTCGGCGCTATCCTGACTGGCAGTATTGTTTGATGTTTCAGATCAATAAATAAATGGCATAAAACTGTCTCACCCAAACACATGTGAGATCTATTTCTGGTCTCACACCCCTCTAATCTATTTCTGATGGAGGAGAAATCGAAGATCAGGCTTCTTTAGATTTTGTCATGTGATCTGTATTATGTGTGGAAAGATTCATCTTGAAGGCAAAATGTATTTCGAATACCTCCTGCTCCTTTTACTCACTTTCTGAGAGGGAAATAAAAATCCGATTCCTTTAGGTTCTGTCCTGTGTGCACTAAAGTCTGCAAAAATTCAGCCTTTTAAATCATCTGTGAGGCTTTTGAAGTGTCTGAAAATAGTTTTCAAAATCCCCCAGTTTTCGAATCCCCAAAAGAGAAGGGGTGGAATTGAAATTACGGATTTCATTAAGTTTTGTTCCGTGTTGATGGTATAAGTGTGCGTATTTTGTCTTCTAGGTAATTAGGGGGGAGGAAGGCTTCGGAAGGATCTGAAAAGACACAAATGCGTTTGACAATTATATAGATTGTTATTAACACTTTCCAACATAGTTGAAAAGTGTTTATGAATTTGGTCATTCTGGCTGTCTGTCGGTTCGTTCGCACCTAGAAGACAGACTTTGCTGTTCTTTTAGCTGCCGTAAAAATCATTTTAACTGCCGTAAAAATCATTTTAACTGCCGCAAAAATCTTTTAACTGCCGTACAAATGACTTTATCAGAATGAAAGTCTAGTATGTTGCTAAGACGATCTGTGGGATAATGAAAATGAATAATATCACCCAATTAGTTTCGGATTTAACCAAGGTTGAAAAAATGAAATGTTTCGAACCCTATGGGATTTAATGTTTCAGACATTTTTAAAGCCAAGTTAAAACTTTCCTATTGCTTCGAAAATGTTAAAAAATATTTAGATTGTCAAGTGAAATGTGTAATAGCAATTGCACTCATGATACATGAAGAGATCACGTGACTCATTGCAAAATAAAATATGGCATCCATTTTTTCCACTCTGTGTAAAGTTCGTTTAGTGTTACGTTAGTCAGAAAACCGCTTTATTTTTTTAGCATTATCTGATTTTTTTTACATAAAATTATTTAGCTCTGGAGTCTGTAATATAGGTGATACGAATGAAATATTTATTGATTTTGCTTTGGGAAACAGACGATTTACAATTTAATGACGTCATTTGAATAAATCTCATTTTGTGTAAATAGCATTGTCTTTTTCGATGAAGTTTTAAGTTTTTAAATATAATAAATTACTGTAGTGCTGTGATAATTTAAAAAATAACTGCGCTGAATGTATTATATTTTATAGATGTTTAAATTAAATTGCATTTTAGTTGGGAAGTGTTTCATAATCAATGTTTCATGCATGATTGTTTAAGTTTCAATCTAGTTAAAAGTCAGTAAGTTTCTTCTAACTGGCAATTAATTGAATGATTGCTATGAAGAAAAACGAATTACATACCAATAACTTGAATCTTCCACTAGATATACAGCTGGAAAGGAGGGAAAATAAAATTTTGTATATATCCAAAGAACGACTGTAGTGCTAAATGTCAATTTTTGATTGTAAGTAATATATAAATATATTCTGGTTTAAAAATAAAATTATTCAGTATTTTACGATTTTTATTTTTACATATTTAAAAAAAATCGCAGTATTTCGTGAAATATGTCGGTTTTAGTTACTGTCAATGAAGTTATTTCGAATTGAACCATAGCGATTTTTATTTTTACATATTTAAAAAAAAAATCGCAGTATTTCGTGAAATATCGTCCTGAATAGACTAACAATAGCAAGACTATAAAGTTTTACAAGCAGGTTTCAACATAGTTAAATTTTTGCAGGACTGAGCGCCTTTTTAATTCCGAGGTAGTTTGCCAGATATTTATGCACATCTGAAGAGAAAAACGTTCTTGCGTTTACGGCACGTCTATCAATTTTCTTTGTCTCGTACCGCAAAATTTATTGCATACAAAAATATGAAATTTGGTACATTTGTAGAGTGATAACAGGGTGATACGGTGAAATAAAACGTTTACCGATTTAAACGCTATTTTGGATCGAAATAGCTCGCACCAGCGAGTTAAGGGGTTGGCAAAGGGTAGCGAGTAGACAACGGAGCCCACTACAGATGTAAAGAAATTTAATTCACAATTTACGGTGAACTTTTTGCACTGGGAGTTTTTGAAAACAACAAGTTATCCCGTGTTGAGATAATGAACAGGCTTACCGAAGCACAACTTACAACAATAATTTTACAATTAAACAATAGCTTTTTTGTAAATTGCGTTATTGGTCTTATTAGGACCAGAAATAATAGATCGTTCATGTATGTCCCTTGAACAGGAAACATACAATTTACCATGCGAAAAGTAGCAGGTACTTAAGTCTATGCCCACAGTGTGGAATATGTCATTGTTTCTGTTGAATAGTCTTTGCTTATAAAGCTTCCATAATTTTAATGATAGAAGTGCAAACAGCTATCGAGTCACGTTATCGGATTTTGAATAGCATTTATTGTAGGTAGGATCAAAAATCGAACAGATCACTTCAGTTTGGAGATTCATAACGAAATAACGACTTAACAACATAACGAAACAACGAGTTAAAGACTCTAAAACGAATGATGCTTAAACGGAAGAAAAATTCCGAATGATATAAAAATAGACAACCAGAAGGACAGACGGATGCCCACATTTTTTAGATGTTACTAATGACATTATCCTACTAATGACACTAAAATATCATGAAATACAGACATGCAAACAGAAGGATTTTCATAACCAAAAGCTAAATTTAAAGATAGAGGCATAAACAGCAATCGAGCCACATTTTCGGATTTTAAATTGCATTTATTCCACAGAGGTTTAAAAATCGATTATAGAGCACGTTAGTTTGGAGACTCGTAAAAAGACTGTATAATGCTCAAACTAAGGAAATAGTCAGAAGAATATAAAGACTGACTGACAGAAGGACATACGGATGCTTTATTTTTTTTGGATCCTGCAAAAGATACCCATTCAAATATCATGAACTTCGGTTCAGACGGTTACGTGATGATTCTATAGACATGCATCCCCCCCCCGGGTCGGGCCACCCAAGATGGTGGTTTCGGATGTTGGCTCTGTAGCCTTGATCCTCCAAACTGGGGGGTAAATTAATCCGGGGGTAATAAACCTCGCTGCTGATGACTCACGGATGCAATCGCGGAAGTGACGAGGCAGTCCCCGGACTCTTCCAGGTGGCTGGATCACGGGACTGTGGCTATTTATGCCCTGAGCCCAGGTCTGGCCGGTGACCGGAGTCGGGCCCGGCAGGTGCCTTCGGCCCCTGCCCGGTGAATGATTCCGCCGTGTTTCGCGGCCGAGGTTGCGGCTTTGCTGGAAAAGAGATGAAGTGGTTTCGCCTCGATGTCCCACTGAAAGCTATAAACCCTAGTTGGTTAGCTGGGCTCGCAGGTATGTAATCTATAGACATGCAAAAAGAAGTATTTTTAATTTTATTCATATGAATTGAACCTCGACTACTTGAGGCTTCAAAAATCGGCTCTATAGCCCAGAACCTGATTATATGGGAGCCAGTAATATTTTTGTGATGCTGATCGCTGCCCTGAGAGCGTGATTCACTATAAGCCAGTTTAAATTATTCAGTTGTGCTAAACTTTCTACTTAGTACATAGTTATAGTTAAATAGTAGAATAAAAAGTAGCAAATGAGTAAGCTAAAAAAATTAAATGAAATGCATCTGAATCTTGATTGCACGATTAGTTTAAAAAAATTGAAAATAAGCTATTTAAATATACTCCATTAAATAAACTAATCATTATTTGACTGCTGCAAATTAATGAAGTATTAATTCATAAATAGGGATTTCAATTAAAGTATCCGGGAAAATTATTCTCTGGATCATAAATATTTAAATCAAGTTAATGCGTTAAAATTAAACATCCTGAAAAATATTTCTAATTAAACTTCAAATGCAGTTTAAACAGATTTGTTAAGGTTATTTGAGAGTAAACTTTGTTTCCCAAAGGAAGCTTCATTTCCCCATAGGAGGAGCGAATTTTTCGTTTGGGTCCTCTTCCAATATTTGAATACACAAAGTTTTTCTTTTAATGTTTAGCAGCGTGAATAAATGTTTTAAACATTTATTTAATAGTCATATGTTAAAAATGATATTTATGTATTAATTAATATATTTTTTTGAAGTTAGAAATATATAGTTAAACTTTTTTGTTGCATCTATAGTTTTATGTTTTTTATACTTTTGCATAGTACACAGTGTTTCTAGGAAAGTTTTTAATAATTTTGAAAGTATAGGTACATGAGAGTAAACATTAGGTTAACCAAAAATAAAGTGACCGTGTCCGATCGAATAAAAGGGAAGACAGCGCTACTAGCGAATAATTTAAAAAGTTTGTATATGGAATGAGACAACAAAGCGAGATAGACCCAAAGAGGCAATTATAAAGTTGTAAAGCATTATCTAATGAGTAGACATCAATCACAACACTGTTAGACATTTATTTTATAAAACATGTTTATTGGAAAATAGCTGGTTTATTCAGGAATACTAATATAAAGATTACTTAAAGACATTTTACATTGGACAAGAAGTCGAATCTATGTATTAAACAGTCGACTTACTGTGCGAACTTGGATTGTGTTAAAATGTAACTTGAAGAGCGCAACTTCTTGAACGAATCTTAGCATTCGAGAAGATTTTAAAATTTCTTGACTGATGAATAAGAGAACTTACTGCGTAAGACTTCACGATTCCTTTATATATTTTTCAGGAACCTCTGCATCTTTGACTGCTTTATTTATGTTTTTCCAATTTAATTGATGTGAATTTAGTGCATTTAATTTTTTTTTATTTTCAAAATTATGTTTACTTTATTTTTCTCTGAGATTCAAGAGGTCCGTGCCGAGACTCTACCAATAGGGACGCCATTGCTCTGTGGTTTTGCAGAAAAATCTCAAAATTAAATTCCAAGCTTTTTTCATTGAATTTTAGCTTTGTTCTCAATCAGTCGTATGGTAATTAGGTATTTATTATTGTAAACTAAACATTTAGATTTAGCGTAAATGTATGAAGATTTGCTTTTGATACTCATATACGTATATGGTGCCAGAGCCATTTGAATTCAATGAGTGATTTAAAATGAGAAGCTAAACTGCGATCGGAATTATAGTTGATGCATTTTCCCATCAAGTGAACACCAGGTACTTACCTGCACGATATGATTTTCCTGTTTCTTTTTCAAAGCAATTGTCAAAGCCATTATAGCAGAAAATACTATCTGATTCTACATCGTAAATATTCGAGAAAAAATAATATATTTATAAATTAAAAGTTTAGCACTTATACGTATAGAAAAAGAAAGAAGCAACGTATTTACAAAAATAAGAATACATAAATAATAATAAAGTTCTCAAAAATATTGTAAACTACAAAATTGTCTAAGCGCATGCCAAGCCAACTGCGGACGAAAACAAGAAAGTTGCACATTCAATAAGTTAAACCGTATAAATAGACCAAATTTGTGGAGCGGGGAAAACTGTTCTTTCAATCGCCTCGTGTAAATTAAATGTTGAGCGGGAAGAACTTATCAATTTCTTAAATCAACTTCTTGTATCGTATACAGGGGTCTTTACATGCACAAGAATCTACCAAACAGCAGTGGGAACCCTAACTGCATCTCGGCAACACGAGTTTTGGTTTCCGCACTTCTGGAAGTCGTCCGCAGACGACCAAGCTGAGTTCTAGGAGGATAACGTGTGCTTCAAAACCTGTCCGAAGAACTAGGAATTGACAAACTTCAGAATTTAGAACATTTGGACCCTTGAACCACACACATCACACCCCACGGCTCAGCGAAGAAGCAGGTACCCAGAGCCACACGGCCCCAGGACGACACGGGAGACTTCAGGAAGATTTCTCCAATTGAAGAGTGTTAAACTGCAAAATGCCCCGACTCCAAGTTGGGAGCCGGGGCGACCATGAAGGACAGGAAACGATGAATGTCGGCTGCAGCGATTGCTTAATAAAGAACCAGACAAGACCCCCCTAGGGCGACCAATATTTGAATTTCTACAGGGGTTTCCGACTTTCTACCCTTCGGTAGTTATGCAGAGGCAGTATACAACTTAAAGAGGCCCTGTCGTAACCCGGTCTTATATCTGTGCTGTCAGGTTAGTTTAATCCTAGAAAAGAGAACTAAATAAAAAAGAGAAAAACAACGGCGAATTAGAAAAGAGCGGGATTAGAAATAAGTACCCGGGCCAGGCAAAGTTTAAAAGAAGGTAGCAGGTGCAAAAGGCAACGTAGGAAAGGAATGCTCTGCGTCAATAAAGTTTGTCCAAACAGAGCGGGCTATATGAAGAGCAGTTTCAGGCTGGAGAGCAAGGGATACCCAGACTAATCTAAACCGGCTAGTCTAAGTGCTTATGCTGAAAACTACAAACCATAAACCTAAGAAGAAAGACCTATGCTGAAGAAGTAGCTGGCGTAACTAGAAAAACTTAACCCACTCGCTGGCTACACAGAAGACTATTCCATGTAATATAAACCGGCTAGTCTAAGTGCTTATGCAGAAAGCTGCAAACCAGAAACCTAAATGGAAAACCTATGCTAAGGAAGTAGCTGGCGATACTAGAAAAACATAGCCCACTCTCTGGCTACTCAGAAGACTATTCCAAGGCATTGTGCTAGTCAGATTTGAAGATAAAAACGAAAACTAAATACTAACTAACCAAACTAGGAACTAACGACTAAAACTAGATACTAACTAGCAATATAACTAAGACTGAAAGCTATCTTAACCGATCTAACCCAAGGTAACACTAGAACGCTCGCGCCGGGACGCACTTACCCAAGCTCCACACCAAGGCCACAGGACGCGATCTGAAAAGAGAGAATTAGAACATCCTACCTACTGCCGCTATGGCTGAGGATTACCTGCCTGGCCAAAGTCTTCTTCCGAAAAAAAGTGATAGTGGTAAGAAGAGCCTGAGTTGCGTCCTGAAACGGAGATCTGAAAGGGAAAGTTATTAAGACCTGAAAGGGAATAAAAGGGTTAGATAAAACCACGCCGCCGAGCCCCGCTCAGACCCCGGATAAGACCCAATGAGGAGACACCGCTGGGGTGGAGACACCAAGTACCAAAGAGACCGGAACAGTACCCCAGCAACGCGGCTGCAACAATACGAACACGGCATCCCCTTCTAAGAAGTGGAGACACCCAGGTAGAGGAACCGGGACAATCCCCCGGCAGCGCGGAGAAAACAGTCCTCTCCAGGACCACCTCCACTTCTGCGGTGGGGACGAAGATC
Source organism: Amaurobius ferox (assembly GCA_951213105.1). Lineage (NCBI taxonomy): Eukaryota > Metazoa > Arthropoda > Arachnida > Araneae > Amaurobiidae > Amaurobius > Amaurobius ferox. The sequence continues at coordinate 134,080,586 of OX578138.1, read as the reverse complement.
CTAAACCGGGCTCTGACAATGTCCTAGCTTACGCCTTTACTCCAAACCTCTGGCAACAACTTCGGTGGCCGGACACCAAAACACAACATGGGACAATTTCCCAAGAACCTAAGACTGAGAAGAGGATGAAGAAGCCCCTCGCAGGCGAGAAAAGGAAAGAGGCCTGAGAGGGGAAAAAGGATAGAAAAAGAGGGGAAGGAAGAGAGAGAAAAGAAAACCCTCCATAAGTAGGAACCACTGGGGAGAAAAGGTTCTCCAGTGGCGGAGTACCTGCCAGAAGTAGAAGTCCTCTCCGAATCATGGTGGGAACTACCTTCCACCGATTCCCATCCTCATCCTCCCAAATGCACAAGAATCTAATGTACAATATGTTTAAAACGCCCTCTGTCAACGACAATACAAATTTGAATTCGAGAAAGAATGTGATCACGTACTTCGACAGGCATAAAATGTGTTACCCGTGTTACAGGCCCTGATGATACGAGTTTTAGAGGATTTTTGTAGCATACCTATATAGTATTTGTGGAATTGAGGAAGAATGATTTGACTTCACTAATAGGGAGTGGAATGCAGAAAAACGAAGCAATAAAATGTTTGCGCTTGTAAAAGATTAATTGGTTATATCTGAATCAATTTAAAAAATACCTGCTCGATTGAAATATAACTTTTTAATATTACATAGAAATCTTGAATAATTTCAAGTAATTCAGCTCTATGTGTTAGTATCATGAAAAAGATTGGTATTATTATTTTGTACTAGAATGAAGTAATTGGAGTTGCTGGGTCTTAAAAAAGCGTCCGCTACATAAATAATACAAATACTAAAAGAATATCACCACTCAATTTCAAAATATCCTGTATTGAACCAGAAATACCCCCACCCTTTCGTTTCAATCCACATCATTTAGTTTCTGCGCATGTGTATTCGCTCAACTACTCGAAACTCATGGGCACAAAATCCACTCCTCCCCTATAGTTCAGCACATCGGAGAAAGAACTGAATCCAAAATTTTGATTTATGCTTTTGGTTGATAATTAACAAATGATCGGAAAATGGACTAATTAATATTTTTTTGTTTAAAATGCGAAGATATACACCCATATTTTTATTAAACTTTGACTTAAGAACTTCAAAATGGTTTAACCAATTTTTTGTTTTGTTGGCCCTCATTTATTCTTGTTCGATTATGACTGTTCTTGTTGGGATATTCCTGATTATGATTTAGCGCACGCCAAACTCGCGTGTTACTTCTCGTTTTGGATTGACTGGTCTGTTCCTCATGCTGATTTCTGATTGGCTCTTTTCTAATCCAGGTCTTAGGTATATAACTCTCCCTGGCCCCCTCTAAACTGACGAAGAGGATCATGTGTATCCTCGAAACAGCTGTATGTTGCATTATTGTGTTATTTGTGCTTATATACGTTGCTCAAGCTTTCCTAATCCTTATAGAGATGTGCAAATATTATTTTTACGGATGCGGCGAAATAAGAAAACAAAATAAATAATCTGATGTGGGTAGCACATGACTTTCCCTGCAGCCTCATATTCACGTTCTCCTCATTTCTTCAATAATTCATTAAATTAAGTTTAATTGCACAAAAAACCAGCCATAATTATTTTAAATTACTCCCAATTTGCACTTTTAATCCAATTTTCGTTTTCATTTGCTAAATGGACTTATTACTTTCCTTATATACATAATGTATAAGGAAAGTATTGTGACGGGGTCGAAAATTCGAATTCGAGTTTTCGACGGGAGAGCACGTTTCAAGCATCCCTGATCACGAATCAAACATTTTTGAAGTGATGTCTGTGTGTGTGTGTGTGTGTCTGTATGTAAGTATGTGTGTGTGTGTGTGTCAGTGGGTCTGTGGAGGCGATAACTGATGAACGAATGGACCGATTTGAACCAAATTTGGTACAAAAATCACAATCCGTAAACACTGGAGGCCTATTGTTTTTATACGCAATCAAATGCCCAGAACGCCCTAAATTTTCGAATGAAATTTTGAATTAATCGTCAAAAAATCAAAACCACTAATAAAGTTAAGCAAATAGACATTTCTTATGTAATTTGTCATTAGAAAACGATTGACATAAATTTCAAAACGCTAACACGAACCGTTCTCGAGATATTGTTCATTTTTAATAAAAAATATCAAAAAGTCATATAAAATAAAAAAAAATATTTCCTATTGATAAACATGTTCACTTTTCATATGTAATACCTTGCGATAAATTGAGTGACATCATTCTCGTGCATCTAGCTCGTTCCATTCATGAAAAAAGATACTCTGAGTAATACTTTTGTATTTGAACGCTAATAGTCATTTATCTGCTGTAAGAATAACTTATTTCTTAGTGCATACCGCTTGGCGAAATTTTGGCGACGAATTTGGCGGAATGTTGCCAACTTGGCGACTTTTTGAAATGTTGCCAAATTAACGAAAATCTTGCCAAATGGATAAAAATGATGCTAAATCAATGAAAATGACGATTAATTGCCGAAAATTCAATGTCTTGGAAAGAATATTAGTATCTACTATAAGAAAAACCTATTTTTTTACTGTAAAAGTAGTAAATTCATTACATTATATAAGGAAAGTCATGTGTTGCCCACATCAGATTTTTTTCATAGGTGGCGTAGCAAAAATGCGAAGAAACTAAAATATTTCGAAGACGGATAGCCCTAAGGTTATGATATTGGTCTTATTATATTCTTCATCAAAATTTATGTATAAAATAAGCGTTTAATTGATATATTTGAGCATATGAAGTCTCTTATTTTTAGTTTTAACGATTTTTGCTGGCCATTTAGCAAAAACAGGAAGGTTCTATTTTTACGAATCGTACCAAAATTTAGTTAGCACCAGCCTTATCTACAAGTGACTTATCTATCAAATTTTGTGAAATTTGGTCTATGAGTTTTTCAGCTAGAGTGGATACAGGCCATTTTTGCAGACCATTTCGCAAAAGAAGGCTTGTTCATTTATCCCAAATCGTACCAAAATTTAATCAACACCAAGATCACTCACTAGGAACTTATCTACCAAATTTTATGAAATTCGGGCAATTATGTTTCAGTTAGAGTGGATACAAAATCTGCACAGCCAGGCAGACATATACAGACGTTGCGCTAAAAATAGTTTTTACGTGTTCTAGAGGTCCCAAAATGTGTAGAATCGTTGAAAATTAGAATTGCGATTTTCGTCACGATTCCAATACTTTCCTTATACATTACCATGTATTGCAGTTTAAGTAAAAATGCACATTTCGATGCAATTAAAAGCAAAAAAAGGGATTGATTGTACTGATGCGGTTCAATGAGTGTTAGAATAAAGGAAGTTTTCTGATCTTTCCGAAGGTGACAAGACGGAATTTCTGTGATCGCTATGTAACCGACTTTCGTGAAATTCGCTTAAAACCGTATATACAATAACTGACAACTTAGTTCGAAATAAAAAAAAACATAAAAGAACCTCAACCAAGTTTGTTGTACCGGGCATCTAACTTAGTATCGAATTTTGAGGTTGTCAGAAGCTTCTGTCGTGAAGGAATTCGTCACTCCTTTGTAAATTATATAATTACAGTACTTTTTAAACTTTTATATTAATATTTAATTAATCTGTGTCCTGGAACCCTCTTGTCATTGTATATATTTTAGCATATTTAAACGTATCAAAATCTGTATTGAATTGTGGCCATTTTTATTCCATAATAATTCTCTCACAGTCGAGGAACAACGTACGTCGCTCAAGGTCGCACTTGTTTGCTGGTGGAGACAGTTGTCTCCATGTTTTTTCGCTTTGTTGGGTGATGCAATCTTGTGCTGGATTTCGTGTGGTTCTGCACGTGCCTTGAACTTTGCCGTTTGTGGGGGCGGATCCCTGGATGTATTTGAAATGGAAGGAATTTTCGATTGGCTGAAAGGAGAAGATGTGAGCCCCTCTTAAATTTTAATTGGCCGGTTCCTGGATCCACCCGGAGTGTTTAAAAGCTGAGTGATTCTTGATTCTGGGCTCTCTCCCTGGAAACATCTTCGAACCCACGAACGGCTCGGAACTCATCCCCCAGGCTGAGTTCCGTCGCTGTGGGGCTCTGGGGAGACGCCACTGCCGCTACCGTCGCCACTGCTGAGATCTGCTGATGCCTTGCCCTCGCCGACCGTCGATCGCCGTGTGGATGATGGATGTGTACCTCAGTAGTATATATATACCCGTATGAGCGCACCTATATTTTAAATACTAAAAACTATATTTTATAGCTTATTTTTATCTTTTTATATATAAAAAAAAAAGGTCTCGATCCATTTTAATATTAAAAACATGATTTTATATCAAAATAAGACCTTTTTTACATTTAGACCAAATTTTAACTTTTTTTAAGATAAATGCATGAAAAAAGAGATCAAAAGATAGGCCGCTCTATTTTGGAGCTACCTTATACATAGGATGAAATTAAATAAATGCGTGAAAAACTTCTAAATGAATAGAAGTCCTCTAAGCTTTAAAATAAATGGGGGGACCGTTAGTCCCCCCATAAAAGTTTGATCTAAAGATTTTTTAAAACATAATTAAAGTCAGAAAATAAAGTGATTTAACACGATAGGTTTCATAGAATAAATAACTCTCTCATATTTGCCACCACCAGAATATATAAATCTACTTTTATTGATTTTATTTATTGATTCATCAGAAGGTTTTACATTTGGAAGGTCTTATTCTTCACCATCTAACTTTATGATTACTCCATATTTTCTCAATGATATCAGTTCATATTCTCCTGGACGTAAATCATTTAACATTTTAGCTTCCATTTATTAGTAAAAATTTTTTTTTTATAAATCCCTCCATTCTTCATAATCTGTAAAACCTCTTTCTTCCATCTCTTTTTTAAGTTTTTCTCTGTATTCTTCATCAGACTTTGACTCTCTAAATATTTTTTCAGCTATAATATTTTTTTGTTCATTATCAGATATTGTAATAGAAACATCAGGATCAAATCCATTTAGTACATTAATTTAGTACATTAAATTCTTTTAGTTCATATTTTAACACTTTTATAATTTCGTTTTTATTCTCATTTCTTAAAATTCTATTAAACACAACAACTAATATCTCTCTAAATTTAATATTATGGAATTCTTCCTCCAGTAAGTGTCTTTTAATTTTTATACCTAATTCTTTAATGCATTCATCTAAATCATATGTAATTTCTGTATTTAATAATTTTATGATAGTTTCTCTCAAAGATTTTTGAATATATGTATTATGTATATTTTGAGAGTCATTATATACATTATTATGAAATAATTGTCTTCTTAAAATCGGTGGTAAATTTATTTTATCTGCATCATAGCATACTTCATATATTCCAGGCAAAAATATTAATTCATTTAGAGATGTAATATCATTTTCGCTACAATTTAATGTTTCTAAATTAGTTAAATTTTCTATTCCTTCAAGGGATGTTAATTTATTTCCCTCACAATATAATTCTTTTAAATTAGTTAAATTTTTTATACCTTCAAGAGATTTTAATTTATTTTCGCTACAATTTAATGTTTCTAAATTAGTTAAATTTTTTATACCTTCAAGAGATGTAATATCATTTTCGCTACAATTTAATGTTTCTAAATTCGTTAAATTTTCTATTCCTTCAAGAGATGTTAATTTATTACAATTTTCTATTCTATCAAAGGGTGTTAATATATTTCCTCTACAATTTTCTATTCCATCAAAGGGTGTTAATATATATCCTCTACAATTTAATTCTTTCAAATTAGTTAAATTTTCTATTCCTTCAAGGGATGTTAATTTATTTCCCTCACAATATAATTTTTTTAAATTAGTTAAATTTTTTATACCTTCAAGAGATTTTAATTTATTTTCGCTACAATTTAATGTTTCTAAATTAGTTAAATTTTTTATACCTTCAAGAGATTTTAATTTATTTTCGCTACAATTTAATGTTTCTAAATTAGTTAAATTTCTTATACCTTCAAGAGATGTTATTTTATTTCCTCCACAATTTAATGTTTCTAAATTAGTTAAATTTTTTATACCTTCAAGAGATGTTAATTTATTTCCTCCACAATATAATACTTTTAAATTAGTTAAATTTTTTATACCTTCAAGAGATTTTAATTTATTTCCCCTACAATATAATACTTTTAAATTAGTTAAATTTTCTATTCCTTCAAGGGATGTTAGTTTATTTCCCCTACAATTTAATGTTTCTAAATTAGTTAAATTTTCTATTCCTTCAAGGGATGTTAATATATTTGAATCACAATATAATGCTTTTAAATTCGTTAAATTTTCTATTCCTTCAAGATTTTTTAATTTATTTCCTACAGAATCAAATATAAAAATAGATTTCACTTCAGTAGGATTCTCTATATTTAAGATAGACATAGTTTTTTTTTCCATACCATTATTATATGTAACATCCATTTATATAGAAACATTTTTATTAAATATTTATTTATCATTAGTTAATTGTCTCAATAGATAAACACTCTCTCTCAAGACTGATTTAACTTCATATATCTCTTCAAAATTTTTCTCTTGGTAAGGTTCTACTTCATGATGACCAAACTTTTTATTTAATTCACTCATCTGTATTGCTTGTATTTTTTTCCAATGAACATTCAAAAAGTGATCAGGTAATAGCTCAAATTTATATTTAATCAAATAACAAAAATCTAATTTATGCATAAATTCTTCTATAAAATTTTCACTAAATGTTTGATATCTAGTTATATACAACCAATTTAAATCATCTTTTAATTCTCTCATGGCATCTTCTGTAAGATTTTGAAATATTGATACTTTATATAAATCTAAATTATCAGAAAATTTTACGATAAATTCGTTACTTAAAGTTTGATATTGAGATATGTTTACCCAATCTACTTTATCTTTACATTTTTCTATAAAATCTTCTGATAATTTTTGATATCTAGAAATTTTACACCAATCATCAGGTTGAGCAAATTCTTCAATAAAAGATTCAGACAGTGTTGAATATTGTAAAACTAAATCCCAATTTACATAATCTTTCAGATTTCTAATTACATCTTCAGATAAATTTTTTCTGGAAAATTCATTCCAATCGATATCCATTTATTAGAAAGAAATTTTTTCAATATGCATATAAGGTTTTAAAGCGTTACCATCACATTTTATCTTTAATGTGATGATATCATCACGTTTACCATAAGCAAAACAGGTTACTACATCTCTATTAACATTTAAAATTTCCTTACCATTGATTTCCAGAGATATCAGTGGACTTTTATCATATATATATTTACTTTCTACTGTATCATATATATCTATATATATAGAAATTTTCATATACATATCGGTAGATAATCGCATCTCTTGATCTAGTAATTTTGAGCTCATCATGTTGAAATTTACTTTTTTATAATCCCCATCTGTATGAAAATCATCTAGTATAGTAACCCAGATATCTCTATTATCTAAATATATTTTATTGACAGCATCGTTATCATTTTCAGGTTCAGAAACATTCGTAATTATTTTATTTTTTGCATCAAATTTATCATTCTGTAATATTAACGAATTTTTTTCAAAATATCTTTTATTCACAACATTTTTTTCATCTTTAGGATCTGCAACATTTCCTATTCTTTTTCCTTTTGCATCAAAAGCTTTTCCTTCTAAAGAATGTAAAGTTGTATCATTTAATTCTTTTATTCTCTTACCTGTTTCTTCAGTAAAGGTTAAAAAACCCTCATCATATTTAGTTTTTATAAGATCTCTCAATTCATGATGATTATTCTCCATTTTATTCAAAACAAAACTTTTAGTGGTTAAATCTAAATCATCTATAGGATTTTCACAATTTTTTAAAATTCTATTTTCCATATCATAATTTCCATCATTCATTAATTTAAAACCTATACCTGGAGGTCCAATAGGTCCTTCTTTCATTAGATCATCATAAGGTGGATAATAAGCACTCATTTATTTAATTTTAAGATTTTAAACTCTTAACCATTGTTATAGTTCTATTTTTTAAATTTATAAAACATCTCTTTCTTTCTTTAAAAATAAAATAAAACTTATATTCCTTTTGACTATTCGTTATCCAATTAAATTCAATATCTAAATTATTTAAATCGGTATAGTTTTCATGATTTGATGAGTCAAAAGGAAAAATAGGATACAGTTTACCAAAATTCTCCATATTTATCAAAGGTCCTGTTTCTGTATTATTATCGTAAAGTCCTTCATGTAAAAGAGCTTCATACACTCGAATATAATCTTTATTGGCAAAATTTGTTTTATAACGCATAAGAGGAACTTGTTTATTATTAATCATCAACCAGCATTCTGCCATATCTATATGATCAAATATCATATTATTTTTTTCATAATTATTATCTCTTTCAACATATTGAGGAATAACATAGACACTTAAAACTTCATCTGACGCTGTAGTTGCTGTCACAGATCCACTGTTGCTTCTATAAGGGCCTACCATCTTAAATCTATATCGATCCCAATTTACCTCTATATCTTTATTAGATAGATATGATTCCAGAAACAAACTTTCTGCAGAATTTTTTAATTCTATATAAGGTAAATGTAAGGTTAAACCTTCAACTACTACCTTATAATTTTCGTTTCTTTTATTAGTATATATCATATTTTTATTTTCATTTCTTTGAATTTCTATTTTCACTTCAAAACCTGAAATTATCTTTTCATATTCTCTAAAGAAATCGATTATATCTTTTAAAGGTGTCCATATTTTAATGACATTGCTATCTTTCGTTAGTTCCCATCTCTTTACGAATCCTTCGTTATAATCTTTATTCATTTTCAAATTATTAAAAAATTCAGTTATTTTAGTAGTATCTTCTAAAGTACCATCATATTTGAACTCATTACGGTCAGCTGAATCAGATGTATCTAGATAAAAAAATTCATTTTGAGCTTGTGATGTTACATAATCAGGAGTATAATGAATTAATCTTAAAACATGATTCATGATTGAAAAATTTGACTGTGTATTTGATTCAATTTCAGTATCTCCTATATGTACTTTTAAAGTTTTGATAAAACCTAAACCATTTACTAGACTCGCATTTTCGTTTCCAATGGATGATTTATCATTTTTTGTAATTTTTAATTTTAGTTCAAGATATCCTCTAGAATATAAAATTTTAGCTTTAGTATCATTAATATGAAAAACATAGGTAGCATTCTCATCTGAACTATGTTCTTTTGGATGAATTTCTCTTAATTCATAACTTTTAATGTGATCATTATAATAATAACGAGTATCACTTAAATCATAAATCATTTATTTAGGAAGAATTTTTAAACCACCTCCTTTCTTTTTCATAGAAAATATTTCATTTAATATATTCTTAGGTTTCAATAAAACCTTTAAAAATCCTTGTATTTTTTTACTTTTTCTTCTATTCATTTATTTAAGAAGAAATAAAATTAAATTCTACAGCTCCTTTATTTAAATCTATTAATTCACCTTTTTGATTAGTAATCCTCATTTTTATTCTTTCAACAGGATCTACTTTAACAGGAAAAAATATCCAATTATTAAATTCTTTTGAAATTATACTACCTGGAGGGTTTTTATTAGTGAAAGAATATATAACTTCTGAATTATATTGATTTATTAAAGATCATTTTACAACATCACAGTGAATATAAATATTATCATTTCCATTAGATATATCAGCAATATGTTCACCTTCAACCTCTGTTTCTTCATCATAACTTCCATATGTAGGATTTAAAAAGCCTATAATTTTATGAAAGTTACTTTTTGTAAAATCAATTACCCAACCATTTTTCAGTTTAATAGATATTCTTTGTCTTGCTTCAATAATACCAAATTTGACAGGTGGATCCTCACCGAATATTTTCATCATATACTCATTTAATCCTCTTATAGTATAATTACCATTTGATATAGTAATTGTTATATCTGTGTCTAATGTATACAATCTAAATATGTTATTTCCATAATTCTTACTTATATTAAACCAGGAAACTTCCATAGAGAATGAGTGTAAAACTAATTTTTTTATTTTAAGAGGTGTAATAAAATTTACAGTAAATTCCTCTGATCTCTCATGACCTTCAGATTTTAATATTATCATTTATACATAACAAAATTTTCATTATAGTCACTAGGTTTTTGTGTAGGAAATGATTTGAGAACATTTTTAGGTGATATACCTTTATTCCTTTCTCTTATATATTTCATACAAAATATACCACATTTCACAGATGAAGGTTTCTGTAAAAAACTATCATTATAACCTATTTTTTTATTGGATGTAACAAGAAATGATTTAATATTTTTAGGAATATAGTCCTTCTTCATATTGTCATATTCACCAAACGGATCAAAATATTCCACATATTTATATTTAGGATCATTATAATAACAAACCCAATGAGTTCCGGGACCTGTTGATACATCTAAATTAATGATTCCATTTTCAAATTTTCCTATTGTTTTAGGTAATAAATCAGAGGTAAACATACCTCTAAATCCTTTTTCATTTTTCATATTTTCTATAATCATTTTGTCGCTAATTCCCACTGTTGATATATTCCCTTTCCAAGTTTTTTTTTTTTCCCAGATCCTTTTTTTTGCATAGCTGAACTAGCTAATCCAGATAAAGCACCTGTTGCTAATGCTGGTACTGCTAATTTAACAGCGGTTATTAAAGAGGGTATAAGTGCTGCTAGAAATGGTAAAAATCCTCCATTTTTATCTAATTGAGTTTTACTGATTGTAATTCTTTTTTTATCATTAATATGATTAATTTGAGTTTTAGTTAAATACATCTCATGATTAGGAGTTTTAGATTTATCTATTTGTAATGTTACTTCTACTTTATTTTTAAAAGCTGATTTAAGTTTATTTTTCTGACCTTCACTCAAATAAACTTTATATTTTATCATTTATTAACAGAGAAATTGTTTATGATATCGTTGTACATCATTATAAGTCATTTCTTTATTTTTTAATAACATATCTAACAATAAAGTTACTTGATTATACAATTTCTTTGATTTATTTCCGTTACATATTTTTTCTGTTAAATTTGATAATACATTCAATCCTTTACCTACCTTCATTTCTTTACTACTTCGAATCATATTTAATCTATGCATATAATTTTGCAACATATTTTCTTTATTTTTAATTTCTTTTATATCATTCTTTTTCTGGTTTAATTCCTCCTCTGAAAAATTTTTAGCCCTAGAAATTGTACTTTTTAAGTTGCCTCTTTTCTTAGATAATCCTTCTTTTAACTGTTTAGCTCTTCCATACATCTCCTCTAATTTTTCTTGATCGTTTAAAAATACTGATGGTCTGTATAATTTTTCCTCTTTTAAATATTTTAAATTTAAATTTTGATCAATATCATAAGTATAAGATACTAATTCTTTCACAGCTTCAATAGGCCCTTCTATAGATGGAAATGTAATATTTTCTACAACATTTTGAATACTTTTCACAACTTCTTTATTTGATTTTTCATATTTTTCAATTTCTTGAGTGACTGGTTTATGAAATTCCTCTAAGGTTTTTTGAATACCTATTTTTTCTTTTAGTTGATCTTCATTATTCTTTCTTATTTCTTTTTCTATTTTTACTATTTTAATTGAATCTTTTATTTGCTTTAAAAACTTGTGTTTCCGTTCTTTTTCTAAGTTCATTTATATAATATTAATTTTTTTACTGCAGCAAATTTTATTTTTACTGCTAGTAAATTATGATAAAAATTAAAGATTACACAGAACCAGAAGAATTACCTGATCCTAAACAACATCCTTTGTTACCTAAACATCCATTTAGATTACTTATAGTAGGATCTTCAGGTTCAGGTAAAACAAATTTACTGTTAAATTTGATTTATGATTTATTATTTTTTAATACATTATATATATGTGCAAAAGATTTATACGAACCTAAATATTCTGAATTACAAGAAAAATATACATTGTTTGAAGATATAGAAAGAGAAGATATTTTGAAATGTAAGAATATAAAGAATAAGAAAAAATTATTAAAATTATATGATAAATTAAAAAAAAAAGTATTATTTTCTTCAGATCATAATTTTATTACTGTAGATGATTTAAATCCTACATTAAAGAATTTAGTTATTTTTGATGATTGTGTGATTGAGAAAGATCAAAAAAACATCGAAGAATTATTTATTAGAGGTAGAAAGAAAAACGCATCCTTTATTTATTTAACTCAGTCATATTATTTAACACCTATCAATATAAGAAGGAACTGTAATTACGATATATTTTTCACTCTACAATCTAAAGAAATTCAACAGATTATAAGAGAGATAGATGGTTTATTAAGTACTGAAGAATTCAAACAAATGTATAATAAAAGTGTTCAAGAAAAATATGATTTTTTTATGTTAGATTTAGTGAATCCCGAAATGAGATACAGGAAAAAATTTAATCCTATATAAATGGATGTATATTTAGAAAAAAGATTATATGTTTACAGAAAGAGTAGAAATTTGTATCAAAAGATAAGTATTTCATTATCAGTAAGTAAGGTTATTCTAAGTGGAACAGGTTTATCAGCAATAGCCTTTCTACCGCTTGCATTTTTAAGTTTATCAGTTGGTATAGTAGAAGCCATATATCTCGCATTAAAAATAGCAGAAAGGAAAGAAGAATATAGACATTGTTATAATTTTTATAAAGAACTCATTAATTCGTTTAAAGCTAAGGATATGACAGAAGAAGAAATTTATATGTGTGAAAAGGATTTCATAAAAAGTTTAAAATTTAATCCAGTTGAAAAATACGTAAAACAAATGCAATTGAATGGATATAAATTTCTAAATAAATAAATGGTTTGTAAAAAGAAAGGTGGTGATATTGTTGGATGGATACAAGATAAAGTAAATCTTCCAGAAATGCATTTACCAGGATATCAATATTGTGGTCCAAATACAAAATTAGAAAAAAGATTAAAAAGAGGTGATCCTGGAATAAATAGAGTTGATAAAGCATGTAAAGAACATGATATTGATTACAATAAAACAAAAGATACAAAACTGAGACATGTTGCTGATCAAAAATTAATAGATAATTTAAATGCTATACAAGATCCAACATTTCAAGAAAGATTAGCTAGAGGAATTATTAAACCTATTATTAAAGTTAAAAAAACTTTTGGATTAGGTCTTTTTATATATTGTGTCAAGTGTAAAGATAAAACCCCAACTAAAAATTATCATAAAACTACTTCTAAAAATAATAAACCAGTTGGTAAAGGTATCTGTACTATTTGTGGAAGTAAAAAGAATACTTTTTAGGGAGTTAAAAGAGACATATTATAATCCAGAAACAGGTTATTGTGGTATTCAAGAATTGAAAAGAAAAACAGGGTTATCTAATGTTGAAGAATTTTTACATGAACAAGATGTATATACTAGATATAAACCTGTCATTCGTAAATTTAAAAGAAGAAGAGTTTATGTTCCAAACAGTAATAATCAATTTGACGCTGATTTGTTATTTATAAAAAATTATAGCAAATATAATGATGGAACTAATTATTTGTTAACGGTTATAGATGCTTTTAATAAATATGCTTGGGCTTTTCCTATAAAAAGAAAAACATCTGAAGAAGTTGTACAAGGTTTTAAACAAGTTTTTAAAGAAAGAATACCAAAATTCATATTGACAGATGAAGGTACTGAATTTACAGGAAAACAGACACAAAAATTATTTAAAGATAATAATATACATTGGTTTACAACTAAAAATAAAGAAATAAAATCTGCAATAGCTGAGAGATTTAATAGAAGTATAAGAGAAAAAATTATAAAATATATGCATGCTAACAATACTAAAAGATATATTGATGTATTACCCAAATTACTTAAAAATTATAACAATTCATATCATAGATCAATAAAAATGACACCTGTTGAGGCTAGAGAAAATGAATCTCAAGTTTATAAAAATTTATATTCTAAAAAGATCATGAAAAAACCTAAATTTAAGATAGGAGATAGTGTTAGAATATCTACAATTAAGAAAACATTCAGGAAAGTAGATGATTCTACATTTACTGAAGAGATTTTTATAGTTTCTGAAGTATTGAAAACAGATCCAATTACTTATCGATTAAAAGATTTAAACAGTAAAGAAATTGAAGGAACTTTTTATGAAAATGAAATGGTAAAATATAATAAAAAAGATGATGTATATAAAATTGAAAAAATCATAAAAAGAAAGGAAATAAGTATTTTGTAAAATGGCTAGGATATCCAGATGAATTTAATAGTTGGACATCTGAATTAGTATAAATGAATAAGATGAAATTAATCTATGATTCAGAAGAAGAAGAATATTTTTATGTTATCGATTACGAAAGTTTAAAACAAAGATATAATAGTAGAGTTTGTTATTTTAATCGATTAAGAAGGAGATATAATATTTCTCAAGAAGTTGAGGATATGTTTTTAAAATTTTTAGATTTTATGTATTATGAGAAATCAATTAACTATTACTATTTTATGAAAAAGATTTGTGATATTTTTAATATTGAAAATAATATAAAAGTCCAAAAAGTTAAAAAGAAATATGAAAAAATATGGAATGATTTCTTACAAAGTATTACAAAAAATGTTTCCTAATAAATGGAGCTTACAAAAAAGTGTATACACTGTTTGACTATGAAATCAGTAAATGACTTTTACATATATCATAGAAATGAAAAAATTTATATCCAAAGTCATTGCAAATGTTGTGATTCCATAATCAAATATAAAAAATTTAAATGTGAATGTGGTATGCAATATACCTATACACATAAAAAGCGACATTTGAAAAGTAATTATCATAGTAAGCATCTTGGAAAAAGTATTACAAAAAATGTTTAATAATAAATGGAGCTCAACTTAAAGTCAAAGACTATTGGTGAACTTAGAAAAGTAGTAAAATTATTGAATATTAAACAACCTAAAGACTGTAAGAAGAATGATTTAATTAGATTATTAATTAAATATATAAAAGAAACTGGAGAATATAAATATGTTTTAGTAGATTTATTAAATTTAGATATATCAAAATACTTGGAAAAAAAGAAGAAAATATTTATTAGAAAACCTCAAAAACGTAATAAAATTAAAAAGGTTTTTGATTCTTTTAATTTGAAATTTGATAATAAGGAATTTAAACCAAAAGAAGAAAAAAAGATTAAAACAGAAGTGAATCTTAAAAAATTATTTACAGTTATTAATGAGGATATATTTGGTTTGAAGTCAAAGACTATTGGTGAACTTAGAAAAGTAGTAAAATTATTGAATATTAAACAACCTAAAGGTTGTAAGAAGGTTGATTTAATTAAATTATTAACTAAATATATCAGAAAAACAGGTGAATATAAACCTGTTTTAGTAGATTTATTAAATTTAGATTTGTCAGCATACTTGGAAAAAAAGAAAAAAATATTTATTGATAAACCTAAAAAACGTAAAAAAATTAAAAAGATTTTTGATTCTTTTAATTTAAGATTTGATAAAAATGATTTTAAATCTGTCTTTCCTGAAGAAAATGTATTTACAGTAGAAGAAAATCTTGAAAAGTTATTTACAGAAGATAGAAAATGTCGTATATGTGGTAAATATTATGAAGATGAAGAAGAACATATAAAGAAAGACTTAATGATTAAAAGATCAAAACAAAAAAGAAAATGTATTATTTGCGGCATATATTATAAACATTTAGATAATCACATATCAAGTCGAAAACATAAAAAAGCATTAGATGAAGGTAATGTAGAAATTAAGGAATATGAAACTGCTTATAAATCTAGATTAAGATCATATAGAATTAATAATTTTAATAATATTAAAATCCCTCTAGAATTTTTAGAAGAAAAAAGAAAGGTTGTAATAGAAAAAATAAAGCATATTATGAAATAATTTAATGGAATAAAGGTAAATTTTAAATTGTTTTGTTTGTATAAATTAAATGAAGAAATTCAAGAATTTACATTCAAAACTGAGAATCAAATTATATTAAAATCTAATGATTTACATACTTTTTATGATTATGTTATTGACAACTTAATAAATGAATCTGATGATTTTATATCAAAAGGATCTGGTTGGAGTCTTGAAGAAATTAAATTTTTAGAATTGAGAATAAATAAGTATCAACCCTTGAGAGGATCAAGTTATATTGATTTACCTGAAAAAATTAAATCTAAACAAGCTATAATAAATGTAAAAAATAAAGATAATAAATGTTTTATGTGGTCAATATTATCAGCAATTCATCCTGTAAAAAAAGATCCTCAAAGAGTGTCAAAATATGAGCAATATAAAGATGAATTACATTTTAAAGGTATTGATTTTCCTGTTTCATTAGACAATATTAAGAAATTTGAAAAACTAAATAATATATCTGTAAATGTTTATAGTTATGATGGTTCAATTTATCCACTTAGAATAACTAACAATAAATTAGAAAAACATGTAAACTTGTTTTATATGAAAGATCATTATTGTTGGATTAAAAATATGAATAGTTTGATCAGATCACAAATTACTGATAATCAAATATTTTTATGTGATAGATGTTTAAATTATTTTTATTCTGAGGAAAGATTAAAGATACATGTAGAATACTGTAAAGATGCTGTCACAATTAATATGCCTAAAAAAGATGAAGTTATTCAATTTAAAAATCATGAAAGAAAAATGAGAGTACCATATACTATATATGCTGATTTTGAATCTCTCTTACCTAAAATTGATACATGTGAGCAAGATCAAACTAAATCATATACTGTGAAATATCAAAAACATGTAGCAGATGCATTTTGTTATTATATCAAATATGAAAATGAATACTTTAAACCTCCTGTTGTTTATAGAGGACCAGATACAATCAAAAAGTTTGTATCTATGTTAAAAGAGGATACTCTTAAAATTGAAAAAATGATAGAAGACAAAACTAAAAAATATGAAAATATCAAATCAATGATAGAGTTCGATGAAAATCATTATAAAAGAACTAATATTTGTCATATATGTGAAAATCAAATCTTAAATGATGAAAAAGTAATTGATCATTGTCATATAACTGGAAAATATAGAGGTCCAGCTCATAATGTTTGTAATTTAAATTATCAAATTCCAAAATTTATTCCAGTAAAAATTCATAATTTAACAGGTTATGATTCTCATTTGTTTATAAAAGAACTTGGATTTGATCAATCAAAAATAGATGTTATACCTAATACTGAAGAAAAATATATATCTTTCAGCAAAAAAATAGGAGGTATGAAATTGAGATTTATTGATTCATTTAAATTTATGTCTTGCAGTTTAGATAATTTATCAAAAAACTTGAGACCAGAAAATATTGAGAAGTGTCCACCAAAAATACGAAAAATGAAATATATTAAATACTTAAAATCAAAATTTAGAGAGACATCATTACATTTTCCTGATGATAAATTAGATCTTATTACAAGAAAATGTGTATATCCTTATGATTATATGGATTCTAGAGATAAATACAAAGAAACAGAATTACCTTCAAAAGATAAATTTTATAATAAATTGAATGAATGTAATATAACTGATGAAGAATATAAACATGCTCAACGTGTTTGGAAAGAATTTAATATAAAAAATTTAGGTGAATATACAGATTTATATGTCAAAACAGATGTATTAATTTTAACAGATGTATTTGAAAATTTTAGAGATGTTTGTTTAAAAACTTATAAATTAGATCCAGATTGGTATTTTACTGCTCCTGGTTTATCTTGGGATGCAATGTTAAAAATAACAAATGTTAAATTAGATTTATTAAATGATTATGATATGATTCTCATGATAGAAAAAGGTTTAAGAGGAGGTGTTTCACAATGTTGTAATAGATATGGAAAAGCTAATAATAAATATATGAAAAATTATGATAATAGTAAAGAATCCAATTATTTAATGTATTTAGATGCTAATAATTTATATGGATGGGCTATGAGTCAATATTTACCATATGGGGAATTTAAATGGTGTAATGATTATGAAAAAAATTACGTTAAACGCGAATTATATAATAATAAAATAAAAGATGAGATTGGATATATATTTGAAATTAGTTTAAGATATCCAAAAGAGTTACATGATTATCATTCAGATTTACCATTGTGTCCTGAAAATAGAATTCCTGAAAATTCGAAACAAGGTAAGTTATTAACAACTTTACATGATAAAGAGAAATATGTAGTTCATTATAGAAGTTTAAAACAATATTTGAAAATGGGTTTAAAGGCTGTAAGAGTACATAGAGTATTACAATTTAAACAATCAAATTGGTTAAAAAAATATATAGATTTAAACACTGAAATGAGAAAGAAAGCTGCTAATGATTTTGAGAAAGATTTTTATAAATTATTGAATAATTCTATATTTGGAAAAACAATGGAAGATATAAGAAAACGAATCGATGTAAGATTATGTTGTAATTATGATCAAGTTAAAAAATTAATTGCTAAACCTAATTTCAAATGTAGAACTATTTTTGATGAAAATTTGGTAGCTGTTCACATGAAAAAAACAAAACTATATTTTAATAAACCGATTTATGTTGGAATGAGTATATTAGATTTATCTAAACATTTAATGTATGATTTTCATTATAATGTTATGAAACCGAGATATAAAGATAATATTAAGTTATTATATATGGATACAGATAGTTTTATATATGATATTAAAACAGATGATTTTTATGAAGATATGAAGTCTATGATTGATTATTTCGATACATCTGATTATCAAGTAAATAATCTGTATAATATGCCTAGATGTAATAAAAAAGTATTAGGTAAAATGAAAGATGAAAATAACGGTGTGATTATGGAAGAATTTGTAGGTTTAAGAAGTAAAATGTATGCAATAAGATTAGAGAGTGATAAAAATTTTGAGATTAAGAAGTCTAAAGGAACTAAGACTAGTACCGTTAAAAACAGAATATCATTTGAGGATTATAAAGACTGTTTATTAAATAAAAAAGATCAATATAGAACACAGAATTTAATTAGAAGTAAGAAACATGAATTGTATTCAATTCAAGTGAACAAGATAGCTTTATCAGCAAAAGATGATAAAAGATTTATATTAGAAGATGGTATGAATACTAGAGCTTTAGGACACTATAAAAATGTTTACTAATAAATGGATGAGTGCTTAGGTGATATTCGAGCTTTAAATTTTACAAATTCTGAAGAAATTTACTATATGACTTATCTTTGTAATGAATTGTATGATATAAAATATGATAAAAAACTATTATCAGAAAGTTTTCAAAGGTTGACTGAATTAATTGAAAAAGAAGAAAATGAAGATATTAAATTGAAAGGATTAGGAGTTTTATATGTTATTTCAAAGAATTTATTCTATTGGTCATGAATTTATAAAAAATGTTTTATATCCTACTAAATATTGTGCCGATTCGCTATATATAAGATACTTGAGTCATTTTTGTAACTGAGAAAGTCTTAAAACCATTCGCCGCGAGTACAAAGATGAGCAATCCTTATCTTTCACACCCGGCGCAAATCAATCAACGCGCTTTCTAAAGAGGAAAAAATAATGTCATAAAATTCTCTGCAGTGCACAAGTCAGTGCATTTTTAATATATTAGAGGGTTTATAAAACTATTTTTTTTTGTTTATAATAACTATTTTTTTTTATAAATACTTGATTCATTTCTTTATATTTTATTATAATAATCTAAAATTTTCTTAAGATTTTTCTTAATATCTCTATAATTCAGGGGGGGATAGTCATCCCCCCTGGATTTGTACCATAATGTATAAAATTAAACCTTTAGAATATCAAAAAGATATTTTTCCAATGGAGTAATTTTATTTATAAAAAAATGTTTACTAATAAATGGAAGAGTTCAATAGACTGAGAGGTTATCCTAAGACGTTTAAATTAAATGATTTATATCCTGGAAAATATGATCTGATATCATTGAAAAAAATTAAAACGAAATATGGAGATACAGTAATCGCAAATTTATATGTGACAGATGAAGAAAGGGGTTATTACCTAGCGAATAAACATGGTATGCTTTCTGATGAATCTATATATAAAATCAATAAAGGTAGATATATTTTTAAGTATTCAGGTATGATTAATGATAAATATGAATATGAATTAGAGGAAGCTTAATACTCTCAAGAGTTAAAAAATCAAACGGTGGAACAGCAGTCTTAAAAAACTTAGTAAGAGTCATATTATAATTTTGAGAAAAAAGTGATGATTTTCTAAGTGTATATTATATCTATAGATGGCAGCACTAGTAATTCTTTTAATATATCTTTTAATATCTATAGTACTTTGTGTATATATTAAACTTTCCTTCTTTATTTTATATTATTTATAAACTCTATTTTAGTCGAAAAGGTCTTAGATGTTAACTTTTTTCGACTAAAAATTATTATGTCATGTTTATATTTTTAAAAAAGAGATGTTTTATTGCCCCGGGGTTGGCTGAATGGATAAAGTCTTAGTCTACTATCAGAAAGATCCTGGTTCAAATCTCCATGTGCACTGTGAATATATGATCCGTACGTTATTTATTAGAATTAATTAGATTTAATTAGTATTAGTCTATATATATATATATAGTATATTAATTGTATATTCCTTGTCTATTTCAGTCATAGAATTATATGGAGAGAGTTCCTGGCTGTGTTGATATTCTGGAGAGAGTTCCTGGCTGTGATGAAAAAGGAGCCTGGCTGATAAGGAGTCCTAAGAAAAAAAAAAGGATTTCCCCCCCGTAGACCCTAACCCCCAACGTGTTGAGACGTATTTAAGATCAGAAAAGGTCTACGGGGGGAAGGGGTTTTTTGCTGAATTTTACTATATTTTATTTTAGATTGGTACATTGGATAGTGCTGCCATCTATCAAATAAATCTTCAACATTCATTCATAACGTTGCACTTAGGAGAGATAAAAGATTTCGCTGTGTCGATAAACACTTTTATTTTTTTTTGCTTCTGATATGAGAAAGCTTAAAGAGCCTTTCTATATGTGGACGCGTTTCAAAGTAGATTTATATATTCTGGTGGTGGCAAATAAGTTATTTATTCTATGAAACCTATCGTGTTAAATCACTTTATTTTCTGACTTTAATTATGTTTTAAAAAATCTTTAGATCAAACTTTTATGGGGGGACTAACGGTCCCCCCATTTATTTTAAAGCTTAGAGGACTTCTATTCATTTAGAAGTTCTTCACGCATTTATTTAATTTCATCCTATGTATAAGGTAGCTCCAAAATGGAGCGGCCTATCTTTTGATCTCTTTTTTCATGCATTTATCTTAAAAAAAGTTAAAATTTGGTCTAAATGTAAAAAAAGTCTTATTTTGATATAAAATCATGTTTTTAATATTAAAATGGATCGAGACCTTTTTTTTTTATATATAAAAAGATAAAAATAAGCTATAAAATATATTTTTTAGTATTTAAAATATAGGTGCGCTCATACGGGTATATATATACTACTTACCTCATATTACGAATCCGTGTACCGGGTCCTGTAAAAGCAAATTATGAAACTGGTCGATCCTTGGATTACCTGATCAGGCACCTTGCCGGAAACTGCGGTTCTGCCGTTCCTGCTGGAGCGGGGCAATGTTTGCCCCGAGGGAATCTGCCAGTGGATGCCTACGCTTTTCCTACCATGAGTCCTTTTCAAGTATTTTGTGAGGTAAGCCTTGATTATTTAGACGTGCCGTTGGGCAGTCGTCTGGACTTGTGCATCGACCTCTGAAGAACTCTTCACCCTTAAATTCTGCTGCTAACATTAAATATATATATCGTTATCTTCAGTTCCTTCTTTCGTATTTAAGAATAATAAATCAATCGTAATTTAAATTGAATTAAAGTAAATTAAGCCTTAAGCGTTCCTCGAGTGGGATTTTCTCTCCATGACCATTTGAATATGTGTATTAATATGTATTAATGATTTATTGAATTGATATTTAAATTCCGGCAAAGAGCCGATGATTTTTGGTAGAAGAGGTCCAGTGGTATTAAATTATTAATTCAGAAATTGTATTTGATGTGCGAACTCCATTTCTTAAATAATTAATAAATTTTAGATTTGAATTTAAATTGTGTTTTTATTTGTGTAGACTTATGTTTTTCAGCTTTGGATGAGTTCTTAAAGGTAAAAGTGTTTTTCTGTTTATTTTGGATTTTGGTTGGGTTTTCCGCAGATCATCAATTGGAATTCTTCCAATTGACGGGAGGTGTGTTTAGAACCTGGGTAAGAGAAATTTCCTGAGAAAGTTAGACTTTCTCGGTCAGCCGTGTCGGGCGGGAATCCGTTGCGACTTCTGATGTCCTCGGAATTCCCGTTGTGACACTTCTATTTTCTACTTCAGAAGACAGATAGACGAACAGGCAGACATATTCTTTTATCATATAAGATTTAATTTTATAATGTATTGCAATATTCAGAAAAATGTTTGTACTTCCTGAAGATTAAATCGCAATATTCTGAAGTTATGTTTAGAATACAGCTGTAGAATTTGAAATCTAACTTTTAAATATTTTTATTTTTCCTTACAATTTAAATATATCGATTTAAATGTTTGGTTAATTTAGTTCTGTACGGGAATCTGGTAAAAAGAGTGATTTTTCATTTCTTTGTATTTAATTATTTCTAATATATTAAAATGGTATGCGAAAAAAAATTAAACTAAACGATTTTGTCTTTAAAAATATATTTTGTATATAAACTTTCGAAATTTAAATGTTAATCATATGACTCTATTTAGCATTCTTACATCACATTTCTGTATTAAGTTTTTTTGATTTTGAGAAGTATAACTTTTTAGTTATTTTGCATGAGTTAGCATACTTAAATATACATATTAGCTTAAAAATTGAATTAAACATACCATAAATGAAAATATATGAAATTTTATATCCTGGCCTCCATTTAGTTACATCTTTAATTTTTAGTTGCAAAATACAAAAAACACAAAATATATTAAAATATAGATAGTAATTTATACTAATTTAATGTATATAACATGTAATTTCACTGAATATTCACAAGTTTTAAATCTCCGAATTTTATTCGAAACACTTTCAAATTATGGAATTTTTTTGTTGCAACATTCTTTCATCTATAACTCAACAAAGGCTAGACAAATAAAATTCGCTTTTATACTATCTTGGACAGAAAAATATCCATTATATTTTCTTATTAGTGTGCAATCAACCTTTCTTGAAATATTTAAATTTATAGCTACAGCAGACGATTTTTTATTATAATTCATCAAAGGATTTATTATTTATAGTTTTAATTTCATTTTGTTTTTGGTAACTATAGTGACCGAATAGCGTTTTAAATACCGAAATCGTCTGCTGGATATTTTTCTAGTCAAATTATTAAAATATAATGTTTTAATTAGTTGATTTTTAGTTAAAATATTTGAAAACGCTGAAACTAAGACAACATACAATGACTGGAGATGAAATGTTGTATTAAATACTGCAATTTCCATGTTAATTAAATTATACAATATGCGCCATTTTTATATTTATATTTGAAACAGTTTTTGATATTCAAAACTTTTATTATGTGTGTAGGTTTCACGTTTAATAACAACTACATGAATATATAGCCATTTAGGGACACCTACACATTACTATAGCCATTCTTCCAGCACGAAGCATTTGTGGAAATAGATAGTACACATATATTAATTTAATGAATACAAACAAAAAATAGAAACTGCTAGAACATGTGAAATGTTATGTTTAAGATACATGTTTTTGTACATTGCAAATTTTTATTTATTTTCCACTTTAAATAAACGTTACTCTTGTAAGCTTCAATCCCAGTTGTGTAGTATTTTAACAATTTTTCACGTACAAAATGTACAACTTCCTCAAATATTCATCAAAGCATGTACTTTATCTTAAAAATACCATTTTCTTTTCTATGCAACTGATAAGATGTGTGCTACAGAGAAGAAAAAAATATTTAATGGCAACCGAAGAAATCCTCTCTAAAATGCCCGAACAATGTTTGTTTTCACGAAATGCTTTCTAGCGGTAATTGACAGCATGAAGAGAAAGAAAGAAGTAACACGAGACTTGGTCATTGTTGACATTCGACTGTACTGAAAGTGAAATGGTCTGAGAAAAAGAAAAACCACTGTTTAGGGATTTAACGGGGTGTTTTTATTTTGCTTATCTAATTAGAAGAAATAATCTATAAAAAGGCTAAGTAATTATCTCTGTTTAGTGTGCTTCATTTAGGATTGGGTAAATATTTTCGGTGTTCGCGTTGAATAGTAAGAGTTTATTGATTTATACAAAATGAGTGGTTTTCGACATTGCTGAAATCACGAACCGCTATCAACAGTTAGATAACTCTCTAAAACTGCTGTCGAAAAAAAATGTTGAACAGCATGCAATAACATTTAAGAGTTAATCGGTTTCGAAAGGGGAAAAAATCCTTCTTCTTCAGGACGGACAGTAAACGCAGTCGCACTTATTCAAGCAAGTTCGGCATCTGAGGTAGAAAAAACACGTAGTTAAAGGAGAAGGAAAACTGAAATCTCCGCCGGGGGAGATGAAGCAGGCAAAACCAAGGAGGTAGGAAAAAGAAAGCATGATACTGAGAATTAACGGATAATTAATAATTTTTCTTGTTTGTATTTTTACAGCTGTTTTAAACATCTCATGTTCTTCTGTTTCAATTTTAGTAGGTTTACCCACTAGTTGTTTCTATTCCCCCTATTTAGTTGTTTCTATTCAATGTGATATCCGTTATTTTATCACATTGGTTTCTTTCTTTATTTTCCGTTGTTTCTTTCCTAGATTTTACCATTTATTCATAGTATCCTATCTCATTGGTTTTAAATCCTTCATTTTTCCTCGCAGCGAGGACAAATTTTATTCTCCTATAGCTATGAATACAATTTTACCTCAGGTGTCGGACTTGCTTATAAAAGTGTCCACTCCCGCAAAAATAGCTTTCAATTTCATCCCAGTAGCTGAACGGTAGAGCGTCGACTGGCCAGTTCGAAGATCAAAGGCTCGATTTCCGGTTAGAGCAGCAAGGTTCTTTATAATGGCGCCCGAACAAATCAACCCTGTAGGTTATTGGAAATATGTCGGAGGTCGTCTTAAAGTGGCCCTAGTACGACTAGCACGGATTCAATGGAATCAAAGCAAGAGGATAACGACTACGCACGAATCTAACTTGGAGGATAAAAATAGTATCAAGTAGCTAACCTGAGCTAAAAGTAGAAGAATGCGTCAGTCAGTAAAAGGTGAAAGTGAATTAAAACTTTATCTCTGAGTTTGATGGGATATTTTTGCGCGAATTAGTTACTATCTGAAAACATGAATTGTTTGAAAACATGAATGTTTGAAACATGAATTTAAATGGAAAATTTATCACCATGGTTTATCTTTCATAAGTTTTATTCAACAATGAAAAGTATTAAGAAATCAAAATGCTTATTTAATTATTACCATTTTATGAGGAAGATTCTTTCATATAATATGTTGCTCAACAACGCAACTAAATTAAATGTGTTTGATAATTTTTCTTATTATTCTTTCGATTTGAATAAGTAAATGGATATAAAAATATATCTTATAAATGAACAGTTTGATTTTTCTTCTAATTACATTAATTGCGGACTATGTAAATCACTTTCATTTATTTTGGCAAAGAGTTTTCAAGCTTATATATAGTGTTTAGCTAATAAACTTATATATTGTGTTTAGCCAAAAAACTCATTTTGCCGATTGTTGACACAGAAAAAGAGTAAAACGGGTATATCTTCTAATACAATTTTAGTGTGTTCATTTAGTATATACAAACGGGATCAGGGTGTTTTATTCTTCAGATCTGCAAATTTAGAGCTACGCATTTGGCAGGATATCGCTAACTTGGCAACTTTTTTTTAAAGTTGCCAAATTGATAACAATTTCGCAAACCAATGAAATTTAATTTATTTTTTTAGAAGAGAGCACTGAAATGATGTTTCGGAAGCATTTGTCTGTCAGTCTATCCGTCTTACTTAGTAACACATTTAGCGAATTTTTAAAATGTCACCAAATTGAAAAAAATATTTGTAAATCCATTAAAATATCATGAAATCGATAAAATTGCGCTTAATAAATGAAATGAATTGTGTTTTTTTAGGGGATCCACCCTATTTTGTCCTTGCCTGGATTTGGCTCCAGACTTTTCATCTACCCAATTAGGTAACATATTTGATTTTACCTTTCATTTTTGTAGTTTTATTTGCATAAATTAATCTCTGCATAATTATCTTATCACCTGTCATATTCTGACTTAACATTATACATTATATTATCATATAATATTATTTTTGAACAAGAAGTATTTGTACAATTATTATCAATTTTTGTAAATTTCATACCATGTTCATTTTTAAACCATTCCATGATTATTCCTTTTTTTCTTAGAAATTTATACCATTTTCATTCATAAACAATTCCTTCCTTTACTTTTTTTTTTAAATTCATATCATTATCCATTTTTTCATTTTTAAAATATTTTCAATTCCAGATCATTTTCCTTAGAATCATTTGATTTGTTATTCTTTTTATTTCTCTCTCATTTTACAATTCTTTAAGTACCAATCATCAGCAAAATTTGAATTTTTAAAAATCCTTGAATTCATGGAACAATTTTGGCCCAGCTTTCTCTTACTTTGTTCATGATTGTTTTCAATTTCATCTGTGCTATAAATATGTATTTCAATTAGTAACTTTAATTTCTGCTTAACATACTCTTTATATTTGCATTGACTTTCAATTATTTCTGAATCTACTTTTATAATATCATTACCTTCATTATCATTGTGACTAACATCCCTTACTATTTTATTTTTTTCCTTTTGCAAATTTTTACAAACATTTGAATTTTGTATTTCTTGAAAATTCTTATTTTCATCAACCAAATCATCCATTATTTTATTTTCAAGAGAATTTTGCTTATCATTATCATGATTTTTATTTTCCTTTTCTTGAAAATTAACATTTTGACTTTCACTTTCCAAAACATCCATTATTTTACCCTCATTTGAATTTTGAGTATTTCCACTATCACGATTTTGACTTTCATTTTGCAACACATCCATTATTTTAATTTCAAGTGATTTTTGAGTATTTTTATCATTATGATTTTTATTTTGACTTTGCAATTCTTCAAACCTTTTATTTTCATTTGCATTATGTACCCTTTGAAATTTAACGTTTTCATTTTGCATAATTTTATGATCATTATTTTCAAAATTCTTATCAGCTTTCTGATTTTGCATAATTTTGATATCCGTATTTTCGCTTCCATGCTGAATATTTACATTCATATTTTGAACATTTTCAATATGTACACTTTGTACAGTATAACATTTTTTTGATTGAATCTCAATTATTTCACCGTTACCGTTATATTTACTTTCACTTTGTACTTTTTGTGCTATATGACATTTTTTTGCGTGAATATCATCGATTTCACTGTCCATATCATATTTTTCCATCAATTCTTCCGCACTTTGTACATTTTGTTCGATATAACATTGGGTAGCGAGAATTTTAATTGGTTCATCTTTCATGTTATATTTATTTCTAATGGTCAATCTTATTTGCTTTTCCAAATTCAATTATTCGAAACGGTCCCTGAAATCTATCTTGAAACCTTTTGCGTTTTTTTTTCTTTCAAAAGTACGGTATCTCCGATTTGCATTTCTTCATTAGTAATTTTTTTGAAATTTTTAATAACTCCTACTCACATATTTTTATTAAATGTAATTTTAACCTTCTAATTACTAATTACAATATCAATTTTCTTATTTTTTATTACAGTTCGAATTGCACCAAATGGAAAGAGTAATTTTGCGTGTTTTGTGGGGATAAAGATAACTTCCTTATCCTGAATTTCCTGACTTATGTCAAATTGTTCTGCAATCAACTGATTTGGTTGCAACGAAATCCTGCGTGTGAGTGTGACATAGACCTGGACGTCAAGATTTGACTCTTCATTAACACATTCTTTTTCAGCAAAATCATTAACCTTTTCATTTTTAGGAAAATTGGCCTCATCGACCTGTGCAATTTTTTTACTGTCATAATAACCATTTTTAATATTTTCATTAAATTCAAATATGCCTTTAATTTCCTCATGTGTGACATTTGACTTTTTCGCACTCGTCACAATTTTAAAATCATTCTCTGTATCAACATTTTTATTATTTTCATCATTTGAAAAATTATAGTCGTTAACATGGCTACCTTCAATATTTTTTGTGAATCAATTTGCGAAACTTTACAACTAGTTTCCTTAATTTCATCAAACTTTTTATTATCGATCTGAGTCGATTTTGAGTTAATTTCACTTTTGTCCTAATCATTTAAATTTATTTTTGCATTGCGCGCCTCATTTTTATTTTTAATAACTTCTTTGACTCCTGTATTTTCCTTATTTGTAATGTTTTTACCTTTATTATTTTCTACACATGTATTTTCCTCAATTTTCTTTTTATTAATATTTGCCTCACTTTTTAGACTTTGGACGAATGTATCGAATTTCACCCATCCGGGCTGAGAAAATGGAGCTAGAATTGTGGACGTAAACTCATCATTCGGGCAGGGAACATGGGTATATTTTTGCATGCTTTCAATACCATTTATTTCTTTATTGTCATTTTACTTTCCCTGCAATACATGGTAAGGTATAGGGAAAGTATTGGAATCATGTCGAAAATCGCAACTCGAGTTTTCGACGAATCTACACGCTTCAAGACCTCTAGAATACTAAAAAAACCATTTTTAGCGTGACGTCTGTGTGTGTGTCTGTGTGTCTGTCTGTGTCTGTCTGTCTGCCTGTGCAGATTTTGTATCCACTGTAACTAAAAAACTAATCGACCGAATTTCAAAAAATTTGGTAGGTAAGTCACTTGTGGGCGAGTCTGGTGCTGATTAGTTTTGGGTATGATTCGGGGTAAAAAAACCCGCCTTTTTTGGCGAAATGGCCCGCAAAAGTTTGTAACCACTCTAACTGAAAAACTAATGGACTGAATTTCACAAAATTCAGTAGATGAGTCACTTGTGGGTCACCCTGGTGCTGATTAGATTTTGGTATGATTCGGAAAAAAATAACCCGCCCTTTTTTTGCAAAATGGCGCGCAAAAATCGTCAAAATCTATACTAAAGAACTACGTATGCTCAAATATATCCATTAAATGCTTGTTTAATACGTAAATTTTAACGAAGAAAAAAATAAGACCAACCCCATTACACTAGGATCAGCCGTTCTCGAGATATTTTGGTTTTTCGTATTTTCTCTACGCCACCTTTGAAAATAAATCCGGTTACTGAATGAGAAAGAAAATTGAATTAAAAGTGAAATAAATTTAATTAAAATAAAGAGAACGTGGATATAAGTCTCCAGGGAAAGTCATGTGCTGCCCACATCAGATTTTTTATTTTCTTGTGCTTTGATTTGATTTAACTGCAAATTGGGACCTGGGCTTCGCGTGCGAACCTCCCTTTTATCATTTTGCATTTTATTTGCATTATCATTGTAACTCGATATCTTATTTTGCGTTTGCGATTTTTCTTTTCTAGATTGGGACTTTGGTCTATTTTTTAAATTTTGACTCGGCCAAAGCCCCTCGCTCAGTTTAAATTCCCGCGATTTTGACTGCTACTACGGTTTCTTTCTTACCCCTGAACTCTTTCTTTCGCAAAAGTTTGGGTATTTGGTCGACTATCATTTATTTCCGTATTTCTTTCTCTGTTTCCGCTATTTTGTGTATTACGAAATCCGTTACTTTGCCCGTTTCTAAATCCGTTACTGTTTTTATTTCTAAATTCTTTATTTTGATCATTTCTAAATTCATTTCTTTTATTCCCATATTTATTTACTTCATAATTATTTTGTGCTTTTCGGTTGTGCCAACAGGTAGAAAATTAGTGCCCTCTTTTTCCGCATCCTATATAATATATCATTTCATTTTCTGATTTTTCATGCCTTTCATATTTTACTTGCTGAGGTTCAAATTTTGAATTTTGTAAATGCCTTTCCATTTGAATATCCTTAAATTTTCTGCCATTATTTTCACTGCGATAAACTGCATTAATTTCCGTACGGTCACAATCCTCCTCCGTAATTTTCTCCAAATGTTCTGCATACTCAATTGCCTTGTCAAAATTTTGAATATTTAGATTTTTAATTTCAAAAGCAAGATCTTGTCTTAAAGACTCTAAAAATTCAGACAGCATCAAATTGTTTTTAACTTCGCACATCTCATTATTTGCATAATTTCCCAAAAAATCATTTGTCGCATTTGAAATATTTAATGCCAGCTCAGATACCTTCATACCTGGCGTCATTTTAATTTTATTTAACTTTGTTTGCTTTTGAAGTATTGCCAAAGATGTTTTAAATTGTTTTAACAACATTTGCTTAATATCCCCCATATTATTTGCAATCTGCAATTCTCTTTTTTTTGATAAAAATTCCAAAGCTTTCTCCTTTAACCTAGTCTTTAAAATTACAACTTTATTTTCTTCCAACCAGTCGGCCATTTTTGAGATATTTTCAAATTGTTCGATAAAAAATTCAATGTCCTCGTCTTTCCTCCCGTAAAAATTTGGCAATAAATTAATTAATCCAAAGTTCTCCATTTTAACTCTTTGATTTTTACTATTTTCTCTCTGTGATCTGTCCGGCGACTTTTGTCGTTTCGAATTTCTAGTTGTTTGAGGCATTTAAAACAAAAATTTTCCCGTTCAAAATCCTACTTAAAATTAACAGCATACAATACACCTCAAAAATACTGCACATAAACACCCTTCAACATACATTAAATATTCTTAATATTAATCGATTTTTCACACACTATTTTCAATTATTTAAAAATATATATTCAACTTTTTTTTTTCATTTTCAAAGTGATTGTGCATATTTAATTTTAACAATGCAAATTATCTAGTCAACACATGCTCCATCTTTAAATTTATTCATTTCCTTTTTTAAATTATTTTTATTTACCTTATAATTATTTATTAAAATTTTCATTTAAATTTTGACTCCCACAAAAGCGTCACGGAAACCAAATGTGGCGATCGAAATTTAATATAAAAAACTTAAAGTTAACATTAATTATCAGTAAGCATTAAAGACATGGCCGTTGATCTCATAAAGTGGAATTAACATTAAAACGTACATTGCTCGTTGTTGTGCCGCAATAAAACCTCCAATTATTTTAACATAAGTGGGAGTCCTGTAAAGGAATTCATTAATCATTATTAAAAGATTAGACTATTTAAACTTAACAATAACATTTATTAATTTACATAACTACTTATTAACTTCCAATATATTATATTACTCTTAAAATAGACTGGGATGGAGACATGTGAGACTACTTGAACCAATATCTAAATATTCATTAACCGTTGGATTGTTGATGACACATACCTTGAATTTTGGGCCTTCTTGGGAACCGTGGTCGAATTCGCCTGTAGTTGTTCTCTCCATGTCATGATGATACTCTCACTACTTGAAATATGCTAATCTTACGATGATACTTGTCGTCATCTTACTTGTTCATGTTGCTAAGTCAGAATGCTGATGCTTCTAAGTCATGATTTTCTCTAATACTCAAATCTTTCTAAAACTGCTTCTAAGTCATCTTACTTGTTCATGTTCTACTACTATCTATTACAAAATACTCATACTATTACTGCCGATAATCTAATACTGCCGATATTCTTAATACTGCCGATAATCTTAATACTCCGATAATCTTTATACTGCCGATTCTCGGATCCAAACTTGAGGTCCACTTGGTGGTGGTGGTGGTGGTGGGAACTCGGGCTTACTTCTTCCATGGCACTGATTGGCCACCCCTCACCCAATGGCACGACTGTACTTTCAGTCCGGCCCAACTGTTATATGGCCTCCTAAATTTACTGTCCTTTAACCTAAAAGTTCAAGTTCTCATAAAAATCGGCTCCAGCCAGACTAATGCTTTGTTTGCCTTTAAGGACACCATAAATCTACACATAAACTTGTCTCACTACATGTGAGAACATATGCTGGTCTCACATATCCCATAAATAAATTCAAAATTAACTGAAATCTGTAATAAAATCTACTCGACTTTCCCATACCAGAAACCATTTTTAAGTAGCTTGTGAATTTTCCTTTTTTGGAAATTTTACATAAAAAATTTGAAAAAACTGTATTGTTAGGCCAAAATAATAGCATTATAGCATGTTACCCTTAATTTTAAAGAGCTTGAAAAATCTTTTGATATGAAGTTTAACAATGCCCCCCCCCCCCCGGGGGTTACAAGCACAAAAATTGTATAGTGGCTATTTTGAACTACAGTGGTTGAAACTATGGATTATTGTGATCATTAAGCCATGAATAATACTTTTTATGCAGGTTTATGTCACATTTTGTCTTATGTTGTCATGTTAATAAAATACAAAAGTTTTCACTCGAATTTCAGAAAATTCTATCTAGTTCTGGATTCTTAACACTTTACAACATAGTCGGAAAGTGTTTATGACATTGTTCATTCATTCTGTTTGTCTGTCTGTCTGTCCGCCGTTCGCACGATAACTGGCGTAAAAATGAGTTTATTAAAATGAAATTTTAGTATGTTATTCAGACGGTCTGTGGGACCTATGGGGAAAATATCACCCAATTAGTTTTGGATTGAACCTGGGTTGAAAAAAATGAAATACATTGAACCCTATGGGGCCTAATTTTTCAAAATTTTTTTAAACGAATTTAAAAACCACAAATTGCTTCGAAAATTTTAGAAAATATTTAAATTATCATATAAAAAATATTAAAATTTCAGCAAAATATATTTGGTAGTTTTTAAAATAAAATTTAAATAATAATTACACTCATATCATATGAAGAGATCACATTATCCACTTCAAAATAAAATATCGCACCCATATCTTGTCAAAATCGTGATTTTTATTCTTTCAAACACTTTACAACAAAGTTGAAAAGTGTTTATGTCTTTGTTCATTCTGTCTGTCTGTCTGACTGTCTGTCCGTTGTCCGTTAGCACGATAACTGCCGTAAAAATGACTTAATCAAAATGAAATTTTAGTATGTTGTTCAGACGGTCTGTAGGACCTATGGGAATATAAATGAATAATATCACCCAATTAGTTTTGGATTGAATTCGGGTTGAAAAAATGAAATATATTGAGTCCTATGGGACCTAATTTTTCAAATATTTTTTAAGCGGATTTAAAATTCACAAATTGCTTCGAAAATTTTAGGTAATATTCAAATTATTCCATAAAATATATAAAAAAAATTTCAGCGAGATATATTTTCAGAAGTTTTTAAATAAAAATTAAAATAGTAATAACACCTCTTATATGAAGCGATCACGTGACCTTGATATCAAGAGATCACGTAACCCACTTCAAAATGAAATATGGCATCCATCGTGTCTCAAAATCGTGATTTTTAAACTTCTTTTTAATTCATATTGAGTGTTGTATTCGTCCTAAAACTGATTTATTTTTGCTTAAATTCTGTGCATCTACATACTGAAACAGCGCAATGACAATATATTTGAGCTTAAATGATCAGCTAAATTTGATTATTTCTACAACGAAGCCTATTTTTCACTTATGTAAAATGTAAATAGCAAAATATGTAGGATAAGTTGTATAAGAATTACTGTATTTTTTTAACGCAAAAGTATTTTAACTCATGGAGTGTGCATAGCTGATATGAATAAAATATTCGTTGATTTTACTGAGAGATGGGCGATTTTTTTCGATGAAGTTTTAAGCATAGAGTTTAATTACTTGTAGCTCCATGGTCTTAAGTTTTTAAATAAAATAAATTATTTTAGCACTGTGATGAATGAAATGATTGGGAAAAGGTTATGAATGAAATGCTGCTTTTATAGAGAGATCGAGACGTTATTTAATGAAATTAAAATTAACATCAGTTCTATGACGTTAATTTAAAAAATATTACCGAGGAATGTATCCATCTCATTTTAGAGATGTTCAAACCAAGCAATTTATATCTCAATGCCGTCATTTTAATGAAGTTCATTTTTTATGAAGTTTTAAGTTTTCAAATACAATACATTAATGTATTATTGTGATAAGTTCTAAAATATTACCGAGGAATGTGTTGCATTTTAGAGATGTTTAAATAAAATTGCATTGAAGTTGGAAAGTGTTTCATAATCAATGCTTTAAGCATGATTGATCTTTCTCGTTAATTTATATTTTCTGATGTATCCGTCCTAAAACAGCTTTATTTTTGCTTAATTTCTGTGCATCTGTATACTGAAAAAACGCAATTAGAATATATTTGAGTTTAACTTGATCATCAAACTTTGATTATTTCTACAACGAAGCTTAATATTCCCTTATGGAGAATGGAATCACATGAAGCTGTAAGATGAGTTGTATAAGAATTGCTTTGATAGTATAAAAATTGCTTTAATAGAAATTTCTGTAATGCAATATGATTTTGCTCTGGGGCTTAGTTTGCTAAGTCTGCAATATAACTCATAGGAATGAAACATTCATTGATTTTACATAGAGACGCAGACGATTTTATAACAGACTTTTTCGATAAGTTTTAAGCATAGAGTTAAATTACTATTTCCTCCATGGTTTAAAGGTTTTAAATAAAATAAATTATTGTAGTATTGTGATGAATGAAATGACTGGGAAAAGTGTATGGATGAAATATTTACTGCTTTTTCATAGAGAGTCAGGCGATTTATATTTCAATGACTTCATTTGAATAAATTTCATTTTTTTGGATGAAATTTTAAATTTTCAAATATAACAAATTATTGTAGTATTATGATAATTTTAAAAACATTATCGCTGAATCATTATCGCATTTTAAGTAGTGTTTAAGTAAAATTGTAATTCAGTTGGAAAGTGTTTCATATTCAATGCTGCATGCATGATTGATCTTTCTTCTTTGATAACAAAACCGGTTATAAGATTGCGCGAAAATCCATTAGTATTGGAGGCAACTATCTTGTATACGAGACATCGACTACAGACAGACAGAGAGATGGACATCACTCTAAAAATTGTCAAAATGTGTTCAAGAGGTCCTAAATATATTGTCTTCAAAATCTCGAAATCAATTTTCTTTTAAAGTAAGACTTCTCTATGCATTATATAGGAAAATTATTGTTATCTCGGCGAATTTTCATACAATTTAAGTTAAATTTTCGCCGAATACGCACAAAGGTAATGTTATACTAAAATAAAAAAAGATAGGAAAAATATCCTATAAGTTCGGAAAGTTAGAAAAATCCATAAATTAAATATATTTATTATGATTAACTTCTTTGCCAGACGAAACGTCTGTGGTTATCGTCTGCCGTCGAAGGATGCGAAGAAAAAATAATTTATTTTAACGAAATAGTAAAGTCGAAAATTTGATTTTCGACTTTAAAAATTTAATAACTTCTAAATTAATTCGAATTTTAATAAAATCTCAGTATTATCCAGGGACCTGAAGTTCCTCTATATCGAATTTCGCCACTGTCTGAAGCTTCGATTTTTCTCTGCTGACGACGCAGACATATAGGCTTTTTTTATATTGCAAGATTAACATTTTTGTAAAATTACACTGGAATACAGTTATTAAAATTTCCGGTTTCTATTCAGACAATACACTTTTTTTCAAATTTCACATCGTGTTTTATAAAATTTTAAATTATAGAAAACTTTATTAGAAAGTTATTCGTAGTGATTACAATGAAAAAAATCTGATGTGGGCAACACATGACTTTCCTTATATAATGTAACGAATTTACTATTTTTACAGTAAAAAAAACAGGTTTTTCTTATAGTAGACGATTTATACGTATACTACGTGTAATACGTATACTAGTAGTATAATATACGTATACTAGTAGTACTACTCGTCTACAACTAGTTTCGACAATGAGTTGTCATCTTCATTGATTTAGCCTCATTTTTATCCATTTGGCGAGATTTTCGTTAATTTGGCAACATTTCAAAAAGTCGCCAAGTTGGCAACATTCCGCCAAATTCGTCGCCAAAATCTTGCTAAGCTTTATAAGTCATTCTTATTGCAGATGACTATTGGCGTTCAAATACAAAAGTATTACTTAAAGTATCTTTTAATGAATGGAACGAGCTAGTTCCACGAGAAT
The DNA here is from genome assembly GCA_951213105.1 of Amaurobius ferox. NCBI lineage: Eukaryota > Metazoa > Arthropoda > Arachnida > Araneae > Amaurobiidae > Amaurobius > Amaurobius ferox. The sequence goes on along the minus strand of OX578138.1, from coordinate 134,044,254 downwards.
GATGTCACCCAATTTATCGCATGGTATCACATATATGAAAAGTGAACATGTGTCCCAATAGGAAATATTTTCTTTTTATATTATATGGCTTTTTGATAATTTTTTTGAAAAATGTAAAATATCTCAAGAACGGTTCATGTTAGCGTTCTAAAATTTATGTTAATCGTTTTCTAATGAAAAATTACATAAGAAATGTCTATTTGCATAACTTCATTAGCGGTTTTGATTTTTTGAAGATTTTTTCAAAATTTCATTCGAAAATTTAGGAGGGTTCTGATCATTCGATTACGTATAAAAACAATAGGCTTCCAGTGCTTACGGATTGTGATTTTTGTACCAAATTTTGTTCGAATCGGTCCATTCATTCGTCAGTCATCGTCTCCACAGACTCACTGACACACACACACACACACAGACATCACTTCAAAAATGTTTGATTCGTGATCAGGGATGCTTGAAACTTGCTCTCCCGTCGAAAACTCGAATTCGAATTTTCGACCCCGTCACAATACTTTCCTTATACATTATGTATATAAGGAAAGTAACAATTTTTCTTTTCATTGCAGAATAGAAAAATGTTGCATGTTGTACATTTAAAGTGTTGTCTAGATTCTGTTATTTTTATTGTACAAAACTTGCATCTGCCTCTTTATAAATTTTAATTCTGATCAGGGCTGTCTATTTTCAAAGCGCTGGTTTTTTGATACTTAAAAGTTTTCCTCTCGACGTTGGCATAACCCCCCCCCCTATGAAATATTTTGGGACGAAAATGGTCTGTCTTGCGTTATCCGTGGACTAGAGCTTTGGCAATGTTAGGAGACCCAACGGGATTTAAAAGTTATTAATTTTGTCTAAAAGTTATTATTTTTGTTTTTACTTTCCCTGCAATACATGGAAGAGAGGGCATTAAAATCATGTCGAAAATCGCTAGTCAAGTTTTCGACGGATCCACACGTTTCGGGACCTCTAGAATAAGAAAAAAACTATTTTTAGCGTGAGGTCTGTGTGTGTGTGTCTGTCTGTGCAATGTATGTATTCACTCTAACTGAAAAACTAATTGACTGACGTTCTTAAAATTTGGTAGGTAAGACCCTTGTGGGTGACCTTTTTGGTATGATTCGGAAAAAAGGAACCAGTCTTCTTTTTCGAAATGGCCCGTAAAAATCGTAAAAATCTAAAATAAAAGACTACGTATTCTCAAATATATCAATTAAATGCTTGTTTTATGCGCAGTTTTTGAAGATGAAAATAATAAGACCAACCCTATAACTGTAGGATTATCCGTTCTGGAGAAAATTTAAATTTTTTTGTTTTTTCGCTAAGTCACCTTTGAAAATTAGTCCAGATACCGAATGAAAATGAAAATTGATTTAGAAGTGCAAATTCAGTTTAATTTAAAATAATTATGAGTGTTATTTTTCGCAATTAAACTCAATTAAATAAACTATTGAAGAAAAAAAGAGAACGTGAAAATGAGTCTGCATGAAAATTCATGTGCTGCCCACATAAGATTTTTTACTTTACTCTAATATTTTGCTAACCAAAATGTGAGCAATAAACGTTTATTACGCATGAATGTGAAAGGTAAAAAATGAACAAGCTTTACTTATTGAGACAATGAATAAGCAAATGCATTAAAATTCTAATTTTGCTTAAAGCGGAAACAAATGAGTCATATTATTCATTCACTACTGCCGCAATCTTGAAATAATATCTACTGCTGTCATGTAGTGAATTTTAATAGTACTATCAATTGAAACATAGAAATCCCAATAGTGAACATGGTTAGAAATCCATATAGTGCTATCCATGTAAGGGGCGTTTGAAATGAACGGGATTTTCAAGTCCCTTTCGTCCCTAAAAGCTAAAAGTGGATTCCTAATTACTAAGTATATATACGCATATACAAAACTTTCACCTGTACCTGAAATTCAAACACGGTATACAGGGTGTATCTGAACTGATCATCAATATTTGGTGGGGAGGTAGGGAATAGAATAAGAAGAATATTTCACATAGGAAAGCATAGGTGCAAACGAACGCATGACGGTGTAGAGGGCGCTTTGTGTCCACAACTCCCATTCACGCGCAAAGCTTTCTGACGTGTGGTTTCAGCATGACGGCGCTCCAGTACATTTCGCAAATGATGTGCGTGGTTACCTGACCAGAAAAGGTAGAGAATAGGAAATACAAAGAAGTCGATTGGGGATAAATCCAGTGACCGTGGTGACCAACAAACTGATCCATCGCGACCAATCCATTGAGCTCCTAATTTTCTGGTCAGGTAACCACGCACATCATTTGCGAAATGTACTGGAGCGCCGTCATGCTGGAACCACACGTCAGACAGCTTTGCGGGTGAATGGGAGTTGTGGACACAAAGCGCCCTCTACACCGTCATGCGTTCGTTTGCGCCTATGTTTTCCTATGTGAAATAGTCTTCTTATCCTATTCCCTACCTCCCCACCAAATATTGATGATCAATTCAGATACACCCTGTATATTATTTTGACGTCTAAATAGCAAACCGTTCGCTCCTAGATGGGATTTGCAGATCCCAAAAGTCTCGTATTAAAATAATGCCTGATTTACGACTGTAGAAAATATATTGTTAAAAAGTTTCTTGATTTAAATAATATTTCTGATGCTTACGCGTTGGGGCGTCAATGCTAGATAGATCAACTAAACAAAAAAGTACAATTTCAATTTGTTTTGTATAATATTAAGACTTAATATTACACGGTGCGTGTTATATTAAGAGGTTATCTAAAGGTTTCACAATATAGACCCTTTTAACACACATATCACAAATTGCTTTAGTTTTTCATTTAGATCTTATTATGTCGAAAATTCCAGTTTTGTGCATTATAATATAAAAAAATTCTTAAATGTTGACTGTTATGTTATTAATCTAGTTATTATATATGAATATATATAATAAATTGAAAGTAATTTTAATATCTTATTAATGGGAAATGAAAATGCAGTAACATTATCTCAGTTTCAATATAAATCTCTGTAGCCTTTTCATAAATTAATATATTGCAGAATGTAACTGAAAAATGTACTCTCTAAGTAGATTTGCAGCTCATTACCATATAGGCTCTCGGTATACTTCCCGGGCTTAAAGTATCTTGTGTTGTTCTCACTTCATCTGCTTTAAACCAGATTGTTAAAATTCCTCGATGAAAATAATTTTCACCTAGAGGCGTTGAAAGACTTAAAGCTGTTTCATTGGATGGGTTTCACTGCTAAAAGTAACATCGTTTTTGTGCAGGCTTCAAAGTAGTTAAACACAGTTTTAGAAAATTTGAATTAGTACATTTTTGCATTAGCGAAGTTTAATTAAAATGTGGATTTAATTTTTTCCGTGATAGCGTATTTTGTTTGCTACATGGCAAAACTTACATAAGCAAACCATTAGAACATTTTTATGATAGTGCTTAAATAACCAAACAATTACAACAACACTCACATAATCAAACAATTACAACACTTTCATAACAGCTCCTACATAACCAAACAGTTACAACAACACTCTCATAACAGTACTTACATGACCAAATAATTATAACAACACTTTCACAACAGCACTTACATAACCAAACACCCAAACAATTGCAACTACACTTTCATAAACAGAAATCGAGGGCAGAACCTGTTTAAAATGCCCTTTGTTAGAGACAATAGACATTTGAATTCCTGAAAAAGAAAATATTACCTCACGCTGTGACATCATCGTAGGGTCACCGTGTTAGCGGTTTTGAAAATACAGTTTTCGGCAGATATTTAATGCCTTTTGTATACTCGTTTCTTTTGTTTCCAACAGTACTTCTTGTAACCAAACATCCAAAGAATTACAACACATTTATAACAACACTTACATAACCAAACAGTTACAACTACACTTTCACAACAGCACTTACATAACTAAACAACCAAACAATTGCAATTACACTTTCACGACAGCACTTATATAACCAAACATTTACAACTGCACTTTCATAACAGCATTTACATAACCAAATAATCACAACAGAACTGTCACAACAGCACTTACATAACCAAACAACCAAACAATTAAAACAACACTTTCATAAACGAAAATCGAGTGCAGAGCCTGTGTAAAATGCCCTCTGTTAGAGACAATACACATTTGAATTCCAGAAAAACAAAATATTACCTCGTACTGTGACTTTCATCGTAGGGTCATCGTGCTAGAGGCTTTGAAGATACAATTTTCGACACATATGTATTGCCTTTTGTATACGCGTTTCGTTCATTTCTAAAATTTATTTCTACTAGTTAGAAAATACTCTACAACTTTCTGATTGACTTCTTTTCTTTTCTTATAACTCGGTTTGTTGCTGATTTTGTTAATATAACTTTTAAAATTGTCCGACAAAGACACTGAAATCATTTTTATTCGGTGGGGCACAGCCACGTTACTATTGACAGACATAATGTGTACACTCATGGACATTTCCTTACAAAATTATTCGAGTGCATACGAATTTTTCTCGAAATCCTGTATATACACACAGTGCGCTCATCTGTACCATAGACTAAAACCCGGGTCTTATGAATATAAAGGCTAAAGATTAACATGCAGATGGGATTAGCAGATTTCAAAAAGTCCTTCTAATATATATACTTGTATTTACTAAGCTAAAAAATATATATTTACGAATTTTTTTTATCTTGTGAACCTCTATATGGGATGTTTAAGTTTTGGGCATCAGGACTAGGTATCTCACCTGAACAAAACATAAGATTTTAATTAGTTTTGTGTAAGATTAATGCATATTTATAGTTCGTGTTTATGAGTGGTTATGAAAATATATTGATATGCAGACCCCATTAACACAAATGTTAGAAATTGCTGATGTTTTCCATTTGGATTTGAAGCAGTTTCTTATTATCACGAAAAGTATACTTTACTATAATAAAAGCCATATAATATTATAAGATTTAAATTATTATAATAGTAAAAAATTTCTTTAGTATTGCCTGCTTTTAGTTTTTGTTATTTAATACCCATAGTTTTCGAATAAATTTACTGTCTTTTAATATTGAGTGAAAATAAGGAGATAATATGTAGTTTTAGATATAAATATCTGTGGCCTTTTCGAAATTTATTATATCAGAAAATGTAACCGAATTTTTGTTCTAAGTAGATTTACAGATCATTACCATATTGATTACTTTTATGTTTCTTTTACACTTTTTCAAGGTTTTGCTTAGAGGTCTTAAGGTTTCTTGCTCTATTAACACTTCATCTGCTTTAAACCAGAGTATAAAATGAAAACAATTTTTAAAGAGAAATATTAAAGTATGAAAGATATTTTATTGGATAGGTTTTACTGCCAAACGTAACAGTTTTTGCGTTAAAAGCAGTTAAACGTAGTATTAGGAAAACCGAGTAAGTAATTTCTATGCATTAGTGAAATTTAATTAAAAGGTGGTTTTACTTTCTTTTCCACAATTTTGTAAAAGAGCATTCAATTTTAATTTTATAATGCTATAGTTTAGTAAAAGTATTATTGTGCCAAAAATATTCGAATCTAAGTTGTATATGTATTGTTAAGGCTAAATCATAGTTTGCGTTTATAAGAAAAAACATGACGAAAAAATGTTTGCTGTTGTACTTACGATAAAAATATTTCACCATATACCTATAACACACATGTTAGATATTGTTTGTGTTTATCATTTGGATTTTATTGTCTCAAAAATGCAGAGTAAAGTACTGTAATATTAAAAATTTTCATTATTGTTGACTTTTTTCAGTTTTTGTTATTTACCCTTCACCATTTGAAAATAATCTGTATGCCTTTAATTCGAAATAAAAATTCAGAAAAAAATACCTGGTTTTATCTGGTTATAAATTTCCGTGGCATTTTCTTAATTTAATACTTTAAAAAATGTAACTGTAAAATGTGCGTTCTAAGTAGATTTACAGTTCATTACCATATTAAGATTACTTTCCGGTTTCTTTTATACTTCCCCGAGGCTTTGCTTAGAAATCTTAAGGTTTCTAGCGCTATTAACACTTCACCTGCGTTAAATCAGAGTATCAAATGAAAACAATTTTTAATGAGAAACAAAAAAGTACGAAAGTTGTTTCATTGGATAGGATTTACTGCCAAAAGTAACAGTTTCTGCGTATGTGTAAAAGCAGTTAAACGTAGCTTTAGAAAAATTGAGTAAGTAATTTTTTTGCATTAGTGAAATTTAATTAAAAGGTGATTTTATTTTATTTTTCACGATTCTGTAATAAATTGCATTCAATTTTAACTTTCCTCTGTTATTGTGTAGTGAAATTATTGTTGTGCCAAATATTTTCGGATCCAAAATATATATGTATTGTTAAGGCTAAATCATATTTTGTGTTTGTAAGGAGAAACATGATTAAAATACGTTTTCTGTTTTGCCTATAATAAAAATATTTCACCATATACATACGTATAACACACAGGTTAGATATTGCTTGAGTTTATCATTTGAATTTTATTGTCTCAAAAATTCAGATTAAAGGAATTATAATAATAAAAATTTTCATTAGCGTTGACATTTTTCAGCTTTTTTTTATTTATACCCTTCATCAGTTTCAAAGAATATCTATGCCTTTTAATTCGAAATGAAAATACAGAAAAATATATCAAATTTTCAATATATATCTTCGTGACATATTCGTAATTCAATATTTTATAAAATGTAACTGTAAAATGTGCGATTTAAATAGATTTGCAGTTCATTACCATATTAATATTACCTTTAGGTTTCTTTTATACTTCTCCGAGACTTTGCTTAGAAGTCTTAAGGTTTCTAGTGTATTAACAAACACTTCATCTGCGTTAAACCAGAGTATCATATGAAAATAATTTTTAAAGAGAAACAATAAAGTACGAAAGTTGTTTCATTGAATAGGTTTTACTGCCATGAGCAACAGTTTTTGTCTTAAAAGCAGTTAAATGTAGTATTAGCAAAATTGAGTGAGACAATTTTGTGTATTAGTGAAATTTATTTAAAAGTTGGTTTTTATTTGTTTTTTACGATTTTTTAAATAATTGCATTCAATTTTAACTTTCTCCTGCTATTGTGTAGTAAAACTATTGTTGTGTTAAACGTATTTGAATCCAAAATGTATATGTATTGTTAAGGCTAAATCACTGTTTGTGTTTATAAGAAAAACATGAAGAAGAATGCTTTTAAAAAAAAACCTCCCATCCTGGCAATACTTGTGGTACAAACCGTACCTCAATACGATGATTTTTCAATTTTTAATGAATTTTTAAATTTTATACGGACTTTTGAAAGACCATGTATTTTACCATATACATACCTATAACGCACATGCTACATACTGCTTGAGTTTATCATTTGGATTTTATTGTCTCAAAAATTCAGATTAAAGGTATTATAATATTAAAAAAATTCATTAGCGTTGAATCTTTCAGTTTTTGCTATTTGTACCCCCTCATCATTTGCAAAGAATCTCTATACCTTTTAATTCGAAATGGAAATAGAGAAAAAAATATCTGGTTTTTAATATAAATCTTCGTATCTTTTTCCTAATTTGATAGTTTAAAAATGCAACTGTAAAATGTGCGCTCTAAGTAGATTTACAGTTCATTACCATATTAAGATTGCCTTTATGTTTCTTTTATACTTCCCCGAGGCTTTGCTTAGAAGTCTTAATGTTTCTAGCGCTTTTAACAATTCATCTGCGTTAAACCAGAGTATCAAATGGAAACAATGTTTAAAGTCAAACAATAGAATACGAAAGTTGTTCCATTGGATAGGTTTTACTGCCAAAAGTAATAATTTTTGCGTAAGTGTAAAAGCAGTTAAACGTAGTATTAGAAAAATTGAGTAAGTAAATTTTTTACATTAGTAAAATTTAATTAAAAAGTGGTTTTTATTTCTTTTTCACTATTTTGTAATAGCATACATTCAATTTTAACTTTCTATTTTTTATTGTGTAGAGAAAGTTTTGCAGTAATTTCTTCTTCCCTTTTGTGGTTTATACTTGCAGCAAAAGAATAAACCGCAGAAGAGCCTTGCAGTAGTTTCTTCTTCTGTGGTTTATTCTTGCAGCTAAAGAATACACCTTAGATGAGCCTTGCAGTAGTTTCTACTTCCCTTCTGTGGTTTATTCTTGCACCTAAAACGTAACAGCTGATGGGCCATGCAGTAGTTTCTTCTTCCCTTCTGTGGTTTATTCTTGCAGTTAAAAAACAACCGCAGATGGGCCTTGCAGTAGTTTCTTCTTCCTTTCTGGGGTTTATTTTTGCAGCTGAAGAATACACCTTAGATTGGCCTTGCAGTAGTTTCTACCTCCCTTCTGTGGTTTATTCTTGCAGTTAAAAAATAACAACAGAAGGGCCTTGAAGTAGTTTCTTCTTCCTTTCTGTGGTTTATTTTTGCAGCTGAAGAATACCCCTTAGATAGGCCTTGCAGTAGTTTCTACTTCATTTCTGTGGTTTATTCTTGCAGCTAAAAAGAACCGCAGATGGGCCTTGCAGTAGTTTCTTCTTCCCTTCTGTGGTTTACTTTTGCAGCTAAAGAATGAACCGCAGATGGACATTACCGCAGTTTCTTCTTCCCTTCCGTGGTTTATTTTTGTAGCTAAAGAATAAACCGCAGATGGGCCTTGCAGTAGTTTCTTCTTCCCTTCTGCGGTTTATTGTTACAGCAAAAGAATAAGCTACAGATGAGCCTTGTAGCAGTTTCTTCTTCACTTCTGTGGTTTATTCTTGTAGCTAAAGAAGAAACCACATATCTTTCAGCTCACGAAAAGTCCCTTAATACATAATTTCATACACACGGCGGTAGTAAAATATATTTAAAGTGTGTGTTAAGCTTACGTTTGGAGAGCTTCCAGGCTTGTTAGATTAACTGAACAATAAATACAATTTTAATTAGCTTTATGAATTGTGAAGGTTTAATCATAGCTTGTGTTTATGAGAAAGAATATGATAAAAAGTATTGTCTATTGTGCCTATGATAAAATAATCCAACATGTACACACTTTTAACACACCAGCCACTCAAATAGCGGCTGTAAACCCCAGGGTCACTGGAGTGGTCTGGGTGTTCGACACCTTTAACACATATGTAGATGTTTCTTAAATTTACCAATTTGATTTCATTATCTCAAAAATTCAAATTATAAGTATTATAATATTAAAAATTTAAATTAACGATGACTCTTTTTAGTTTTTATTATATAACACTCCTTATTTGCAAATAATCTCTATTCTTTTTAATGCGAAATTAAAATACAGAAAAAATATTTAATTTTCAATATAAATCTCCGTGGCCGTTTCGTAATTTAATGCTTTAAAAAATGTAACTGTAAAATATACGCTCTAAGCAGATTTACAGCTCATTACCATATTAAGATTACGTTTAGGCTCTTGGTGTAGTTCCTCGAGGCTTTGCTTATAGGTCTTAAGACTTCTTGTGCCGTTAACACTTCATCTGCGTTAACCCAGATTATCAAATGAAAACAAATTTTAAAGAGAGACAAAAAAAGTGAGAAAGTTGTTTCATTGGATAACTTTTACTTCTAAAATTAACATTTTTTGTGTAAATGTAAAGGCAGTTAAATGTTATATTAGAAAATTTGAGAAAGTAAATTTTTGCATCAGTGAAGTTTAATTAAAAGGTTGTTTTAATTTCTTTTCCACGAATTCTTTATAAAGTGCATTCAATTTTAACTTTCCTTTACTATTGTATGGTGAAGGTAATGTTCTGCCAAAAATTTTAAACGTATTTTTTTTTTTTTTTGGTCGAAAATTTTCGAGTTCAAAATTGTATCAGAAAAGTACTTCCGAAGAATTTCTGAACATACTTTGAATACTTTTGAAAATATATTGATCAGTATGTACATACAGGGTGTCCCAAAAACATTGACCTCAGCTTTTATTCCTTAAATATTGATCTCAGACATATATAATAAATTAAGTTGCGTAAAAAAGGGTACAGAATTTTGTGAAATCGATTAAAATTTTCAAGGGAATTAAATTTTAAGAAATACAAAATTTAAATTTTTATACGGCACCCTAACCAAGACATTTCCAATTAGTAAAATGTGTCCCATATCCTAAAAAGGTGATGTATAAAATTTCAGCATTTTATCATAAAAAATCCCAGAGATATGAAAAGGCAAAACTGCTGACTTAAACCACTTTTCGATGCATCGACATGGGTTCTCAGAGGGGAAAAATCATGTCGGCAGATTGCGTTTCAGGGGTCATGCACAAATTACGAAAGAAAACAATGATTATATAAATAAATAATATATCTGCTATTTAGTGGTACAAAAGTATCTACACTGTGTAGAAATAATAACTTTACACAAAAATTACAAAGCTTGTTCAGTATGTTTTCCATCCATGCCAAAGATTAATTAAAGATGAGAGGGAGATATTAGTTCCCTATGATGCATTTCTGCGTTGCGTCATTTGCACACTTGCTGTAAACATTTACATTTTAATTTGTGATTAATCTCTCAGTAACTTTGTTTAAACATATCTCTGGGACTTTTTATGATAAAATGCTGAAGTTTTGTACATCACCTTATTAGTGTATGGGGCACATTTTACTCAATGGAAATGTTTTGTACGGGGGCCGTATAAAAATGTATATTTTGTATTTCTTAAAATTTAATCCCCTGAATATTTTTATCGATTTCATAAAATTATGTATTTTCTTTTACGCACCTTTGTAATTTATTATATATGCCTAAGATCAATATTTAATGAATGAAAGCCGAAGTCAATGCTTTTGCGACACCCTGTATATATGTATGTATGTATGTGTATGTGTGTGTGTATAGGGTATATGCGTGGAGTGTTTTTAGGACAGTTCTTTAGCATTGCAATGTATTCGCAAGGAAATGCCCACGAATGTACACGTTACTCCTATGTATAGTAAATTTATCATGTTCGATCGAATAAAAATAATTGCATTGCAGCGCCCCTATCAAAGAGTAAGTTAAGATATCGAACTTTGAAACACAGTGGGATAAATGAAAAAGCCAATTACAAAGTTGTAGGATATTGTATAATGAGTAGCAATCGACAATGAAACTGCTACAGAAGGCATTTGTTTGATAGAATAGGACTGCTAGCGAATGGCTACCCTATTAAAAATGCTAAACTAAGCACTTGTCATGTGCAAGAATCTAATATGCAGTCTATAAAAAGTGACCTCAATCACTCAATCAGCAACTATGGATATTTGAATCCAAAAAAGTATCTGACCTCGTGTGGTATGGTACAAATTCATATAAATACTGCAGTATCACTTACCGTAGTGTTCCCCAGTTGACTCAGTGATTTTTTAATGATCTCGAAAGAGATGGAGTACATTGCGTTGATTTCTGAAAACCAGATGAATTTGTGACCACTAACACTTTTATTACACACATATAGATTATGAAAACGCTTTAATAATACACAACATTATATATCAAAACGTACCACACTTGACCTCGGAGTGTACTGAGTTGTACGGTAATTGTTTATCAAAATTTATAATTGATTTAAATCTCGAGTTGATATTTCAATGGGAATTTTCCCAAGCTCAAACTTATATTGATACCATTATATTTAGATTGAATTTAGATTGAATTAGAATTACAATTGAACATATTGGGTTTAGAGTAGCTATATGCACGGTCGGGAAAGGATACCTCCTGCATTCAGGAGGCACCCAAGGTCTACCATCCCACCAAACGAACTTTTATTAAGGTCTAAAAATATTACAATTTATAATACATATTGTGATTAAACAGACAGTTTTAATATATTTGAACTTGACAAGTACGTCCATTTTACAAAAATGGGAAAATGGTTATTGCGAATATAGATAGAAAGATTGAAAACTAATATTTAGAGTGAGGTATAATAAAATATAGATTAAAATGAAAGAAAATAATAAAATTTTAAAAGTAAAATTTAGAAAATATATAAAAAGAAAATATATGAAAAGGAGAAGAAAAATTTGCCGTATGAAAACAAAAACCGAAATTTAGAATAAAATTTGGAAAAGAAAAATAAGAAAAAATACAAATAAAAAGTGTCAAAAGAAAAAGAAAGATTCAAAAAATAGGAACAGTTAACATAGCTTTTTTTTTTTTTTTTTTTTTTTTTTAAAGAAAAAAAAATAGAGGGAACACAATAAGTTCATATAAGTTAATAAGAATGAAATAAAGGGATTCATTGATCAAAATTAAATGAGAGCAGAATCTACTCATAAGCTTAGGTCACTTTATTAGAAATTTCCATGGAAACAAGAATACAGTTTTTAATTTTATCTACTGAAGAGGGATTTGAACGAACTTTGGAGAACCAAATTGGTTTATTAGAGGGGGAAGGCTTGCAGAGATGAAATTTTTTAGAAAAAGGACAATCGAAATAGAGCGATTATTCTTTGAGATATAGAGATTTCTAGAAGTTTCTATAGAGAGATTATAAAAGGAACTCATCACTTTGGCGACTTTCGGAATGTTTTAGAAACTTCTCGATAGAACGATTATTCTTTGAGATATGGCTATCTCCAGAAGTTTCTATGGAGATATTATAAAAAGAACTCATCATTTTGGCGACATTTGGCGACAACCGGAATGTTTCAAATAACTTCTCGATAGAGCGATTATTCTTTGAGATATAGAGATTTCCAGAAGTTTCTACAGAGAGATTGTAAAAGGAACTCATCACTTTGGCGAGATTTGGCGATTTTCGGAATGTTTTAGAAACTTCTCGAAAGAACGATTATTCTTTGAGATATGGCTATTTCCAGAAGTTTCTATGGAGATATTATAAAAAGAACTCATCATTTTGGCGACATCCGGAATGTTTCAAATAACTTCTCGATAGAACGATTATTCTTTGAGATATAGAGATTTCCAGAAGTTTCTATAGAGAGATTATAAAAGGAACTCATCACTTTGGCGACTTTCGGAATGTTTTAGAAACTTCTCGATAGAACGATTATTCTTTGAGATATGGTTACTTCCAGAAGTTTCTATGGAGATATTATAAAAAGAACTCATCATTTTGGCGACATTTGGCGACATCCGGAATGTTTCAAATAACTTCTCGATAGAGCGATTATTCTTTGAGATATAGAGATTTCCAGAAGTTTCTATAGAGAGATTATAAAAGGAACTCATTACTTTGGCGACTTTCGGAATGTTTTAGAAACTTCTCGATAGAACGATTATTCTTTGAGATATGGCTATTTCCAGAAGTTGCTATGGAGATATTATAAAAAGAACTCATCATTTTGCCGACATCCGGAATGTTTCAAATAACTTCTCGATATAGCGATTATTCTTTGAGATATAGAGATTTCCAGAAATTTCTATAGAGAGATTACAAAAGGAACTCATTACTTTGGCGACATTTGGCGACTTTCGGAATTTTTTAAAAACTTCTCGAAAGAACGATTATTCTTTGAGATATGGCTATTTCCAGAAGTTTCTATGGAGATATTATAAAAAGAACTCATCATTTTGGCGACATTTGGCGACATCTGGAATGTTTCAAATAACTTCTCGATAGAGCGATTATTCTTTGAGATATAGAGATTTCCAGAAATTTCTATAGAGAGATTATAAAAGGAACTCATTACTTTGGCGACTTTCGGAATGTTTTAGAAACTTCTCGAAAGAACGATTATTCTTTGAGATATGGCTATTTCCAGAAGTTTCTATGGATATATTAAAAAAAGAACTCATCATTTTGGCGACATTTGGCGACATCCGGAATGTTTCAAATAACTTCTCGATAGAGCGATTATTCTTTGAGATATAGAGATTTCCAGAAGTTTCTATAGAGAGATTATAAAAGGAACTCATTACTTTGGCGACTTTCGGAATGTTTTAGAAACTTCTCGATAGAACGATTATTCTTTGAGATATGGCTATTTCCAGAAGTTTCTATGGAGATATTATAAAAAGAACTCATCATTTTGGCGACATCCGGAATGTTTCAAATAACTTCTCGATAGAGCGATTATTCTTTGAGATATAGAGATTTCCAGAAATTCCTATAGAGAGATTATAAAAGGAACTCATTACTTTGGCGACATTTGGCGACTTTCGGAATGTTTTAGAAACTTCTCGATAGAATGATTATTCTTTGAAATATAGAGATTTCCAGAAGTTTCTATGGAGAAATATAGACTCACCCTTCCGTTGCGGGGGAAGTTGATGAGTTGACAATATACGATCTACAGTAAACTGTGACGCTTGTCAATGTTTTGAGAATAGCAGCAGCTTTTTTGTGAAAGTACTGTGGTCAGTATTTTGAGAATAATATCGCTTATTCTGTGAAATTAGTGGAGCATTTAAGTTCTGTTTGATTGTATACTGTTTATGTTTACTTTGTGCTTGTGAATAAACGTAAGTGATACAGAAACTTAGATCGTGCATGTATCCTGCGTGTACACCCACAATTCCTGAGGATACGTTAGTAACATTTATATTTTATCTGACACAGGCACTTAATTAGAGATAAATTCAACGTGCACACTCATCAACCTTTTTTTAAAATCATTCAATCAATTCTGTTTAAGTATATTCTTAGAAATCCTTGTACGTGCGTGTTTGTATGTTCGTTTTCGTTTGTATGTGTGCGTATGAAAATTTATGTATGACCACATTATGGAAAAATATAAATCTAACTAAATGTTTACTTTCTGATACGTTGTACTGAGAAAGTATTGTTTTCATGAAAATGATCGATTACAAGAGTTTGGTGCCGATATAGGTTTAAAGACCTCCTGAACAGGGTTTTGACTATTTTTGGAGCTATGTTCGTCTGTCTGTCGTTCTGTATGTCTGTGGTCGATTTCTTGTGTACACCATAGCAGTTACAAATATTAATGGGTTTTCACGAAACTTTATACCCGGATTCCTTATCAACAAATCTAGAAACAGATAAAACACGTTTTATTTCCAGACGGAACTTCGGAATTTATTTGAAATTTTACATTTTCTTAACAAGGCAGCATAGGGCACAATTTGACATACTAATGCATAAAAACGTTTATTTATGGTTTAATGATGGTGAGACTTAATAGTTTCAATCATTGTTGTGAACAAGAGTCACGATGCAATTGTTTTTGCTCGTGCTTTAATTAGATTAGTCCCCCTTGGGGAGCAAGTTACTCGCCCCCCCCCCCCGGGGGTGCATTGCCAAATAGGATATCAATCCTAAGATTTGTTCAAGCCCTCTTTCGCGACGAATGGCACGCCCAAGTGCCAGATGCGAGCATGCATTCAAGGACGAGCGGCACTCACTCGGGCCAGAGGAAATTTTACCGCAAGCGGATAGTGGCACGTATAAGTGCCAGTACGCAGAACGTTTTAATTTGTGAACTAGATGGCGTTACTTGTCCATGGAACTAACTTCAATGCATTTTGCAGAGGCATGACCTTGGCAGAAGAGGATCGAATGAATTATTTCTCCATTTGGAGCGGTGAAAATCATATTGTAACATAAACAAACAGAGCAATTCTCGTAGCATCAACAATTTTATAATTGAGTTTCGGTTTTTATTTTTATTTCAGCGTTATGATTTCGTTGGTGAATCATAGGAATGTAAGGGAGTATTTTTTTGTTTGGGTTTTAGAGGCAGTGAAATTATTCGTTTATTTCGGATAAAAGAATGGGAGCAACTAACGAGTATTTTGTATTCAGATTTGTATGAAAATTATACATCAAATAGAACATAAATATTTCTTTTATTCCTGTAAAAAGTAGATTTCTGTGTTGAATAGGTGATTTTTAGTGAATTTTTTTCGAGAGTTAGGCTTAGCGAAAAAATGCGCCGTCCTTTTCGACCAGTTCGGAAGCGAAGCGCGTCGTCCTTTGGGCCGCGACTGCTCCGGAATGCCGCCGTCCCGAAAGGGTTAAAGTGAAGGGTATCAAGCTATAATTATAATCATTTGGACTCATGATACCTGCTTTTCAAAAATTTTCTTGTAAAATTTGAAAAAATAAGCTATTAAAATGGATTCTGGAATGGGAAATTCGAGCTGAGCAGCGCTCCACTTAATTTCCTAATTCACATGTTAAGAGGTGACCCAAATAATTAAAATGTATATGTTTAAAAGCTCTAAACAATGGTTATATTCTATAAGTCTACTGTAAAATGCTATATTTTAGGTGGCTTCTCTATGAAAATAAATTTGATTAAAGTAGTACATTTTAAATGAAAAATCAATCAAACGCATCTGAAGCATCCGTCTGATAAACTTATTCCCAATGTAAAAAATAATTTAAGCATTTTCAAGATGTTTTATGAAAATAAATAGCTCACAAAAAAATCAGCAAATTATGCAATTTCGTGATACTGCTGACCCTTAATGTGGAATGTAAATGTACGAGACTCTCAAGTGAAGTCTCATAATCCAGATAAGTATTGGCTGTCAGCGAGTCCCTATAAGAGGGAAACAGACCAGCGATAATTATGGCTCCTTCGATGAAAGCACAAGATGTATTTAGTAATTTCCGATTTTCGTATAAACTTTCAACAACAAAATTTGCTTGTGTCTTTTGAAAAGCTTTTATTTTTCAATATTTGCAACAAGGAAAATTTAAAAAATTTGTATCGTTGGCCTAAATTATCATAATTATTGCGCGTTTATTATAGCATATTAACTATAGCATGCTCAATTATAGCATGTTCAATTATAGCATTTTATAGGGCTTGTACAAATATTTCGATTGATATGAAGTTTGACAATGTTACTTGCTTCCTCTCCACCTCCACCCTGAATAATGTCACGAACGCAAAAATTTTTCACGACATTAATCGAACAGTACGCCATAAATAACTCCTTTTATACATCGCTTTTTCAAATTTTGTCCTATGCTAGCATGTTACGAAAATATGAAATTTCGAATAAATTTCGAAGTTTTTGCTAGAATTCCAAATATATATATATATATATATGCTGATTCTACGTTTCTGTTTACACAACTGTAATATATACATATCTACAGAAAGACAAGAATTTGGGCAATAATATAAGCCAATAAAATATAAATTTTAATTTTGACAGATTTTCAAGTTTCAAGAGTATGCGTATACCTCTCTCTCTCTTCTCTTAACATGTATTTCTAAATAATTGTTACCAAACGTTATTTTATAAATTTGGGGGTGGGGATATATTCCCCAATTTTCCCCGAGTTCGCCCTTGATTAAAATCACTTGTATATATATTAAATAAAAAAATTAGAAAGAAAACAAATGCTTTAATTATAAATCTCTGTTTATTGTTATCGTGCATTTTTTCGAAACATGTTTGATGACCATTTAATAATACATAATTTTGCATTTTGAAAAATACCTTTCAAGTATCTAACTTAAATATTATTATAACTAAAGTACATGAAGTACTATTTTTAGAATTTATACATAAATGAATATACATACTATTTTAATAATTTTTTTGATTCTTCGCTAAGTGGTAGTGATTCAGTTTTCGGTTCTGGCCTTATGTGACTGATGTATGGATCTGATGATGTAAAAATCATATGAAACACATCTTCATTTGTTGCCAAACGAGAGCATTTCCTGCTGTGATAAATCCGATAATACTTGTAATCTTTATTTCTACTCTCCTGTGCTTCTTCTGAGAGTGAACCTATAGGCAAAGTAGCACACTCTATTATTTCCTTCCCGTGCATAATTTTATGGCCAGTTGCTGGCATGTTATACCAGGGGTACAACGAAATCGCTAAATTAGCTGTTTCTCGAGCATATATTCCAAATTTGTCTCCATCAATCTGAAAATTATTGCAAATCGTTTCTAAGATAACAGCCAATCTTTTTATTAATGTTTCGTCAACTTTCGTTATTTCGGCCGTTATAGTGGGGTTCCCAAAAAACCTTCTAGAAGTATAGAATTCAATTGTATGGAATTCAATTCCATCTAGAATTCAATATGTCTTGTTATGGGATAAGTTTAAAAGTTGTAAAATATGCCTTTGATGTTTTAAAAGTAGTAATAAAATATTTATCATGAAAATCAATGTCGCTGGATTAATTGGAAGTACGAACGATACTTATGCAGGGCTGAGCAGGACCTTCAGAAAAAGTATAAATATGCCAAAACAGCGAAGGTTGCAAAAAGTTGCAGCTGATTTTCACAGAACAGTTGCATAATAGTATCTGCTTTCGAAATAACTCATCCAGAGCGTGTAGGAACGTGTAACTTTTTTTATAGGCTTAAAGAAATGAAGGAAAACAAACATTTTTACATATCTATATTTTTCGCTTTATAGTATGATTTTGGCTATGTTTTTACGAAATGTATTTATATCAGAAATAAGCTGAGGTTACATATATTGAAAATACGTGAGACATATAATTATAAATATCCACAAAAATTTTGGAAAAAATATTGAAATTTTAGTTAGAAAAAACAAGATTTCAATTAGAATGTGGAAGTCTTGTTTAAGATCAGTTTTTCATTCTAGTTATACTGAATAAAATACATTTATTTACATGGCAAGATACTTCGGTTTATTGCCTATCAAAAAATAGTAGTTGGTATCGAAAAATATTATTTTCGGGTTTCGGGGTTTTTTCCGCTACGGCAGCAGTGTGCGCCATGCGAAGCTAAGAGTTTGAAAAGGATCGAAGTTACAAATAGATTCTCGATAAATAGAAATAAAAGGGATTCCAAATGTAAATTATTACGGGGGTTATTACAATTAATTATAAGAAAATTTGAAACGCCATGCGAAGCTGAGACGCGAAGCTAAGGGTTTGAAATAGGTCGAAGTTACAAATAGATTCTCGATAAATAGAAATAAAAAGGAATTCCAAAAGTAAAATATTAGGGGTTATTGCAATTAATTAAAAGAAACGTTGAGACGCCATGCGATGCTAAGGGCTTGAACAGGGTCGAAGTTACAGATATATTCTAGATAAATAGAAACAAAAATCCAAAACTAAAATATAACTAGATATTTCCAAAAGTAAAATATAACTAGAATAAAATGCTCATTACAATATCGAAATTCCCCCTCCCCCGTTCGTTTATATTTCCTTGAGAATTTATTCTAAAATTTCTGGTGTAGTCCACACACAATTTCTCTTAGCTAAGATTATAAAACGCCAACAATTTTTGCAGGCCAATAATAAAAATACGAAACATTTTAATTCGAGAGGTTTTACTGAAAGTAACTTCGTTTTTTGTGTAGATGCGTAAAATAAGTTTAGCAAGAGAAAGTTTTAAGTAAGTAGGATTTTCGCATTAGGGGAATTCATTAAAACGTGGTTTTAATTTTTTTTTGTTGAAGATTTACAAATGAAACTAATTATAAAAGGTATAAAAACGTTTTGGAACTTTTAGGTTTCTCTGAGGGGATTAATCCGCGCAAATAACATAAAAATGCATAAAAATAAAAGTATGTTAATTAAATCGGATTATACGCATATACTATTAAAACGTGTCCGATTATGTGTGTGTGTGTGTGTGCGTGAGTATGTGTGTGTGCATGTGTGCGTGTGTGCGTCCATCCAAGGGTTTAAAACGTAATATCTGAATGTAGATAATATAGGTTTGTCCTAAATAGAGATACTAGTTTTGGAATGAAAAAGTTACGAAGTTGAAAATGAGAAATTTCATTTAACTGGGAATATCTTTTCTATTTGATTTTAGATTTTTTTTTGTGTGGGTAGGTTTTTTTTGTTTTACTATCGTCAAAAGTGACTGCTAGAACAAGAAAATTACTGGCTGTGAGCACCATAGTTAGTCAATTAAAAGCATCTATTCATACTTTATAATAAAAACCACTATCTCTGTCTATCTATCCTTCCCCTGAATTTGGTGTTACATCTTTAACTTGGCGACTTTTGGTAATTGTGGCAAAATTAAGGAAAATGTCGCCGAACTGAATATAATCCAATAGCTCGAAAAATTAAGTATAATGTTATTCATTATCTTTGTCGTTTTTGTGGAAATTATTAATTTAATACACTTGAATAAAAAAACAGCTAGTTTCAGTTTTCTTGAAACAGGTACGTTTTGTTAGTGGGGGGGGGGAGGAGGTGTTTCAATTATACAGTTTATTAGGGGGTGGTATATTAATTATTTTTCGCTAATTGTTTAATAATTAATAATATCGAAGTGCGTTGTCCGAACATCTTCGAGGATATTATTGCGCAAGTACTGTAGGTGAGGAGGAGTTCGCATTTCATCATACAATTATATGACACAAAGTACACAAAGCAATATTAATATCTAGTCTTAACTAAAATTTTTATTTTACGTAATAAAAAATGTTCGTTTGCGTGTGTGTGTTTTCTGTATCAGAAAATCTAAACTGCGGACAGTCACGAAATTCGGTAACTGAGTTAGCTGAACTCCCGTACAACGGACCTAGCCGAGTTTTTTTTTTTTTTTTTTTATTCGAACTATCTTTTTAGTTATTTTATGTTGAAGTACGATTCGAAGCAATTTTCGCCCGAATAGGTTTTCTCAGTTGCAAAAATATTATTACAGGTTTCCATCTTGGCAACTTCGGAAGATCTCGAAGAAGGTTCTTCCTAACTGTTTTCTTAACCGAATCCGTAGCAAAATTTCCTCATGTTTATTTTTATTTTCCTTATATACAATAATGTATAAGGAAAGTATTATGACAGGGTCGAAAATTCGAATTCGAGTTTTCGTCGAAAGAGCACGTTTCAAGCCTCCCTGATCACGAATCAAGCATTTTTGAAGTGATGTCTGTGTGTGTGTGTCAGTGAGTCTGTGGAGACAATAACTAGCGAACGAATGGACCGATTCGAACGACATTTGGTGCTAAAATTAAAATCCGTAAACACTAGAAGCCTATTGTTTTTATACGCAATGGAATGTTCAGAACTCCCCTGAATTTTCAAGTGAAATTTTGAAAAAATCTTCAAAAAATCAAAACCTCTCATAAAGTTACGCAAATAGACATTTCTTATGTAATTTTTCATTAATAAACGATTGACATAAATTTTAGAACGCTAACATGAACCGTTCTCGAGATATTGCAAATTTTTCAAAAGAATTATCAAAAAGTCTTAAAAATTAAAAAAAAACATTTCCTATTGAGAAACATGTTCACTTTTCATATGTAATACCATGCGATAAATTTGCTGACATCATTCTTGTGGATCTAGCTCGTTCCATTCATGAAAAAAGATACTTTGAGTAATACTTTTGTATTTGAACGCAAACAGTTATTTATCTGCTGCAAGAATAACTTATTTCTCCGTCCATAACGCTTAGAGAGATATTGGCGACGAATTTGGTGGAATGTTGCGAAATTGGCGACTTTTCAAAATGTTGCTAAATTAACGAAAAACTCGCCAAATGGATAAAAATGACGCTAAATCAATGAAAATGATGACTCATTGACGAAAATTTAATATCTTGGAAAGCATATAAACATCTACTATAAAAATAATCTATTTTTTGTTTACAGTAAAAATAGTAAATTCATTCCATTATATAAGGAAAGTCATGTGCTGCCCACATCAGATTGTTTTAATTTTATATACACCGAAGTATACATATTTTTATTACAGTATTACCGTAGATTTCTTGTATTACCGTAGATGTTTAAATACCGTTCAAATTTATATTTAGTGTTGCATCCGTTCTAAAATCGTTTTATTTATGCATATTTTCTGTGTATCTAATTTCTGTGCCTACGCAATTACAGTATTTTTTATTTTAAATGACTATAATTATTTCTCTACGAATTACTCTAAACTATGATTATTTCTTCAACGAAGGCTGATTTTAGCGTATGTAGAATGTAAACAAATCAATCGATAAAGCGTAAGGTGAATTGTATAAGTAGGTCTGAATTTTTTGAAGCCAAATTATTTAGCTCTGGAGTCTGGAATCCAAGTAATATGAATGAAATATTCATTGATCTTAATAGAAGCACACGACTTTGTAGTATTACCTCTTTTGATGAAGTTGTAAGTGTCCAAGTAAAATAAATTATTGTGTGATAATTTAAAAAATATCACCGCTGAATGCATGGCATTTTAGAGATGTGTAAATAAGATTGCATTTCAGTTGGAAAGTGTTTTATAATCAATGCTTTATGCATGATTAATCTTTCTTGTTTTAATATTTTGCCGTATTAAAAAAAGACAGATTTGCACAATTCTATAGTTTTGCAAAAATATGGATTCTTCCTTTTCTAACAAAAATGAATTTTTTGACTCAGTTTCCTGATTTCTTTTTATTAGTTTTCAACAAAAATCTTAAAATGTGAAAATTTCGATTACGTTTTTTCTACGATAGCAGTGATCATTTGTGTGCATGTGCAGTGAATAAAAAGGGAATTTAAATATTAAGTTTTCGCTTTCTTTACAATTGCAATTGCTAGACTCTGGCCGCAATAACCCACCATGTTAATTTTCTGTGTCACCAGATGTGAATGAAAATTCAAATAGATTAACATACATATAATTATCTTCACTTACACAAATAAAGATACATAATTCGGTAAGTTAAAATTTATTAACATATTAATTACGTTGAACTTGTTCAAGGTTAAATGTATCATTATTTGATATTTACAAAATTTTCAGATATCTAAGTGATTGTTGAAGGTAATTTTAATAAGAGACGGCGAATGTGATAGAGTTATATATTAGTGACTTATAGTAAGACTCACTAATTTCCTCAAATAAATTTGAAAAATGTACCTTTATCCTTGAAGTACTATAAGAAAACAAAGCGACTGATTGCACATTTCTCACAAAAGGCACTGTACTTCGGAACATATTTGCGTGACACTACTTATGCGTTGACATTAAAGGATTTGGATTGAATAATTCGGGTTCAAAACAGGCTATTTGGAAATTGAGTGGTGTTATCTGTATCTGTATTAAGTAGCGGGTCTTTATTTAGGATCCAGGCAACGCTGGGTAAATTATTCTAGTATTTTATGGATGAGGCATTCCAGAAAACACATGGTGATTAGAGTTATCAAATATTTATTTCTATTCATTGCCTTTGCAGCGATATCTCTAGGTCAAACATCAACCGCAGTTACTGACCGTCCAAATATATGGAATCTATTTATTAACCTTTTGTTTACGGGTGGGACAGCGTCAATCTCAAACGAAGAACCTCCCAAAAAGGTAGGCATTTGATATACTCTTTATTTATATCTCAAAAACTACATAGAAATTAAAAAAAGGGGTTCCATCCTGCAAAAATTTACCCATGTAGGTACATACCCTCAAAAATCGTGGTCTTGCTATTGTTAAGTCTATCCAGGACACGAACTCGCAGCTCAAATATTTTGTTTTTAACTTTGACATTAAATATTTCTTAAACTACAACATATATAAAAAAAATCTGATGTGGGCAACACATGGTTTTCATTATATAATGTAATGAATGTACTACATTTATAGTAAAAAAATAGGTTTTTCTTATAGTAGATACTAATATTCTTTCCAAAACATTGAATTTTCGACAATTAGTCGTCATTTTCATTGATTTAGCATCATGTTTATCCATTTGGCGAGATTTTCATTAATTTGGCAACATTTCAAAAAAGTCGCCAAGTTGGCGACATTCCGCCAAATTCGTCGCCAAAATCTCGCCAAGCGTTATGCACTAAGAAAAAAGTTATTCTTACAGCAGATAAATGACTATTGGCGTTCAAATACAAAAGTATTATTCAAAGTATATTTTTTCATGAATGGAACGAGCTAGATCCACGAGAATGATGTCACTCAATTTATCGCATGGTATTACATATGAAAAGTGAACATGTTTCTCAATAGGAATTTTTTTTTTATGTGACTTTTTCATAATTTTTTTGAAAAATGTACAATATCTCGAGAACGGTTCATGTTAGCGTTCTAAAATTTATGCCAATCGTTTTGTAATGAAAAATTACATAAGAAATGTCTATTTGCGTAACTTTATTAGCGGTTTTGATTTTTTGACGATTTTTTCTAAATTTCATTCGAAAATTTAGGAGGGTTCTGAACATTCGATTACGCATAAAAACAATAGGATTCCAGTGTTTACTGATTGTGACTTTTGTACCAAATTTGGTTTGAATCGGTCTATTCGTTCGTCAGTTATCGTCTCCACAGACTCACTGACACACACAAACACACACACACACACACACACACACACACACTTACACACACACACACACACACACACAGACATCACTTCAAAAATGTTTGATTCGTGATCAGGGATACTTGAAACGTGCTCTCCCGTCGAAAACTCGAATTCGAATTTTCGACCCCGTCACAATACTTTCCTTATACATTATGTATATAAGGAAAGTAAAACGGTTTATTTCAGCCTATTCCCCAATGCTTTTTCTACAAGTGTACCAAATTTATATTTTTATATGCAATAGTTTTTGCGGTACGAAACAAAAAATCTCGAGAAACGAGAAATTTGTCAAACAGTGACGGCGGCGTCAGCTACTTTTTTTCAATTTAGAGTGATATAAAATTGTCTAGATAATATAAAATTGCCTAGATAATATAAAATTGCCTAAATAAAGCTTCTATAGTCACAGCAATATGCAGATGCTATTTTTTACCGTCAATTTATTTGAAGCAAATTACATCATGTCGTTTAGCAATGGAATGAAATCCATAATGTTTATGCAGCAGACGATTTTCATTAAATCTTTTTCGATTTGAATAATAAAAAAATGTATTTAAAATAAATTCAATGTATAATAAAATAAATTTTATTAATAATTATTTATAAAATAATTCTTAAAAAGTTTCATTTTTAAGTAGATTTTATGAATTACTCCTTCAGGTTTAAAGATTACGGGAATTGTTAATATTTCTAATTTATTAAATCATCTGTTTTAGTTTGGCAAAATAATACGTAAAACAATATTTCATGACTATATTGCCATATTTTCAAAACTTTTTCAGCCATTTTAATCTAAAAGTAGCATTACTTTTCAGTAGTTTGATTTGAAACATAGTCAACAAATGATTTCGGTATTTGAAAGGTAACTCGGTTTGCATTGTTACCAGAATGAAATAAAAACATGTAGATAAATTAATCCACAAAGTATTATAAAAAATCGTTTGATGTAACTATAGATTAAAACAGATCATGAATAGTCAATTGTGCATGAATGAGTTAATTATATAACTTTAGAATATCTTTTTCTATGCAGGATGGTATAAAATGAGTTTAATGTATCAAACAGTTCTTGAGTTATAGCTTGAAGAATATTGAACAAAAAAAAAATCCCACGATTTAAGTTTTTCGAATAAAATTCAAGATTTAAAATTTTCTCATTACTAATATATCATGTTTCACGTGTATGCAAAGTTTCAGGTTTTGAAAATATAGAAGGCCAAATATCAGCGACTGCTTGATCTGGAAATTAGAGCCCTACCAGACCTTTCCAGGATGAGAACTTTAATTTAGAATTGCAGTAATCAAAATACGTTGCTAAATCACCAGGTATGTCGTGAAATTTACGTTTCAAAGGAATAGATAATATTAAAAAAATGACATTAATTTTCTTTACTCGTTAAGAAAACTGCATGAATTCTTTCAACAGTTGTTTAAAAATAACTTTTAATGTCAGGGGATTTCCTAGACAGATAAATTACTTTTACATTAAAATATGAGACAATAAAAAGTAAATTTTGGGTTTAGTTTTACCAATTGCAATTGCCTGAATTGAATATAGTTTGAATAATAACGGAATCAAGTAAGATAATTTAATTGTGAAATCATTTGGGATATCTTTATGAATGCTGCATTTAAAAATTTGTTCGGATTAAATTGTTTCTTCATAATTTTTTTCTGCGGTGTATTAAACATTTGAATTTTTTTTTTAATTTGGAATATGCTGCTTATTTTAATAATTGGATTTTTCTTTAGAGTAGAAATGATCTCCAACATTGTTTGGAGAACTTTTTGTTTAATACTCAAATATAATACTCTGTGCTATTTTGAGGATTTAAAATTTTCATATCAAATATAAAGTTATTATACGTTTTGTAATATTCTTATATTTATGTCTTAGGTTTAGTCAAACTATTTGTGAAATGAAACATCTTAGGGTACAGGGTACGGAATAAGTTATGAAAAATGTGATGGGGATAAAACGGAAGTATGTAATTGAAGTTCCAGCATATTGTTATTAATATCTAACAGAACACTATTGTTTTGTTGAAGAATTTGGTGAAATGCCGTAAACTTGGAGAATTTTGAAAAATTTTGGTAACTTTTCGAATTTTGTAAATTGGCTAAGAACTTCGCAAGATACGTGCTTATCCCAGAACTTTCCCCAGAGGGTATATCAGCTTGCCTTCGTTCAGTTGGGTTGTTGGCAGAATATGAGTAAACGTGAATTGTGAATATGTTAGTGTCTGGATAAATCATGAAAGGAATTTCACAGGGATGAAACAATATTATATAATGAAAGGACTACCTGCAGAACACAATATGTAATGTTAGGTATTTTTTATATGTGTGAAAACTGCAATATTTAAAATGCCACGATTGTTGCAGCACAGTCACTTTGCTTACTCTTCAGTGAAATATTGGTGCATCAGCACAATATATTTTATTTTGTGTAAAACAAAAACATTGGAGGCTAAATGAACTTGAGGATCCTAAAGATGTTTAATGATTGATGAGATTTGAACGGAATAAATGGAAAAACACATATTCAAGTACGTATTTACGTGTGGCAAGCAATTTTATAGATTAACTTCATTGTAAAATCTCGTCAGAAATATCGCGTCAAATGAATTTAAATTATATACCGCCAAGCCAATTAAATAAAATAATTGGATATTGTGGCGTGAAGTATATGGCTAATGTATCCAGATGAAATCAAGGGGAAAAATTAAAACTGCTGACTAGCTGTAAACAGTTAGTGAGTCATTTGTAGCGCGTTGAAAGCTTGTAAACAAAACAAATGACTCTGAAAAGAATCGAATGAATGAACTTATTAAACTTTATTGGAGTTTTATTTTATAAAATATTATTCAAGCAAAACCATTTTGGCTCCATCGAACTGGAGTCGTCGCAGAATGTTTTGTCTATGGCAATTGCTTTGGTCATCTGTTGCTCTTACAGGAATTGAAGGAATAAGGACTGACACTGGTAGTGTGCATATCAACTTCATGTTAATTTCTATCAGCACACTCGGTTATGCATGTGGAGCGACAGTTCGTTAATAACCACTCATCTCTGAGTTAGCCATCGATTATTTTTTTCTGATTCCTGATTTTGCTCTCAGTAAAACTTTCTCCCAGGCAGCGTTTAACTTCCCTCTCTACTTATTGGTTAACATTATTGTGTTGTTAGAGCCTTTGGTCGGTTGGATAATATATATAGGTTGATACAACCACCAGTTTTACTGCAACCAGCCTAGTTATCTGTCTGTGACTGTGTTATTTCAATGCTATGTGCATGTCATGTGGCTGATATTGCGCAATTTAGCTGCAAAATGGTTGCTTCGCCTTCAAAAAAAAAATTCCACTAATCATTCCAGAAAGAAGTTTAGATTTCTTGAAAATCCTAAGAAAAAAGGACGAGAAAGTAACTCCCTTTTCGCTATGTGCAGCCATTGCTTTGACTGGAAGTAAAGATGGCCGCTGTTGCACCAGTCTGTATATTTAGGGAGATTTAGTTGGATGCCGATGGTATTTTTGCCTTTAGTATTTAGAAATAACTGCTTCGTCATAGTGTTTTCCGTTACTTGCAAACTTTAGAATTTTTCTATCATAAAACTGTTTAATTTATGTTGGATTCCGACTCTATCTCGCTTGTACCTTTGTTTCTTTGTTTTTGTATCATTCATTGTGTGCTGTCTAAAATGGCATGACCTTTAAGCTAAAATAGTAATTCTTAGTCTAACAGAAACATTATTTTCCGGTTTTTTATTAGTGTTTATAAACATGATTTGATAGGAATATATGTGTTATCTTTTATTTTAAAGTATTTATATTTATTTTAATGTATAATTTTATCACAGTTTTAAGGTTCAGATAGTAAATTTATTGAAGTCAAGCCTACGAAAAGTTTTAAAATGTAATGTAATCCATGCGTCTGAAAGTCTTACGTTTTCAGGCCCGTTTTTGGATGAATTATCTCTTTTTTACAACAATATACTATTTAATACATTTCGCAATGATTCATATGAATTTAAAAAAATCAGTTAAATATATATATATATAAATTGTATGTTCATAGAAATTATTCATTGTTTCTTGCTCTTTCCGATATTTTGTAAATCGAAATTTCTGCAATAAACATTTATCACGTTTAAAGGTAAATAATAAATGATTTTTTCCTGAAAAAGGAAGAAAATGCGTACATTAAATTTTTAACTTTGTTCAAAATGAAACAAAACATAGGCGATGTGATTCAATCACTGCTGCTGTAATCCAGAAATAATAGATTAGAAATAATAATCTAGAAATGAGGACTTAATCAGTTTTCCTAGAACTAGAATGTGGGACATAAATATCCCCCACAGTGGACATCGGTCATAATTCTACGTAAACCGTCTTTAAAGTGAACGGGAATTCCAAGTTCCGTTCCTCCTTAAAGGGTTAAAATATTTTTCAGTACACGTAAGATTGTGTTAACGATATATCTCAGGTGCAAGGGCACTTGTATCAATTTCAAAAAGTTGCAGATTCGAGCTTGTGCTACGCTATCTTTGCTAGAACCAAGCTCGTATGTTGATTGGGTGAGACAGCCCAGTGGTTAGAGCGCGATGGGAAGGCCCGAGTTCGATTCCCGTCCTGCCCAAACTGTCTCCGTATCAAACCGGACAACGGGCACGTTAAATATGTGGATCCGTAAGACCTTCCGAGAGGTTGGTGGTAGGGGAAAGGAGAGTTCGGCCCCTGTGGATGCACCCACACTCGGTTCTAAATTAGGCAGCACTTTTGGAGCGTCCAAATAGGTACCTCACATCTTCCGTAAGGTCGGATGGTTTGGGTCAAAAAATAGGATTATGTTGATTAATATTATTACACGGAATTTGCTATATTATAAAAATTTTGTTGAATTAATTTAGTAAACCCTGAAGAAGATAAAGACACATATTAGGCTCACATATTAGGCTCACACTCTCATAGAAAATAAGTAGGAAACATAGCAAATAAGCGCTTCTATAGCAAATTTAGTCCTAACAGAAACCATTGACCGCCTATTTTACGTTAGTGAGCATTAAAATGGCAATAATTGCTAGAACAGCAAAAAAAATCTTGCTATTTGCCACACATTTGCGTATCTCTCGGACAAAATCATTCTACAAAGAAAGAGCAAAACCTGCTGTCCCACGATGCTAGTTTCCAGGCTGAGAGAATGATTGCAAGATTTAAACAAGAAATATTAATCATGCATAAAGCATTGATTATTAAACACTTTTCAACTGAAATTCAATTTTATTTAAATATCTCTAAAATGCGATACTGTCACTACTGATATATTTTAAATTTTCGCAGTACTACAATGATTTATTATATTTGAAAACTTAAAACATCATCGAAAAAAATGAACTTTATTGAAATACGTCATCGAAATATAAATCGTCTGGCTCTCTATGTAAAAGCAATGAGTATTTTATTCATATCACTTATCATTCATATCACGAAACTCCAGAGCTAAATAATGTTACTTGAAGAAAAATTCAGCAATTCTTATACAACTCATCTTACAATCACTCGTTTTCATTCTGCACTCATTAAAATTAGACCTCGTTGTAGTCAAAGTTTGACGATCATTTAAACTAAAAAATATTGTAATTGAATTGGCTCAAAATATAGATGCACAGAAAAAATCAAAGATATTGCAATTGTGTTGGCACAGAATATAGATGCACAGAATATACGCAAAAATAAAACTGTAAAAATCAGATGGATGCCTATTTTCTTTTGAAGTGGGTTAAGTGATCTCTTCATATAATATTGGTGTAATTATTATTTAAAATTTAATAAATTTAATAAAATTTAATAAAATTTGAAAAACATAAATTTTTATTTAACAACTACCAAACTTATTTTGCTGAATATTTTTTATATATTTTATTGGAGAATTTGATTACGTCCTAAATCTTTCGAAGCAATTTGTGAATTTTAACTTCGCTTAAAATATGTTTGAAAAATTAGGTATTTAGTATTTCACTTATATTAGGCAATTTGTATTTCACTTTCTCAACCCGGGTTCAATCCAAAACTAATTGGGCGATATTATTCATTTACATTCCCATATTTTACACAGACCGTCTAAATAACATACTAAATTTAAATTTTGATAAAGTCATTTTTACGGCAGTTATCGTGCGAACGGACAGACAGATAGAATAAATAAAGTCATAAACACTCTTCAACTATGTTGGAAAGTGTTAAAAATATATTGATGCGTTTGAAAAGATAAAAGAAACTGATATTTAAAAAAAATAGATTAGGAGAAAATAATTTTCAATACTCTGAATATAAAACCACGCATTGCTGCATCTGATACAGCAATAATGCAATGTATGCCGTAATCGCAAAGACAAAATTATGTTTTTCTATATGTGGAATCATCGAGTGTAATGTGCATAACTAAATGAAGGATGAAATAAAATAGTTTCTTAATTATTGCGAAAGCAAAAAAAAATTAATTAACTTTTGTGAAATTCGACTTTTAAATTGCATTTTAATTTGTATCTTTTTCATACTTCGACAAGTTTTTGAATGCTTTAAAGCCTAGAGTAAAATAATCGTATTATTTTAATTTCTACTTTCACCTTTGTAAAAAATACATTTACCAAATACGTTGCTCATTGGTTTTATAATTATTATATTTATTATGTTCACATAATGGTTATGAATTGTTTTGTTGATTGCTCTTATGTCTACAACTTTTATCAAATGTGTAATCTTACTTAATAAATGGAAATGATTGTGTGTGTGTGTGTGGCTAGAAATCTAAACGCCATACAACCATTAAATTTTACATACAGTACTTCAGGACCCAAATATGTGTACAACGGAGTTATATTTTTTAAATTTCGAATTAGAATTTTAGTTATTTTATGTTATTACAGTGATACTGGGCGATATTTACACAAATCGATTTCCTAATGATTTTAAATATTATAACACAGTTTTCATCTGGACATCATCATAAAGATCGAAATATCCTCTTACAAAAAAACTTTGAACGGAATCCATACGATGAATAGATATATTTTAAAGAAGTTTTCAAATAACATTTCGTGCTTCTAAAATCTCTCCGATTGTTATATTACTATATACAAATATTGTCCATAAAAAAAAAATGATCTTTATTCAAATGACGTCATGGAAATATTAATCGTCTGCCTCTCTATATAAAGTCAGTGAATATTTCATTTATATTACTTTCATTGCAGACTCCAAAGCTAAATAATTTTGAGTAAAAAAAATCAACAATTCTTAAACAACCTATCTTACAATCACTTTTTTACATTCTGCATATATTAAAATTAGGCTTCGTTTTAGAAATAATCAAAGTTTAAGGATCATTTAAACTAAAAAATATTTAATTGCTTTGGCGCAGGATATAGATGTACAGAAAATACACAAAAAATAAACTGTTTCAGAATTGATGCAACAGTAAATATAAATTTAAAAGAACTTTTAAAATCCCGAATATTCCACTGGGTGAAAAAGATGGGTGCCGTATTTTATTTTGAATTGGGTGACGTGAACTCTTAATATGGATGTAATTATTATTTTAGCTTTATTGAAAAAACTACAAAATATATTTTGCTGCCATTTTTTTATATATTTTATGGGATAATTTGAATACTTCCTAAAATTATCGAAATAATTTTTGAATTTTAACTTCGCTTAAAAAATGCTTGTAAAAATATGTCCCATAGGGTTTAATGTATTTCACCTTTTCAATCCGGGTTCATTCCAAAACTAATTGGGTGATATTATTAATTTACATTCCCATGTGTTCCACAGGCCGTCTCAACAACATACTAAAATTTAATTTAGATAAAGCCATTTTTACCGTAGTCATCGTGCGAACGGACAGATAGACAAACAGATAGAATGAACAAAGTCATAAACACTTTTCAACTATGTTGGAAAGTGTTAAAAAGACTGAGGCATGTTATTAGAAATTACCATATTCAATAATTAACTTATACTGTTATTTCTTCTTTTCGGAATTAGCTAATGCTTCTGAAATTCCTGTATGTAACATTATTATTTTCCTTACATAAATAGTATATTAATAGGAATAGTATTGTGATGGGAGGGGAGAAGATTTTAGTTTAAGACGAAAGACACATTTCTTGCTTCCCTGAACTTGAATCGAACGTTTTTGAAGTGATGATGGCTGTATGTATGTGTGTATATGTATGCATGCATGTAATTCCGTGAGTCCGTGAAAGCAATGTCACGCGAACGATAATGAAGCGTTTTGAAAAAAGAATTGGTCTAATTATTACATTCTGCAAATACTGGAACTCTATTGATATAAAATGCAATCGAACATACGGAGGAATCCCCCCCCCCGATATTTTGAAAAATCTGATATGGGCAACAGAAGACTTTCTTTATATAATGCAATGAATTTACTACTTGTACAGTAAAAAAATAGGTTATTCTTATTGTAGATAACTTGTATTCTTTTCAAGATATTTGAATTTTCGTCAATGAATCGTCATTTTCATTCACTTAGCGTCATATTTATCCATTTGGCGAGTTTATCGTTAATTTAGCAACATTTAAAAAAGTCGCCAAGATGGCGACATTCCACCAAATTTGTCACCAAAATCTCGCCAAGCGCTATGGACGGAAAAATAAGTTATTCTTACAGCAGATGAATGCTATTGGCGTTCAAATACAAAAGTATTACTCAAAGTATCTTTTTTCATGAATGAAACGAGCTAGATCCACGAGAATGATGTCACCAAATTTATCGCATGGTATTACATATGAAAAGTGAACATGTTTCTCAATAGGAAATATTTTTTTTAATTTTATATGGCTTTTTGATAATTTTTTTTGAAAAATGTACAATATCTCGAGAACTGTTCATATTAGTGTTCTAAAAGTTATATCAATCGTTTTCTAATGAAAAATTACATACGAAATGTCTCTTTGCGTAACTTTATTAGAGGTTTTGATTTTTTGACGATTTTTCAAAATTTCACTGGAAAATTTAGGTGGGTTTCTGAGCATTCGACTGCGTATAAAAACAATAGTCTTCCAGTGTTTACGCATTGTAAATTTTGTATCAAATTTCGTTCGAATCGGTCCATTTGTTCGTCAGTTATCGTCCCACAGAGTCACACACACGCACACACACACATACGCACACACACACAAAGACATCACTTCAAAAATGTTCGATTCGTGATCAGGGATGCTTGAAACGTGCTCTCCTGTCGAAAACTCGAATTCGAATTTTCTCCCCGTCACAATACTTTCCTTATACATTATTGTATATAAGGAAAGTAAAAATGCATTATAAAATCAGGATTTTCAGCACTGTTAAATAAATAATCGTTTGGCACTTAAATATGTTAGGTAATGAATGACACAAATTTTTGAACGCTAATGCAATCCACTACTGATGAATGCTAATCAAATGCATTTCATTTTTTCAAATACATTTAGAAAAAATACATAACATTAAAAGAGCAATCAATGTCTGTACATGTTTAAATATTAAACACGCATAGGAAATATCGGCATTTTTAATATTTTACGGTACATATTGATTTCAAACTCCGTGGTTTTTTTTCTGCATGAGGATTAGTTCAGTGAAATCTGCATAATTAAATCAGGAATTATAAATGTTAGTTTCTTAATTATTATAGAAAAAAACATAATTAACTTTTGTAAAATTTATTTTTTTGTAATCGCGTTTGAAACTTAATTTAATTAATTCTTTATTATTGGGATATGTGTTATATTGTTTCGCAAACCAGATGTAAAAATATTGTTATTTATTGTTTTCTCTACAATGTATGATGCGTGAAAAATGAAATAATATAATACAGCTAAGATATTTTTTTTTATCTACATGTTTTGAACATGTAGATAAAAAAACCGAATAAGAATTAAGCAATTTTCATTTACCGTAGTTTTATTTACCGTACAATAAATGAAACTGCTGATTTCACGAGGAAAGCAGACATCCTTATTATTATTATTATTATTATTATTAATATTACTATTAATATTATTGTTTTAATATTATTACTATTAATATTGTTACTATTATTATTTTTTATTAATATTACTATTAATATTATTGTTAATATTATATATATATATTATTATTAATATTATTATTATTAATATTATTATTAATTTTATTATTTATTATTATTATTGTTATTGTTATTATTATTATTATAATGAATATTACTATTGATATTATTATTATTAATATTATTACTATTAATATTATTATTAATATTATTATCATTATTAATTTTATTATTTATTATTATTATTATTATTATCATTATTTTTATTATTATTATGCCGAGCTTAGGAGCCGATCCAGTGGCTTTGCTGCTATAAACACCTAAATCGGCTGATACTACAGAAGTTTGAGAATCCAGCGGTGAACACGTGGTAGGGACATCGCTACTTAAAGATGTAGAATGGAATATTTAGACTTATATTAACAAATAATTCAAAATCAGATTTTTTAGCTGCAATTGTTTCGAGGACCTTATGAGCCCTCTTCCTCAGAACAGAAATAGTGAAACCGTCTTATTGCGTCCTCGAAACAATTGTAGTTACGTAAGTTGCTCACGCTTGCTTTTCTATTAGAAACTACTAGAAAGTTGCAAGCATTTACATTGAATTTCTGCTGCATACTAGCAGTAGATGCCTAATGTGCAGTGTTAGTGCTCTGTTAGCATGTTGCAGTGTTAGTGCAGTAATGTTGCAGTGTTAATGCAGTGTTAGTGATAAATTCTTCATTATAATTAAATTTATTTCCGGGTAAATTATTTCATTTTGCTTTTTCCTTAAAATATCATTTTCGTTTGTTGTTCTTTCTAAGTAACTTTTTAAAATTTGGTAATATATCTCGACATCGGATCCTTTACTGGTGATACGATTCATGCTGGTTTGGTAAAATTCATTTTCATTTTAATTCATTGAAAATTTTAACATTTAATGATGTTGTTTAGTCAAGATATTTTTGGAAAGTTATGTTGATTATGTAGGATTATTGACAAAGGTTAAAAACAATTCTACTCATTGAATTTCAGGTTGTAGAATTAAATATACGAATTGTATATCATTGATCCTTTAAGGCCATGATATTTGATGTTAACATTTAAATTCAATTTTAATATTTATGAGATGGCTCACTTTTGTTCTTATTATTTAAGTGCTATAATAAGCGTTATTATTTCTTTTTTATGTAAAATTATTAATGTTCTTATTAATTTGTTTGTTTGTTGACACACATGTGACTGGTTAATTGTGCTTATAGTATTTGACAGCACAATTTGATGCCGTAACCAAATTTCGAACCTGAGTTACTGCGACCACGACCCAATATATTAACGCAATGTATTTACTGTATGATCAGCGATTAAATATCTTTAATCAGAGAATAATAGACATTAATAAGTAAAATATACATTGTACGAAGAATATGAAAAACTTGAGCAACGTATATAAGCGGAAATAAAACGATAATGCAGCATGCAGCTGTTTCGAGGATACGTTGGATCCCACTCATCAATACAAGAGAACAAACAAACCCGAAGTCCAATAGAGAGATGGGTGCAAAAGAAGATGCAAAGGGCATTATCATTTTATTTTCGCTTATAAACGTTGCTGAAGTTTTCCTTAATAATTAACATTGTTGCATGATCTATGGCGACATTTTAGAAAATATTAAAACTTTAAAACAAAGTCTATTTATAGCTATATAGGATGTCTATTAATCCTATAATTTATTTATTAACCTATGTACGCTCTTCATCAAAGGCATATGATGCTTTACAGTACAATGGATATATATACATACACCTCAACTCATAATTTAAATTTGCCTAATATCAATTGCCATATTGCCACAACCAATTTCAAATGGTGAAAAGCAAACCATAGATACACAATGATTAGAAAAACAAAGGCAAGCAATTATTCAAACAAATTTTAAGAATTTTTAAGTATTTGTACCGAACTGGCCTCTTTTAAATACTCGCCGTCTTGAGCTAGTTCGATGGGGTTTTTTCTCTACGCTTACGTAAAACACTTTCGTATAATCACAAGACACATTTATTACATCTAAATATTTACATACATATACATAATCGCAGATTCAACTTCATACATCACAGTACTTGAACTCCACCAGTTCCATCGTCCGTTCAGATAAGAGTCCAGCAATCTTGTTCCTCGTTCTTCAGCCGCCATTTCCCTTCCCTCCAATTTCTGCTCCTTGAGCCTCGCAGTATCGAATTGCGGGGCCAGCTGTACACTATCGAAGAATCAAGATGGCGGTCGAGAATAACATTTTCCCCAGTCATCTTGGCATGGATAGAGAGAGGTTTGTGACATCTTCCGTTGACCAACAATGAATGGGAAGCCCATTTCTTGCACCCCCTTCCCATAGAGGAAATTCATACACACGGGTCATGCTCTTTGCAACCCAGGATTCCTCATTAATTATCCAAATTTAAATTTCACTCACAAAAGTATATTACCACAAAGCGAAAAATATTCTTAAAACACTAATTATCAATTTTTCACTTCTAATGTTCAGCACTTAAAACAAAATCATACTATATACCAAAATTGTTCTTAATACACCGGATTTATCAATTTTCACTTTTGACTACATTACAATACTACTAATATATAGAAATACCTTAATTATATTAAACACACTACAGTTCACCTACATTTATCCTTAATTTCAAATTTTCGGTTACTGACTCAGAGCTTTATTCGAAGAATACACAATATATCATTATAGAGCAAGTAACCCCCTTCGTCATTTCACCTGCCTGGGAGTCCATTCTAGTAACCCTCACAGATTTGAACAAAACTTCTTTTCATCATCCAGCATCCACTTTCTGATCCCACAAATTGAGATTCACTCTTCCATTCTTTCCACTGGCTATGTGATTTCTCCCTCATATTTCATTTTCATTTTCTGTTTCCTTCCAAATCTCCCAAATTCCCCCACTAATAACTTCATTTCCGCTCGTGAATAGGATGAGTCGGACGGTCTGGGTCTTCAATATTCTCTCTCTTGACCAATTTCCTTCATAACCTTGGTCTCGCAGGGCAGCAAACTTGCTTCTACCCCCACCATGTCTCATCTTCGTTTTCTTTCCAAATCTCCCAACTTTCTCCACTAATATCTTCATTTCCACTCGTTATTAATTTCACCTTCTCTCTCTTGACCAATACTCTCTTCAACCTTGGTTTCGCAGGGGAGCAAACTTGCTTCAACCCTCAACATATGTCATCTTCGGTTTCCTCCCAAATCTTCCCACTGATAACTTCATTTCTACTCGTGATAACTGCACCTTTTCTCTCTTGATCCATTCCCTCCATAACATCGGTCTCGCAGGGAAGCCAATTTGTTTCTACCCCAACCATTCCTTTGTTTCTTCTCACTGACCAAACCCATGCCACATCATTGGCCTCGCAGGGAAGCCAACTTGTTTCTACCCCCATCAGTCCTTTGTTTCCTCACACTGACTAAACTCATAACATAATATTGGACTCGCAGGGAAGCCAACTTGCTTCTACCTCCACAAGTTCTTTGTTTCTTCTCACTGCCCTGAACCCACAGCTACCTCCATAATTCCTGTTCCTTCATTTTCCCTTCCAACTTTGTTAGCACTTTGACTAACACGCTTTCTCATATGACTTCCAACTAAGCACACTTTATTATCTTCCGTTCCTATTGTCTCAAGTTGAGCTTTAACTAAATCTCCTGTTCCCCATCTTTCATTCACTGTCTCCGTTTCCTTTCCCTCACACTCCGTAATTCGCCTCTTATCCATTCCTTTCGAATTCTCCGAAAGCCCCAATGTTTCCAAACTACTTGTAACATTTTCCTTTTAAGTGATAATTGGGCTCGCAGATATTGGGAACTTAGGGTTGTCTTTTCCAGCTCCTTCCTCTTCCTTACAGTCCCTAATATATTGCACACTATCGGACTCGGAACTTGAGGTTATCTGCTAGATTGCCCTCTTTCCCGTCTGGGATAACTTTGACATAAACCTATCTATGATCAGGAAACTCTCGTCTCCCCCTGACTTTCTCTTCATCAGAGCAGAGTCCACTCGCGATATTGTATTCCTTCTCTCCCTCAGCTCTTTTCCTTTTCTCTTCGGAACTTGGAGTCCAAGTGAAATCCCTCTCTCTGAGTTTTCACACCCCCTTTATCAATAAAGGAATTCTCACTTTCCATTCTGAGACTCGGGAGTTCTGATACTCAAAAAGACAGTTTAATTTTTTCAGCGTAATTCGCCCCAATCTGAATATCTAGGCTTGGCAATTCTGGTTTTTTCCGGGTCTCCTCAAATATTCCAAACAGAACTTTTCGCGACTTTTCTGAATTAAGGTTTGTACTTCTCCGGGACTTTTTCGAATAAAGCCCTTTACTGTTAAGCGCACTAAACATCTCTGGGCATTCATACCTATACTGTCCTAACTTTTCACATTTGTTCCTATGCACTTTTTTCACCGCTCTGCCACTTTGGCCGCCAGAGTTCTGGGTAGTTGTATTCTGCCCAATTTGGATTTCACTATTCTTATCCTGGTTCACTCCCAGTTCTCATATTAACCTTTTGATATCGCATTCTCTCTCTTGCTGTAACTTTCTCTCTCTCTCAACTTTCTATTCCCCTCTAATTCCCTTCTCTCCCAGTCTTCCTTCTCTTTCTCCCGTTCGTCATTCTCGTCTCTCTCTTCCCTTCTTCCCTAACAGAACACTACAAATTTCTTATCATCTCTTCTTCATACTTCTTGTTCCCACAAATTATATTTTTAATTCCATTATTTCATACTCAGAATCCGCCCTTTCGCCTATTTCATAACAGAGCTCAAAAGATCAATTTTCTTCTCTTTCAATAAATACGCCATCCTAACCATTGCCGTGAGAACCGAAGATTACCTAGAGAATAATAATTCACCGTAATTTATACTATACCACACTCGTAATACACAACATTGCATTTGTTTCTTGCTCCAAAATCCATAATGTATACACATGCCAAATCATATTTATCAATCTCATATATCATAGCGTATTACACCAATATAATTTATCCTCAATCTTAAATTTAGCACAGACATTTCTCATAATACCAAAACAATACCTTAGGAATGTGATAAGGCTTTCACACCTCTGTGTTAAAATTGTATATTAAAGTATTGTTTTATTTCTGTGTGATTGAAAGTGTCAATTTCGAAATGTAAATGTCTTTTCTACATGTTTTCAATTACATTGACTTTTAAGGGAAGTGAACTCTAAAATCGCAAAAGTGTTTATGTTCCAGAAAAATAGTAATAGTTTTGTATTTTCGCTTCTCAGTCGCTAGTTGGGAACTTGCAGGTTTTGCGCACGCGCGCGTTTGAAAAAGGATTTTGGAAGCAGGGTGGAAGGAGTCGTGGAGAAATGTAGACGTGTGTGTTTGATTCGCGTATGATCGCGAATTTTAAGAAAAGGTGGATTAATTTTGAAAGTGGAAGGATGTGATTAAAATATGTAACATAGTTCGACAAGTTGTGCGTAGAGTCGTTTGGCTCGGTTCAGAGATGAGTCACTCGTGTTTTTAAATGAATCAGCCTGGTAGTAATGGAATAATGAGTCTTGTGAAAAGAGAAAATGGTTCTTTCACTGGTCGGCTTGAATCGCTAATAGGGCTAGAGGGAAAGCTCATTTTACAGCGATTTGTATTTGCCTGACTCCTCCTTGTGTCCTAAGGTACGAATCAACCAATCTCCGTAACCAACCAAGATGTCGAATTCCG
Organism: Amaurobius ferox; assembly: GCA_951213105.1. Taxonomy (NCBI): domain Eukaryota; kingdom Metazoa; phylum Arthropoda; class Arachnida; order Araneae; family Amaurobiidae; genus Amaurobius; species Amaurobius ferox. The sequence goes on along the minus strand of OX578138.1, from coordinate 134,004,218 downwards.
CCAGCATGATGTTGTGTAGTCAAGTTTCCCGACCATTATGGATTTTGTTCTGCGCAAGAATCTCGATGAGTTTATGCCGAGAGTCCATCCTGATATCCTTTCCCATGGTACAGAATTGTAAATGTTATATTTAAAAGAGACGAGGTAAAGTTTTATATATATTTAGTCTTCCACCTAACGAATAGAGTGTTAATTGTCAAATCCTCGTGAGTATCAAGTCATTGATGATGTTATATGAAAATGTCGTATATGTTCAAAGTATACAAATGTGATATATAAATGTCAAGTATAATATGAGGAATATTGTGTTTATTTTATGTATCAGAAAATATGTGTATTCTCTTGGTTCCTCTTCCTCCAGGGGTGTTCTTAATGGTCACCCTACCGAGTGTAACTCTGAGTTATTGCGAGAAATGCTTGTACTCCACTGTTTTCGATCAACTGCCTTGTTATTTCATGTTTAATAAATGTGTTTGATTTCAAAACTTTGTCTTCTCTGTCGAGTATACCAAAACGTTCGCGACAGGAAAATCATTTAAATTTCTCTTAATATTAACATACCCTGCAAATAATAGAGGGAAAGGTGGTATTATGGACCCTGCGGGTATTAGGGATCCCCTCGTTTCCTAGGCCGGAACGAGGCTCACTGTAATGGTGGAGCGGTTAATCAACTCTAATCACTCTTCCTGAGATAAGAGATCGCCATTCCCGTGCATTATTGAAAGAGCATTTGTGTTGTGAGCGTTGGTAGTTCCATCCTATTCTCGAACGTTTAGCTAAGTAAGTGATATACAAATTTTATGGGTATTTATGTTGTACAATGCGCTGATTTCGATGTTATACCTTGAACTACACTAGTTAGACGATAATATGTCGAAACCAGACTTCAACTTTTGGTTAGATTTAGGAGTAGTGATGTGATATTTTCAACATGGTGTTGCTGGTAATATGGATCAACTGGAAAACAGCTGGAACTCAGCTGGCAGACAAGGAAGCTCAGCGGGGAAGACGTCGTGGAAGATGTGACTCTACTCCACACCTCTTTGAATCCCAGTGTGACACAGCTTTTACTGATGACTGCCATAGAGAACTATGGGTCATATGTGTGATGTGTGAATTATGGGCACACAGTGAATGTGTTGGAGACGAGAAAGAAATTTATATTTGCGACTTTTGTAAATAACTTATGATTTTTTAACAATAAAGTTCAATTTTGACGAATAAACTGTGACTATTTCATAGGGGTCCGCATTTAAAAAAAAACAGATGATTTCACTGTTTTTGGTAATCGCATTATGGAGGTTACTGTAAATAGTCTAAAAATTATTCATCCTGTTGTGGCCATAGCTGATTAGCATATGCGACCAACCGCCATTCCCAAAACGAGTGAAATTAGCTTAAACTGAAGGCGCACTTTACAAAAAATAAAGTGGGGGGTCCATATCACCACCTTTTTGTCTATTATTTGAGTTTCTACAAATTTCTCATTAATATTAAATTTAATACACTTTCATGCAACAATTTAATATCATTTCTTATCAGTACAGCATTTAAAAACATTTATATATTGAACTAAAATTTTTTTATCCATATATTACTTCTGTCACTGTTCATTAAGGAATTTCCGTTATTTATTAATTTGCAATTCAACTTTTGACAATAATTAATATTACCTTCACTATTAATTTTAACTTTAACTTCAGAAACCATAATTTACCCCACAAATAAAATGACCTACTTTAAACTCATTAATACTTTTAAAAATTAAAAATCTGCCCTAGAACAGAGAGCATCACCAAAACGTGAAAGTTTCCACTTACCTCTTCTTCTGTACCGAAGATCATTAGTCTTTCTTATGGGATGAGATCTGGGGTCTTTGTCACAGGCTATACCGAAAGTCAATCACGTATATATAATTAAACACACAAATGCGTCCATATGATTCACTTCGATATATCATCATCCAATTTATTTCAATCACAACAACTCCTGCATTTGAACGCATTCCTGTCGTTTTCCTTTGTATAGCATTTTGCACATTTCCATTTTTATACTCTCGGCTGAGGCAGTGTGCCGAACTGATCTTTATTCTTAATGCTTATCGTCTTTCGGCAGTTCGATAGTTTTTTCCCTCTACGTTTATGCAAAACACTTTCTTATAATCACAAGACACATTTATTACGCCTAAATAGTTACATACATACATGTACATATTCACAGATTCAAGTTCATACATCATAATACTCGAACTCCATCGTCCGTTCGGATGAGAGTCCAGAAAGCAAGTCCCTTGTTCTTCAACCGCCATCCCACACTCTTTCAATTTCTGCCCCTTAATCCCCCGCAGTATCGAATTGCGGGGCCAGCTGCACATCTCTCGAAGAAGCAAGATGGCTGGCCGAGAAAAACCTTTTCCCCAGTCGTCTTGGCATGGACAGAAAGATAGAGAGGTTCGTGACAGTAAGTGCATAGGTAATGGTTTGACTATCATGGAATCAAGGATAGGACACTATACAAAACTGTGCTTTTGTACAGAATAAAAATCGCAAATAAAATCCCGATAAAGAAAAACAAATAAGGTTTCATAAAGGAAAATATTTTTAGGATAAAGTATGTAAGTACGTAAATAACCGCTTAATCTTCATGGAATCAGGGATAAGAAGCAAAGTAAAACTGACTTTTTGCACAGGGTGAAAATTGCAAATAAAATATCGATAAAGATAAATAAAGAATTGTTCATAAAGTAAAATATTTTTAGGACAAAATATTTAAGTACGTAGATAATGGTATTACCTTCATTGAATCAAGGATAAGACGCCAAATAAAACTGATTTTTGGTACAGAATCGAAATTGCAAATAAAATCCCGATAAAGATAAATAAATAAGGATTCATAAAGAAATATATTTTTATGATAAATTATTTAAGTACGTTGCTAACAGTTTAATCTTCATGGAATCAAGTATATGTCGGCAAGCAAATTTGAGGTTTTGTACTGGATCAAAATTGCAAGTAAAATCCCGATAAAGACAAATAAATAAGGATTCATAAAGTAAAATATTTTTATGATAAAATATTTAAGTACGTAGATAAATGTTTAATCTTCATGGAATCAAGGATAAGATGTCAAGCAAATTTGTGTTTTTGTACAGAATTAAAATTGCAAATAAAATTTCGATAAAGATAAATAAATAAGTATTTATAAATAAAATAGTTTTATAATTTTTTATATATTTCTACATGCCTTGTTTCTAACTTTCAATCTCGGGAAACCACATAGCTAATTGACCTTATTATTAAATGTTTTGTGTATTTTTTTAATTCGTAGCGACAGTAAATCTTTCACTAAGATCGAGTTGTAAAGATTTCTTTTTTTGTCATATTTTCCCTGCAAAATTGAAATCTACTAATTTGTAGGAGAAGTTATATGATGGATACATGAAATTTTTACTATTTTGATGTGTAAACAATCCGTCAATGACCTATCTTCATTCTTTCTTACTTGTTCTTTCATAGTTCTAAATTTACTTAAAATATATAAATTGTTGACTTTTCACTTGTTTATCTTTTCTAAACATTTTTCGAATAATAAAATTTAGAATCTACGAAAAATGTATTTGCACAATTCCAGTTAAAGTCATCTTAATTTGATTCTATATAAATTAATCTTACTGAATGGTCCAGATATTATTAAAATTTGCAGAAAATCTACGAGTAATTGAAATCTGGGATTTTATTTCTTTACTGAATATTTAAATTTTACATTTCTTATTAAATTAAGAAAACATTAAACCTATTTCCTGTTTGCATTTCTTTCTTATTAAGCAAATATTTTTTAAGCCTTCCGGGCAGAAGTAAGAACCGTTTCAATTTCTGAATATATTTAATTTATGTCTAAACTCCCTTATGAAGTTAAATAATCATTTGAATTGCTAATATTTTTCTAATTTTTCATTTATTTAATGAGAGAAATGAAGCGTTTTTGGCAACGGTATTTGTTTATTGAGTTATGTGAGATCATTTGTGAAGTGAAGTTAAGCTACTTAATGAGAAATAAATCCTATTTAGATTCAAAGATTACCCAATCATATAAAATTAAAATGCAATTACATGCTTTCAATGCTGCATAACGTTTAAATTAAACTCCAGGGCTAGAGTTTTCAAAAGTGGTTAAAACTTTCTTTATTGGGGAATATATGTGGTGTGTATCACATTTGGTAATATATGTGATAAAATCGGTTTTATTCGCTTACTTCAACATGATGCATTACTTAGGATTCTGTATTTTGTCTTGTGCGTTTTGCACGTTTAAACAACATATTCCGATTAATTTCATTACAGTTTATAATATATTAATTTATATTGAATATATCGTTATATTGCATTTGTTCATTTTCTTAATGTACTAGAAGGATTAAAATTGTTACGTGAAATAAGACAATAATATTTTTAAACCACTTACAATACCGTGATAATTCATAACGCTTTTCTTACAACTGTTGTCTATAGTGATGGGAAAATGTAAGTATTGTATTGATACGGTGATTCGTTATATGTATCCTTCAGCGATGCAGCGATACTGTATAAATATCTCTGCTAATTGCATCGACAGTGGTACGAATACATATCAGGTAACCATTTGTTATAATTTGAAGGTCCGGGCCGCTTGATTTTAACAACAAATTTGGTGACTTTACTAACAAATTTGGCAAAATATCTTAACTTGGTGACTTTTAACGACTTTTGGAAACTGCTCATATTTTGTAGATTGGTTAAGAACTTATTAAGTTCTTTTTTAGAACATACCGCAGATTATATGTAAGTGGCCATTATTCATTTGAAGTTCTAAACGTGGAACGACAAAAGTGAATTGCGCCTGTGTCTTTAGAATTTAATCTTCTGTTTCGTGACTGAGTTCATCATGCAATTGCTATTTTGTGTACCTCACAGTTTTTTCGTGTCCGTGTGAGATATACAGGGTGTATATGAACTGTTTTGACAAAATAAGAGGGGTGATAGTACCCATCAAGACGAACAATATTTACTTTGGAACCTAGGGTCGCTTTCCACTCTGAGTGTCAGACCTTCGAAACACGTTCAACAAGCACAAGTCGCCACTTCGGACGACAAAGTGGTTTTTCCGGAGAAGTATCATATCTCCAGAACATCACCGTCACTTCTAGTCATCCGACACTTTTTGAATACCACATATTCGGTGGATTGGACGTAGTGGATCTATGGCTTGGCTTCCATTTTCACCGGACCTCAACCCACTGGACTACTTCTTGGGGCATATAAAATCATTGGTGTACTAGACGCCTGTGGACTCCGTAGAAAATTTCGTCGCGAGAATCGTTATTGCAGAGGGCAGGATAAACACGACACCAGTTGTCTCCGAAAGGGTGTGACAGTCGTTCATTCGCCATTGAAAATTGTGCAACGGCACCCTTGGCCGTCATTTTGAGCATCTACTTTGAGTCTTTCTCTGGTGTAAATAAATAGTATTGTGCAAAATCTGATTACGTCATTACTCCTTATTTTCACTGTTGAAAGTTCAACTTTAAACTTTTCTGAAACTTAGAGTGGAATACGACCCTACGTTCCATTGTACATATTATTCATCTTGATGAGCACAATCACCCCTCTTATTTTGTCAAAACAGTTTATATACATCCCGTACATATAAAAAGTTAATGTCTGTATATTGTTCCTCTTTAGGCATGTTGGCGCTTTAAATAAAAGTATAAGTTATTTCGAAATTCGGACTTGATGGAATAATGAAATGTTTCAGTTTTAGACATGTTATTTTATTTGCAAAAGAATTATATGTAATTCATTGTTATCAATACAATGAATTTTACGTGAAAATTATCTGTTTCTTTTTCTTTCGATAGAAACCAGAATTTAAAATGTATTACTATATATCTTTTCATCTCTTATAAATCATGATCTGACAAGTAAAATTCCGTCAAAAACCTTTTGTTAATCTTTTCTTTTCTAAAAAAAAGCCCCATTTGTTCTAATCACGCGCATTAGTTACTGAATACAACTGCACTGCGTAGATAATATCTCCGGGTCTGGTATCGGCACTGCAATCAATTTTAATTTCCGTTGCCATAATCGGTTATTGAAAAGTCTTGCTGCTGCGAAATAAAAGGCATATTGATTTCGGTTCTACCCCCGTCCCCCGATTGTATAAAGTTAAACTTTACGAGAAAATTAACAGTTTTGTTGCTAAAAATACGCAAACATGGCATTTATGGAGATAAATGACAAATGAGTTTGAAGGCAGTAGTAGTAAATATTTAAATGAGAAATTGGAAATAATTAGATACAGCGATTTAGAAAAAGATAGGTAATAATTAATTGTTTACAACTCTTTTCAATATTGTAGATTATAGAAAAACAGCAACAATAAACAAACAATGAATGTTATTTTGCAACATTTATTTTTATATGTGGGACAAAATTTTAAATTAGAAATTACATAAAAGGTAATGTTTAAAAATTAAGTAGATAAAAAAAAAATTGGGGATAACTGCATTTACCGAATCAAAACATAAAATGCAAAACTTTGTATCTTTAAATTTGTTTTATGTCAAATCGATTTATTAAGAAAAACGAAAATAATGTACTTCCTCATACATAATATTGAGAAAGTATTGTTTGCACAAAAATTCTCGATTTCGAGATTTTGATGCCAATATATGTTTTAAGACATCCTGAACACGTTTTGACTATTTTTGGAGTGATGTCCGTCTGTCTGTCTAATGTCTGTGGTCGATTTCTATTACCGACCCGAAGTCTAAAAGAGCAATGAACTCATTCCTTTTTTTGTCTTCGGGTCTGTTGATTCTCTTGCACTGACGAAGGGGATACAACGTATCGTCGAAACAGCTGCATGTCGACCCCCCACACACACACCCCTTAGTGGAGTCCATCCCTCATTCTGCATGGCCCTGAATGTCATATGGCTGAGTGAGGCCGACTGAATAAGTGCTAAATTCACAAGCCAAACTGCTTAAAGTAAAAAGTTGAAACTTTGCATACAAGTGGGACTAGACCGATAAGTAGTGAGAAAAATATAAAATTGTGGAATTTTCTTTATGTGAGACCAGATTTGAATCAAGATTTAGCGGAGACAGTTTTATGTTGAATATTTATGATTGTCTGTAATATCAAACAATTCATCAGACTTAAGGGCGCCCGTTTTATTGCACCCTGACCCGAGAAATCGAATAAGTCCATAAACATAGGGGGATAAAGTGAACAGACGAGATTGGGTAAAGATGTTATACAATTATTCAAGATGTCTGGTAGCATTGTCATATGGTCGGCCAATGAGTGCCGACGAGGCGTTGTTGTTGTTGTTAAGACCCAGACCGTCCGACCTACCAGAAAGGTGTAAGGTAACTATTTGGACGGCCGAGAAGATCCACCCAATTTAGACCGGAACCCAGTCAGGGTGGCATCCGCAGGGACCGTACCCTCCTTACCCTACCACCAAGTTCACGGAAGGTCTTACGGACCCACATGTTTAACGTGATCGTACTTCGCATGAACACAGCGGCAGTTTGGGCCGCGGAGTGAATCGAACCCTGGCCCACCGAGTGCAATTCCCGCATGCTAACCACTGGGCTACCGCGCCCCCTGCCAAAGAGGTGTGTTGAAGGCCCAGGCCACTCGGCTGGCCCTAGGGCTTACAGCAGGAATCTGTGTGGCCTGAAAGAATGTGCAAAGATGAGTTGTTGTTGTTGCGACCCAGACCGTCCGACCTACCAGAAAGATGTAATGTAACCGTTTAGACGGCCGGGAAGTGCCACCCAATTTAGACCAGAACCCAGTACGGGAAGCATCCACAGGGACCGTACTCTCCTTCCCGTACCACCAACCTCTCGGAAGGACTTACGGACCCACATATTTAACGTGATCGTACTCCGCATGAACACGGGGGCAGTTGTGGCAGCGTGCAGATCCAGCGCACAAACCACCGGGCTACCGCGCCCGAAATGTGCCAACCGTACGCGGTGTTCCCAGGTGGCCACCCACCCAAGTACTAACCGCGCCCGATGCTGCTTTACTTCGGTGATCTAACGAGAACCCGTGTTTTCAGCACGGTAAGACCATTGGCTGTGCAAAGAGGAGTGTCAGATCTCAGGCTAAAATATTTTGTAATATATGGAAAGTTCTAGAGATATGTAGAGAAAAGTAAGAGAGAACAGTAAGAGAGAACAGTAAGAAAGAACAGTAACAGAGTTCGAGAGTTCGAGTTCGACAAGAGAAGTCGGAGCAGACAAGAGTCGCAGTGAAGCCAAAGTACTAGATTTCGACTTTGTAGGACTGGTGTTGCAGTTACGATGAGGTCAGATTGATTCGTGTTCAGTGTTTGAGGTCAGATTGATTCGACTTCCGTACGAGATGGCGTACCACACCGTGAGTTGGTACAGCACGGTGTACACTGATAAAACAGAACCAAAGGTGGCTGTGCCAATACACAAAGACAAAATTGAAGGTATGTGTTTCTACCAATAATTATAGAAGATGGTCATAAATGCAGTTTAGGCATTTTCACTTAGCTGGTCTCACATGTGCAATCTCCTCCGCAAATAGTAATATGATAATTGTTGTAATGAATTTAATAATTAATCAAATGTTCTTAATAAATGATTTTATTTTAAAGTTAAATTGGTGCAATTAATTGTGGTAGTTTGTTAATGTATTCTATTCCAGGAACTCGCACTGAAGATAAATAAAGTAGATTTAAGCGGCACACAACGCAATGTGTTAATAATGTTTCACGATTTACGATCAACGGCTATGTTTAAGAAGATGTAATTAAATAAGTATGCTTTGCTTTCTTTTTCGTTTCCAGCACCACAACTACAATAATTTATTTTACTTAAAAACTTAAAACTATGGAGATAAATGTACTTTCTAACTCCATGCTTAAAATCGAAGAGACATTCGAAAAGGACAATACGATAAAATCGTCTACTTCTCCATGTAAAATCAAAGAATGTTTCATTCATATCAGGTATATTCCAGACCCCAGAGCTAAATAATTTTGTGTTAAAAAATTCAGCATATATATACAACTTATATAACTCATCTTACAGCTGGATATGTTTACATTCTGCATACGTTAAAATTAGGCTTCGTTGTAGAAATAATCAAAGTTTGACGATCATTTAAACTAAACAATATTGTAATTGCGTTGGCGCAGTATACAGATACACAGAAATTACGCAAAAATAAAGCAGTTTTAGGACTGATGCAACACTAAATATAAATTTAAAAGAACTTTAAAAATAACGATTTTGAAACTTGGGAAATATATGAATGTCATATTTTATTTTAAAAAGGGTCAGGCGATGTCTTAATATAATATGGCTGTAATTATTATTTTAAAAAACTACCGAACATATTTTGCTGAATTTTTTTTTTATATTTTTATGGGATAATTTGAATATTTCCTAAAATTATCGAAATAACTTGTGAATTTTAAATTCGCATAAAAAATGTTTGAAAAATTAGATCCCATAGGTTTCAATGTATTTCATTCTTTTAACCAGGATTCTATCCAAATCTAATTGGGTGATATTATTCATTTACATTCCCATATGTCCCACAGATCGTCTCAACAACATACTAAAATTTCATTTTGATATAGTCATTTTACGGCAGATTATCGTACGAATGAACTGACGGATAGATAGACAGACAGACAGAATGACAAAGTCACAAACACTTTTCATCTATGTTATAACGTGTCTAATTTGACTAATCACACACAATTTGTTTTCATCATGTTAAGAATATAATATTCTAAATTATCTAAATGAACGCTATTGGTGTATAATAAACCATTGAGATATTTTAAATAATATTTTCATCATATCATAATTCATAAATAAATGTATTTATAGTTGTTAAAACTTTATAACATAGTTGAAAAGTGTTTATGACTTTGTGCATTCTGTCTGTCTGTCTGTCCGTTCGCACGATAACTGCCGTAAAAATAACTTTATTAAAATGAAATTTTAGTATGTCGTTCAGACGGTCAGTGGGACCTAAAAATATTTCAGCAAAATATTTTCGGTCTTGTTTTTAATAAAAATTAAAATAATAATTACACCCATATGAAATGAAGAGATCACGTAACCCACTTCAAAATAAAATATGATATCCATCTTGTGTCAAAATCCTGATTTTTAAAGTTCGAAAAAAAATGAACTTAAAACTTCAAATGAAGTCATCGAAATATAAATCGCCTGGTTCCCTATGTAAAAGCAGTAAATATTTCATTCATACATTTTAGTTTCATTCAGCACAGTACTACAAAAATTTATTTTACTTAAAAACTAAAAGCCATGATGGTAAAAGTAATGTAACGCTATGCTTAAAACTGCACAGGAGAAGTCTGCTATAAAATCGCCAGCGTCTCCATGCAAAATCAATGAATGTTTAATTCATATCACCTATATTACAGATTCCAGAGCTAAACAATTTTGCGTTAAAGAAATTCAGCGATTCTTATACAACTTCTCCTATACCAATATGTGTTTATATTATCCATAAGTGAAAATTAGGCTCCGTTGCAAAAATAATCGTTTAATTTAAACTCTTTACAACATTTAATACTTTACAACAAAGTTGAAAACTGTTTATGACGTTGTTCATTCTGCCTGTCTGTCTGTAAGTCTATCTGTCCGTTAGCACGATAACTGCCGTAAAAATGACTTTATCAAAATTAAATTTTAGTATGTTGTTCAGACGGTCTGCGAAACCTATGGGAATATAAATGAATAATATCACCCAATTAGTTTTGGATTGAACCCGGGTTGAAGAAATGAAATACATTGAACCCTATGGGACCTAATTTTTCAAACGTTTAAGCGTATTTAAAATTCACAAATTGCTTTGAAAGTTTTAGGAAATATTAAAATTATCCCATAAAATATATATAAAAAAAATTCAGCAAAATATATTCAGTAGTTTTTTAAATAAAAATTAAAATAATAATTACAAATTTTATATGAAGCGATCACGTGACCATTATATGGATAGATCACGTGACCCACTTCAGAATAAAATATGGCATCCATCTTGTGTCAAAATCGTGGTTTTTGCAGATATTTTTTTTTCATATTTAGTGTTGCATTCGTCCTAAAAACAGCTTTATTTTTGCTTAAATTCTGTGCATCTACATATTGAAACAACGCAATTACAATATATTTCAGTTTAAATGATCATCCAAATTTGATTATTTCTACAACGAAGCCTACTTTTCACTTATGGAAAATGTAAACAGCAAAATATGTAGAATGAGTGGTATAAGAATTTCTGCACTTCTTTAACGCAAAATTATTTAGCTCATGGAACCTGCAATATAGCTGATATGAATGAAATATTTATTGATTTTACAGAGAGAAGGACGATTTTTTCGATAAAGTTTTAAGTATAGAGTTTAATTAATCGTACCTCCTTGGTCTTAAGTTTTAAATAAAATAAATTATTATAGTATTATGATGAATGAAATGAGTTGAAAAATGTTTATGAATGAAATGTTGCTTTTATAGAGAGATCCAGGCGTGTTATATTTCGATGACGTCATTTGAATAAATTTCAGTTGTTTTCGATGAAGTTTTCAAATATAATAAATTATTGTCGTATTATGATAATTTTAAAAGTATTACCGAGGAATGTATCGCATTTTAGAGATGTTTAAATAAAATTGCATTGAAGTTGGAAAGTGTTTCATAATCAATGCTTTATGTATGATTGATCTTTCTTGTTAATGTATATCGAGAGTTGTATCCGTCCTAAAACTGCTTATTTCTGCTTAATTTCTATGCATCTATATTCTGTAACAACCCAATTACAATATATTCGTGTTTAAATGATCAATGCCATCCATCTTGTTTTAAAATCGTGATTTTAAAGTTCTTTTTAATTTATATTTAGTGTCGTATCCGACCTAAAACCGCTTTATTTTTGCTTAATTTCTGTGCATCTACATTCCGAAACAACGCAATTACAATATATTTGAGTTTAAATTAAAAGATTATTTTTGCAACGGAGCCTAATTTTCACTTATGGAGAATATAAACACATATTGGTATAGGATAAGTTGTATAAGAATTATTGAATTTCTTTAACGCAAAATTGCTTAGCTCTGGAATCTGTAATATAGGTGATATGAATTAAACATTCATTGATTTTGCATGGAGACGCTGGCGATTTTATAGCAGACTTCTCCGGTGCAGTTTTAAGCATAGAGTTACATTACTTTTACCATCATGGGTTTTAGTTTTTAAGTAAAATAAATTTTTGTAGTACTGTGCTGAATGAAACTAAAATGTATGAATGAAATATTTACTGCTTTTACATAGGGAACCAGACGATTTATATTTCGATGACTTCATTTGAAGTTTTAAGTTCATTTTTTTCTATGAAGTTTTAAGTTTTTTAATATAATAAATGAATGTAGTATTGTGATACATTTAAAAATATTACCTCTAAAAGCATAGCATTTTAGAAATGTTTACATAAAATTGCATTGCAGTTGGAAAGTGTTTCATAATTAATGCTTTATGTACGATTGATCTTTATTGTTCATCCTTTGACTTAGTTGTCGATTTATTGTTTGATTGCTTAGTTTTGATTGTGGTAACTAAAGTAACCGAGTGCGGTGTCAAATACCGAAATCAATTGTTGGCTATTTTTCAAATCAAAATATTAAAAATACAGTTATAATTAATTGATTTTGGATTGAAATATCTGTAAAAGTTGGAAATTAGGCAACGTATAATAATCAGAGATGAAATATTGTTTTACATACCATATTTTGCATGCTAAAAGGACAATAAAATGTACACCATTTTTAATGACTTTTGATATTATTACGAACGGAGTCTCTTTCTCTCCCTCCTACTAGAGTATCTTTTAAAAGCCAGACGGAGACAAAACCCGTATAGACATCCTTTCCCCATGACGCAAATTTAGGTTTGCTGTATGTTGAAGTTCGAAAATGGTTGGCCGGATTTGGCGACTTTTCGAAGTGTCGAGATATACTTTGAAATAACGATTACTCTACGAGATATATTTCTAGAAGTTTCTACAGAAGATAGAGTCTGTAAAAGGAGTCATCACTCAGTTGGAGAACAGTCGACGTGATACGAGCTACATTGCACTGTGATATTCGTCAATGTTTTGAGAACAGTATCTGTTGTTTTGTGAAATTAGTGGAGTATTATGTGTGTTTTACTGTTTATTGTTCCTGTTTACGCTATGCTTGTGAATAAACGAGTTAGTTGTTAGAGAAATTGTACTCGTTCTTGTATCCTGATCCATGGATACGTCGTGACAAATTTGGTTTCCACGTCGGGAATCGAACCCGGGCCTCCTGAGCAATTTTACACATTCGTAGCAATATTCAGAACTTTTATTAAGTGTATATACATCTCATGCAATGGCCTCTAATCACTTTACCCACACGGAGCGTGATTTAAAAAGGGTGGTAATAACATGTATGAATGAATTTATATCATGTATGAATGTACGCTGCAGGTCCTATTTATCCTTTTGATCTTATTAAAGACCTAGCTTTATAATTTTACATACCTAGCTAAGACCAGTAGGCATCATTTTCACATTTGATATTTTCTATCAAACAAAAGGCGCAGATAAGTGGCGACGAATTCCACAGTCTTGGTCTGGAAAGTTTGTGCCCTGAATAAATCCATATCATTGAAATTACGAAGGCGACTTGGTCATAAACAATGCTTCCGGCCAGGACTTACACGATTTTCAGTAGATTCAGAGGGATCAATCAAGCAACACTACAACGTCACACTAAAGAAATAAGCCAATGGAAATAAAAGGGTGTCAGCGAGGGCTTGTTGACCCGAAGCCAAAAGATGCTTTTGCCTAGCAAGAGAACATTAACGCAGGAAAGCCAGTGCAGTTTTTATCAGAGATTGGCGGCAGTGAAGATGGCAAAAAAAAAAGTCCAAACTGCGTACCAAGATGAGGTACAGTCTTTCTGAGTTATGGTTTTGAAACAAAAGTGCAGTGCACAGCGATGACGAACAACACAGTGCTGACGAAACAGGCTAGTGCAACAATATCAAGGTATGTGCTTGTTCTATATGAACTCGGATCGAGTACGTGAAGTGTTTGAGTAAACGTCAATTTAACATGGTCTGACACGTAACCCCCCCCCCCTTAAGCACTTATGCAGGAAATATGTTAGGAAGCTGTTTTTATAATTTTATTACTGCTCATAATCTGTGTTTTAATAAATGTTAGGATTTAAAGTTAAAAATGGTTATACTAGAATGGTAAGTGGGCTTGTACTTGGTAAAATTGGGTTGTCATTGCGGACATTGTGGAGCAAATACAATTGTGTTTTTAAAATTTAACCACCCCACTAAATATATCACATTATCTCTTGATCTACGCATATCAATCATGATCTGAGAGGAACAGCATAGTCAAAATCTTTTGTTAATGTCTCCTCCTAAAAAAAAAAAGACCCGCTCTTCCGATCCGGAACATTAGTTACCGAATACAAGTTTTGTGTAGATAATACCTGCGGGTTTCGTATTAGCGCTACAATCAATTTTAATTTCCGTTGCCAGTAATCGGTTATTGAAAAGTATGTCTTGCCAGGGAATGAAAGGTTTATTGATCCCACTCCGCCTACAGTAATGAGGAAGACATTACAGGAGTATTAACTGCCGGGGTGCTATAAATACGTAAACATGTCAATAATGGGGCTTGATTTGACAAATGAGCTTACAGGTATTGTAAATGATTTACGTAAAAAAAGTATCTGGAGCATGTGTTTTGCCTCGACTTTAGCATACGTCAATATTCCAGAATGTTTTATGGTTCATGGGTATCGCAGTCAGTATCAGAATAAACAAGTGAATGCAAAAAGAAAACTTTGTTCCTTAAAGTATTCCCTTTTGTTATTTACATGCAACTTGAATAAATGTCTGAAAAATGCATTTATTAAAATGTATGAAAAACAAAGACATACCAAATTTTTACTTTCTAGCTGTTATTCCCGGAAAACGAGAATATACTTATTTCGGGTTCAGGAAGGGCTAATCTGATGTAGTTGTAATAATAATAATAATAATAATAAAACTAGTCCAATATTCAAGTTCACCAATATTATCATACGTTACATTTTTTTTTTATGTGTTAGAGAAATAAACTAACGTTTTTTTTTATTTTCTCTGCAATACATGGTAATGCATAGGGAAGTATTGGAATCATGTCGAAAATTGCAACTCGAGTTTTCGACGGATCTACACGTTTCGCGACCTCTAGAATACGAAAAAACTATTTTTAGCGTGACGTCAGTGTGTGTGTCTGTCTGTCCGAGTGTCTGTTTGTGTATCTGTGCAATGTATGTATCCTCTCTAACTCAAAAACTAATGGATCGAGTTTCATAAAATTTGGTAGGTAAGGCACTTGGGTATAACCCTGATGCTGATTAGTTTTTGGTATAATTCGGAAAAAAAGAATCCGCATTTTTTTGCGAAATGGCCCGCAAAAATCTCATATATTCACTCTAGCTGAAATGCAAATTGACCAAATTTCACAAAACTTGGTAGATAAATCACATGTAGGATACTCTGGTGCTGATTAGATTTTGGTGCGATTTGGAAAAGAACAACCTGCCTTTTTTTACGAAATGGCCCGCAAAAATCGCCAATATCTAAAAAAAGACTACGTATGTTCAAATGTATCAATTAAATGCTTGTCTTATACGTAATTTTTGACGAGGATAAGAATAAGAACACAACTCTATTACTCTAGGACTAATCTTCTCGAGATATTTGAGATTTTTTGCATTTTTTATGCCGCCTATGGAAAAATGTTCAATTACCAATTAAAAGCAGGAATTGAATTAACAATGCAAATTTAGTGTCATTTTGTGTAATTATACTCAATTTAATGAGTTCTTAAAGAAATAGAGAAAACATGAATTTGAGTCTGCAG
This sequence comes from Amaurobius ferox, assembly GCA_951213105.1. Lineage (NCBI taxonomy): Eukaryota > Metazoa > Arthropoda > Arachnida > Araneae > Amaurobiidae > Amaurobius > Amaurobius ferox. The sequence continues at coordinate 133,988,202 of OX578138.1, read as the reverse complement.
GGAAAGTCATGTGCTGCCCACATCAGATTTTCAACTATCGTACAAATATGGTTATTCTTATCATCATTGTTTTAAATAAACTGTCACCCAACAAGAAATGCTTGCAGATATTTGAAAAACCAGTACTTTCTATGGCAGGCCCAGAATGCTTTCTATGGTAGGCTTTTTAGCTGATGCGGTTTTTTAGTTATTCCACAAAAAACGTGCACATTGCTATAGATCGGTAAGTTTTAAAATATAAGGAACTCAGTTGTACCAAGAAAGAACACAAGACGCCAAGTTTTACGTTGGTATGATTGATAGAACCTGGTCAGTTAAAACGTCTCAAAGATTTGAAATGCGGTAAATATATATATATACTTCACATGAAGTTAAAAAAAATTGAAAACATAATAATGGCATCTTTTTATGAGGTTTCATTTTGAAAATATTAAGGTCACATATAGTGTAATAACTCCAAATTCTGGATATTTATGTTGCATATTTAGCTGCTATTTCGCAGTATTGTCAAGGAATCCGATACATGACTTTAATGTACCTGTTCAAAAGATTTTTTAATTCACTGAATTACAAAGCAATGCCACATTTTTTTATGTCAATATAATCAATGGTTGGGATTTCTCTGGGGAAAAAAATGGAGCGTTACGAAATATGTAAACATGTTGTATACATATATTGAATCTAATTGATAAAAATATAAATAATTTTTTGTCTTGTCGGAAATATAGTCCAGATTATGAATAACTAAAAATAATTTCAATCTTTTAATATGTTGAACTTTCGTTTTTAATGCTGTAAACTATATATATATATATATATATATATTTATTTAAGAGTCTTAGGATGCCTGTCGCACCCACTGTGGCATGGAAATGCTAGACTTTAGGCATAGCCGGTAGTATCCATGCCTCAGGTTATGTTAACTCTATCTTCGGATTTATATGACATGAAGATAACATGAATTCAAATGCCGATGATGTCGGTAGTTAGTCTAACCGTTTGATACGTTTTTGATTTTTACAATGATGCAATTTATTGCCTTAGCAATTTTATATTTTTGGTCTCACAGTTTTATCATTCTAAATGCTATAAACATTAAGAAAAAATTACGTATTTTATGGACTAAAAAGATTCTCCAAGCGGTAGTAAAAGCAATCTAAGAAAACAGCATGTCGAAGAATGCCACAATAAGGGAATACAATATATGCATATAACATTAGGAGAGAGCAATTGAATAAAAGTACAACTATCACTAAATTTAGCAGAACATAATTTTATTTCATGAATGGATCAAATGAAAGTAAAATAAAGCATTCTCTACAAATAATACAAGATCTTCTTGTTCACTTTCCACAATTTTACTCTCTGAAAATGACTAATCTACATTTTTATGCAAAATTAAGTTTGCTAAACAATATTTGTTAAATTGCATCCTGATCAATAGTGGTAGATAAGAGATATTTGTAGTTTCAGTATTATATATTTTTAAACCTTATTCTACACCGTTTGCATGGTATTACTACCCTCTCAATGTTGGCGTTATTTTGGTAATAATACCAAATTACCAAATTTGACAGATATCGAAAGACATTATTAGTTAATATGTATTGAAATGTTCTTTTTTGATTCATAGCCATTAAATGTCTTTAACAAATCGAACATTAGTTTTCAAAATAAATTCTACAATCTACTCATGAAAATTGGTAGAACGTCAAAGTGGTATTATTACACTGGGAGATTTTACTTTAACTTTTTTCATAAAATCTTTAGAATGCTTTTTAAAGTTGGCAGCAATTTTGTCTCACGAGCCGATGAGCTTAAGAAAGCCGCGTACAGACTCTACTTAATATTTTTAAATTTGAAGTTGGCTATTGAAGTTGGAATTTTGTTGTTCACGACAAATATTCATAAATCTACAAATCTACAGCACAATTCGAGGGTTTTATTTCTATTTTGATGATAGCGCCATTATCGGATATTTGCTGAAGATTTTGCACAACTGCTCCACCGCTATTGGATCCCACAATCAAGTATGGGAGCATGATTTCAGGTTTTGGAATGCTCCCTTTGGAAATGTTCTGTGACTAGTAACACAATAACACTAAAAAAAGGTTGCTTGTTAGATAAAATCTTACATAACTTTCTTATTTAGAAGCAGTCAATTCGATGACTATAGTTGTTTCGAGGACGTTATAAGACCTCATTTTCAGGCCAAAATAGCCACAGTTGGAACACTATGTACCCTTAACAAAAGCAGTTCGCTTTTGCTCGTGTAAAAGTTCGTTGGTATAACGATTTTCAGGGTCACTCTGTAATATATCCATAAATGCTTTTCTAACGCTTTCTCTTTTTACATTTTTTAATCTTTTAATATTTTCATTCAATTTTTACTATTTGGGTTTGTTCATCAATAAATAATTTTTAACATTTTTCATTTTTCAATTTAGATATAGTCTTCCTTTTCATTTCTGTTTATTTCTGTAAATTCGACATTTTAATAAACCACCTCCAGAGACCTTTCACACTAAACCATGCCTTTGTTCAGGAAATATTGATGATATGTACCTACAACTAGTATTATTTTAAATTTTAAGATTTTAAGTATCAAGATATTCTTCAGCCCGAATGCTAATTTATGATAATCGTTGGTTATAATTCGGGATATCATAAAAATCACAATATTAATTAAATTTATTACGATTAAAAAAGATTAATTTCATTCGACTGCTGCTTCAGCATAATACGATAAGCAAATATAGTCACCATAAATGCTTAATTTCTCCCATTAAATGAGCGAAAATTAAGAAATATGTTCGCAATGCAAATGGTTATTTAACATCTTAAGGGAATTGGATAGAAATGAAAGAGGAAATGCAGAAATTAAATTTTTCGTACTGTTATCCCGAATGACTGAAACATAATTATTTAATAAATGTGTGCAAACAGAAGAAATGTTGTTTAATTTTGTCTGGAATAATAAATTCGATATTAAAATCTGTAATAAAAAATATCGTCTCAATTTTTAATTATTAAAATTTACCTTGAGGAGTTCAATTTTTTTTTAAGATTATATAAGTTATCGTATTCGAGAATGCATATTGAATAGCTATTTTTATTTCGCTACATACATAGTGTAATGGATAGGAAAAATATTGAAACGGGGTGAAAAGTTCAAATTCGAGTTTGGGATATCCATGTGTGTTTATACGAGGTATCCGTGTGCCTGTGGACGCAATATTTCAGGAGCGAATAAAGCGTTTCGAAAATAATTTTGTACGATTATTACAATCTGTAAATACAGGAATCTTATTTTTATTTTAAACACAATCGAGTGTTAAAATCACATCCCAATTTTCGATTGAATATTTGAAAAACTCATTACAAAATCAGAAATTACTTTCAACTATAATAAGTAAATAATCATTGAATACATTAATGTGAGACCAGAAATAGATCTCACATTTGATGAGACACTTTTATGTACAAATTTATGGTTGCCAAAACGGCGAACAATACTTGTAGTCTGGCTGGCACAGAGTTTTATAACCCCGTGAACCTAAAGGTCAGAAGACCACAAATTTAGGGGTGCCATGACAGAAGGGGCCAAGCTGGACCTTACGAGATGTGGAATGGTTCCATTGGTTAAAGGAGTAACCAATAAAAAAAGAAGATTGTTACATCAAACTCTATGCGGCAAATGGAAGAAAAGAGGTAGTTACTCCCCCCCCCCCACCAACGAGGGAACCACAGCCTGTGACCCGAGAACGACAAGAAGATAACTTGTGCACAGAAAGGGATATTACCATAAACTTGGAACAGATAACTTGTTGTACAATATGACTTAAGGCAGTGATGTTTTAATATGATTTAAAATAACTTGGACACGATGACTGGATTTGGTGAATTCAGACTTGTAGAGTGTCCCGTAGAGGTTCCAAAATAATGGAGATATATTGATGTGTGAGTGCAATCAGAGAACGAGAAGGAGCCACCCACCAAAGTGTTATGACGAGTACAAATAACTGATGCAAGCATTTGATATATGATCAAAGTCCAAGGCAGAAATTGAAGGTATGTGCCCATTGAAAATGATATCTGGTCATAACCACTATTTAGGATTCTCCTTTTTGGTCACATATGTCCCCTCCGATGAAATAATATAATTAAATAGTGTAATTGAATTTAATTAAGATTTATGTTGTTAATAAATGTTTTATTGTTAAAGTTTAAATGGTGCAGTCAATGAGTATTATAATAATTAATAATTCGTTTACAGGACTCACACGAAAGTTAAATAATTAAAGGGTTTTATATAGCGGCACAACTAGCAATGTACGATTTCAATAATAAATCCACTATGTATGAATTAACGGCCATGTCAATCTTAATGAATTTAATATTAAAAGTATAACTTTAAATCTCTTTCGCACAATAACGTAATTAATTTCACAGAAGAGTGAATGATAGAAATTTAGAACGTAAGCATAAACCGTTCTCGGGTTATTGCACAATTTTCGAATGAAGTTTTGAAGAAAAAAATCATTAACAATTACTACCGTTAATACTGTTAAATAAATAACTATTCTTTATGCAATTTTTTTTCAAAATAAATGACATAAGCTTTAGAATGAATTAAACTGTTTTCGAGATAGTGTAGGTTTTCCTAATAAATTCATCAAAAAATGCATAAAATTAAAAAGTAGTAAGTATCATCTGACAGATTCACTTTCCATATACAGTATTAAGTAACAAATCTCTTAGCATCATTCACGATCTAGTTCGTTCCATTTACAAGAGATGAACGTTTTGTTATAGTTTTGTATTTTGATTCCTGAAAATTCGCACATCGTCATTTCGTTCACAGGATATTCATTAAATATCAGTCGATGAGAATTCTGCATGTCAGTTTTCATGTTTGGACTTATAATTTACAAAAAATCACAATTTCAATTTGTATTGTATTATTTCAATGCAAAACATGCCGCAGATCGTACACACCATTATTTCGCTGAAAATGTGAAATCATTGTTTGGAAGCCACTCATATTGCGGATACCAGCAACCGTGAGTCGGTTTCATTCTTTTTTTAAAACTCGTTAGCATGAAATAGCCGATATCTGCAATGTTAGAAATAAACTTGCTATACACCACAAATTTTGCTAACTTCTATGGTAACTGACAATGTCAGTTCTTCCACGTGGCCAACTATGTCGAAGGAGTAAAATTGCCAGTTTGCATAAGCGATTCAAAGCTGTCTAGATGAAATCATATTGAAAGCACGTCAAATTATTAATTACATAACCAGAGCGCTTTCTGAGATTATTAAGTCCTTCATCTGTGGCAAAGTAATATAAAATAGGTGACGAACATGAGATTTAATATACAGGACGCAACCGCGAGACAAATTGTGCATATTAATCATTTTTAAAACATCGATATCTTTAAAAAACATAATTTAATTACAGCATACATAACTGATAAAAGATAAAAAAATTGCAGGGTAACTAACAGATATGTCGTCAGACGCAAAATTATATAGGCACTAAATATCCAGAAAATCATACAAAGTGTTAACACGCAGTGAGTTGAGATCGAGACCACTAGCATATCTGAGGGTCTAGACGGGATCAAAATTGCAAATAGAATCACTGTAAATATAAATGAAAAGGGATTCATAAAGTAAAATATTACAGGGGTTATTGCAGCCAATTAAGAGGAAAGTCTTATCGAACATAGGGTGACAATTATCGTTAATAGCAAAATGGGCAAGAGCCGTGGACAGTTTTCTATTTTTAATATCACGCGCGTGATCAGATAATCGAAAAACGGCAGTACACTTAGTTCAACAAATGTGGAACTTATAATTTTTTCGGGAGATAAAAGAGGGATAACACACATCCAGTCTGACGCATGAGGTTATTTTTATCCTTAAAATTTATCAGAACGAATACGTTTAGATAACGTCGTAATGGTAGAATGGGCGGCCTTAAATTTAAAATTGTGATAAAATTGAATCAGAGGTCGAAAAATCGTCACATGAAATAGAAGACCAAAGAGATACAACTCACAGAGTTCATCACAAGTAATAAACAAACATATACATCAGCACGCCAGCACGCCAGCTGCTGAGAATATAACCCACCTTAAAATTACTATACCACTTCCATAGAAACACCTTAAAACGCTGCTTCAACAACAACCATATGAAGAATGGCAAGAGTCTTAGACAAATTCAGAAACAGAGCTGCGACTACAGACTTCCATAGACACGCTCATCAAACACAGGCATGTCCTCCAGTTCCTCTATGACATTGCCCATGCCCATAGTGCCTGCACAGTTTCGGATTATTTTTCTTTTTCCTTGTCCCAGACTGAGCAGCCTGCCAACTAGGCAAAAGTCATCTTAATGCACAGCCATAAAAATTAAATTTCTCAGATGCACAATCGCTAAACGGCAACGCACCCCAACCACAAATCAAATAACATTAAAAAGTACATCAAAATGGCAGCAAGGACAATCATCCTCAATACTTGCGGGCAGATAAACAAATAATCAATCATGAACAAATATGGATATAAATAAATGACATATTTGACATAAATAAAAAGTAATATCGTAACAACCATAAGTTACCCCAATTAAAATATTAAAACCAATAACACAACAAAATCGAAACATCAGAAGATCCCCAACGGAAGCAAAAACATATTAATACTAGACACAATTAAAATTCGAACAACAAAACTAAGAAAACTCACAATACAAAAGATGGCCAAACAGTCAAAAAAGCTGCTTAACAATGCAGCCAAATAAAAATCAACTTAGAGTAACATAATTTGTTTCATGTTATGAATAATAAATTAGTGATAAGCAATACACTCATCAGAATCAACATAAATACAACTAATGCCTACATTAAATTAACAACTATTTAACACTTTGTTCAAAATAATAAATATTAATACTCTATTGTCATTCAAATTACAGGTACAATAATTATTAGCAACTACTAAGGAAAACATTCGTTTAAGAATTTTGATTAACTATGATTTAAAAATACTATTTTAAAATGTTTTTGTTATATAGAATAATTTTATACAATATAGCAATAACCAATTTAAAACCGCTTAGAAAAAAAATAGCATCAAGAATTCGGATTGAACTAGCGTCGCAATGCAGCTGGAGAAGAAGGCACTGCCAACAGTAGTATATATATGAACGTATGAGCACACATGTACTATATACACTAAAAACTATATTTTATAGCTTATTTTTATCTTTTATATATATAAAAAAAAGGTATCGATCCATATTAATATTAAAAACATGATTTTATAGCTAAATAAGACCTTTTTTACATTTAGACCAAATTTTAGATAAATGCGTGAAAAAAGAGATGCCCCATTATGGGGCTACCTTATTTTGAGAGTTATGAGGGGACCGTTAGTCCCCCATACATAGGTAAATTACGGTGAAAAAAAAAAGGATGAAATTAAATAAATGCGTGAAAACTTCCAAATGAATCCTCTAAAAAGATACTATAAATTTGAATAATATTAAAAAAATATAATGCCATTTTAAATGGCGTCAAAAAATCCTTCTGTCCGTAAATTACGGACGTGTTTTATAGAGTTCATAAAATCTTGATAGTATTCTATTCCTTTAAAATAAATGGGGGGACCATAAGTCCCCCCATAAAAGTTTGATCTAAAGATTTTTTAAAACATGGGTCCTGAAAAAAAATAAATTTCAACATAATTAAAGTCAGAAAATAAAGTGATTTAACACGATAGGTTCATAGAATAAATTATTCTCTCATATTTGCCACCAATCATACCAGAATATATAAATATATATCTACTTTGAAACGCGTCCGTAATTTACGGACGCGTTTTTATAGAGATGAACAGATAGAAAGACTCTTTAAGCTTTCTCATATCAGAAGCAAAAAAAAATAAAAGTGTTTATCGACACAGCGAAGTTCCTCGTTTTATCACTTCTCTCCCAAGCGTGAATGAATGTTGAAGATTTATTTGATAGAGGCAGCACTATCCAATGTACCAATCTAAAATAAAATATAGTAAAATTCAGCAAAACCCCCTTCCCCCCGTAGACCTTTTCTGATCTTAAATACGTCTCAACACTTTGGGGGTTAAGGTCTGCGGGGGGGGGGAAATCCTTTTTTTTTTCTTAGGACTCCTTATCAGCCAGGCTCCTTTTTCAACACAGCCAGGAACTCTCTCCAGAATATCAACACAGCCAGGAACTCTCTCCATATTATTCTATGACTGACATAGACAAGGAATATACAATTAATATACTATATATATATATAGACTAATACTAATTAAATCTAATTAATTCTAATAAATAACGTACGGATCATATATTCACAGTGCACATGGAGATTTGAACCAGGATCTTTCTGATAGTAGACTAAGACTTTATCCATTCAGCCAACCCCGGGGCAATAAAACATCTAATTTTTAAAAATATAAACATGACATAATAATTTTTAGTCGAAAAAAGTTAACATCTAAGACCTTTTCGACTAAAATAGAGTTTATAAATAATATAAAATATAGAAGGAAAGTTTAATATATAGTACTATAGTTTAATATATATTAAAAGATATATTAAAAGAATTACTAGTGCTGCCATCTATAGATATAATATACACTTAGAAAATCATCTCTCCATCAAAATTATAATATGTTTTTTAAGACCGTTTGATTCTCTTTTCTAGAGATTTTTTAACTCTAAAATATATTAAGCTTCCTCTAATTCATATTCATATTTATCATTAATCATACCTGAATACTTAAATATATATCTACCTTTATTGATTTTATATATCGATTCATCAGAAAGAATCCCATGCTTATTCGCTAGGTAATAACCCCTTTCTTCATCTGTCACATATAAATTTGCGATTACTGTATCTCCATATTTCGTTTTAATTTTTTTCAATGATATCAGATCATATTTTCCAGGATATAAATCATTTAATTTAAACGTCTTAGGATAACCTGTCAGTCTATTGAACTCTTCCATTTATTAGTAAACATTTTTTTAATAAATAAAATTACTCCATTGGAAAAATATCTTTTTTTGATATTCTAAAGGTTTAATTTTATACATTATGGTACAAATCCATGGGAGGATGGTCATCCCCCCCCTGAATTATAGAGATATTAAGAAAAATCTTAAGAAAATTTTAGATTATTATAATAAAATATAAAGAAATGAATCAAGTATTTATAAAAAAAAATAGTTATTATAAACAAAAAAAAATAGTTTTATAAACCCTCTAATATATTAAAAATGACTGCACTAACTTGTGCACTGCAGAGAATTTTATGACATTATTTTTTCCTCTTTAGAAAGCGCGCCGCGTGTTGATTGATTTGCGCCGGGTGTGAAAGATAAGGATTGCTCATCTTTGTACTCGCGGCGAATTTGAACGGCTAAGCAAAGTTTTAAGACTTATTGTTTTTTCAGTTACAAAAATGACTCAAGTATCTTATATATAGCGAATCGGCAAAATATTTAGTTATCCTAGGATATAAAACATTTTTTATAAATTCATGACCAATAGAATAAATTCTTTGAAATAACATATAAAACTCCTAATCCTTTCAATTTAATATCTTCATTTTCTTCTTTTTCAATTAATTCAGTCAACCTATGAAAACTTTCTGATAATAGTTTTTTATTGTAATCATATTTTATATCATACAATACATTACAAAGATAAGTCATATAGTAAATTTCTTCAGAATTTGTAAAATTTAAAGCTCGAATATCACCTAAGCACTCATCCATTTATTAGTAAACATTTTTATAATGTCCTAAAGCTCTAGTATTCATACCATCTTCTAATATAAATCTTTTATCATCTTTTGCTGATAAAGCTATCTTGTTCACTTGAATTGAATACAATTCATGTTTCTTACTTCTAATTAAATTCTGTGTTCTATATTGATCTTTTTTATTTAATAAACAGTCTTTATAATCCTCAAATGATATTCTGTTTTTAACGGTACTAGTCTTAGTACCTTTAGACTTCTTAATCTCAAAATTTTTATGGTCTTCATTGTTATTATTATATTCTTCAACACTCTGTTTTTCTAATCTTATTGAATACATTTTACTTCTTAAACCTACAAATTCTTCCATAATCACACCGTTATTTTCATCTTTCATTTTACCTAATACTTTTTTATTACATCTAGGCATATTATACAGATTATTTACTTGATAATCAGATGTATCGAAATAATCAATCATAGACTTCATATCTTCATAAAAGTCATCTGTTTTAATATCATATATAAAACTATCTGTATCCATATATAATAACTTAATATTATCTTTATATCTCGGTTTCATAACATTATAATGAAAATCATACATTAAATGTTTAGATAAATCTAATATACTCATTCCAACATAAATCGGTTTATTAAAATATAGTTTTGTTTTTTTCATGTGAACAGCTACCAAATTTTCATCAAAAATAGTTCTACATTTGAAATTAGGTTTAGCAATTAATTTTTTAACTTGATCATAATTACAACATAATCTTACATCGATTCGTTTTCTTATATCTTCCATAGTTTTTCCAAATATGGAATTATTCATTAATTTATAAAAATCTTTCTCAAAATCATTAACAGCTTTCTTTCTCATTTCAGTGTTTAAATCTATATATTTTTTTAACCAATTTGATTGTTTAAATTGCAATACTCTATGTACTCTTACAGCCTTTAAACCCATTTTCAAATATTGTTTTAAACTTCTATAATGAACTACATATTTCTCTTTATCATGTAAAGTTGTTAATAACTTACCTTGTTTCGAATTTTCAGGAATTCTATTTTCAGGACATAATGGTAAATCTGAATGATAATCATGTAACTCTTTTGGATATCTTAAACTAATTTCAAATATATATCCAATCTCATCTTTTATTTTATTATTATATAATTCGCGTTTAACATAATTTTTTTCATAATCATTACACCATTTAAATTCTCCATATGGTAAATATTGACTCATAGCCCATCCATATAAATTATTAGCATCTAAATACATTAAATAATTGGATTCTTTACTATTATCATAATTTTTCATATATTTATTATTAGCTTTTCCATATCTATTACAACATTGTGAAACACCTCCTCTTAAACCTTTTTCTATCATGAGAATCATATCATAATCATTTAATAAATCTAATTTAACATTTGTTATTTTTAACATTGCATCCCAAGATAAACCAGGAGCAGTAAAATACCAATCTGGAACTAATTTATAAGTTTTTAAACAAACATCTCTAAAATTTTCAAATACATCTGTTAAAATTAGTACATCTGTTTTAACATATAAATCTGTATATTCACCTAAGTTTTTTATATTAAATTCTTTCCAAACACGTTGAGCATGTTTATATTCTTCATCAGTTATATTACATTCATTCAATTTATTATAAAATTTATCTTTTGAAGGTAATTCTGTTTCTTTGTATTTATCTCTAGAATCCATATAATCATAGGGATATACACCTTTTCTTGTAATGAGATCTAATTTATCATCAGGAAAATGTAATGATGTCTCTCTAAATTTTGATTTTAAGTATTTAATATATTTCATTTTCCGTATTTTTGGAGGATATCTATTTATTTCATTCTCTGGTCTCAAGTTTTTTGATAAATTATCTAAACTGCAAGACATAAATTTAAATGAATCAATAAATCTCAATTTCATACCTCCTATTTTTTTGCTGAAAGATATATATATTTTTCTTCAGTATTAGGTATAACATCTATTTTTGATTGATCAAATCCAAGTTCTTTTATAAACAAATGAGAATCATAACCTGTTAAATTATGAATTTTTACTGGAATAAATTTTGGAATTTGATAATTTAAATTACAAACATTATGAGCTGGACCTCTATATTTTCTAGTTATATGACAATGATCAATTACTTTTTCATCATTTAAGATTTGATTTTCACATATATGACAAATATTAGTTCTTTTATAATGATTTTCATCGAACTCTATCATTGATTTGATACTTTCATATTTTTTAGTTTTGTCTTCTATAATTTTTTCAATTTTAAGAGTATCCTCTTTTAACATAGATACAAATTTTTTGATTGTATCTGGTCCTCTATAAACAACAGGAGGTTTAAAGTATTCATTTTCATATTTGATATAATAACAAAATGCATCTGCTACATGTTTTTGATATTTCACAGTATATGATTTAGTTTGATCTTGCTCACATGTATCAATTTTAGGTAAGAGAGATTCAAAATCAGCATATATAGTATATGGTACTCTCATTTTTCTTTCATGATTTTTAAATTGAATAACTTCATCTTTTTTAGGCATATTAATTGTGACAGCATCTTTACAGTATTCCACATGTATCTTTAATCTTTCCTCAGAATAAAAATAATTTAAACATCTATCACATAAAAATATACGATGATTATTAGTAATTTGTGATCTGATCAAACTATTCATATTTTTAATCCAGCAATAATGATCTTTCATATAAAACAAGTTTACATGTTTTTCTAATTTATTGTTAGTTATTCTAAGTGGATAAATTGAACCATCATAACTATAAACATTTACAGATATATTATTTAGTTTTTCAAATTTCTTAATATTGTCTAATGAAACAGGAAAATCAATTCCTTTAAAATTTAATTCATCTTTATATTGTTCATATTTTAACACTCTTTGAGGATTTTTTTTTACAGGATGAATTGCAGATAATATAGACCACATAAAACATTTATTATCTTTATTTTTTACATTTATTATAGCTTGTTTAGATTTAATATTTTCAGGTAAATCAATATAACTTGATCCTCTCAAGGGTTGATACTTATTTATTCTCAATTCCAAAAATTTAATTTCTTCAAGACTCCAACCAGATCCTTTTGATATAAAATCATCAGATTCATTTATTAAGTTGTCAATAACATAATCATAAAAAGTATGTAAATCATTAGATTTTAATATAATTTGATTCTCAGTTTTGAATGTAAATTCTTGAATTCCTTCATTCAATTTATACAAACAAAACAATTTAAAATTTACCTTTATTCCATTAAATTCTTTCATAATATGCTTTATTTTTTCTATTACAACCTTTCTTTTCTCTTCTAAAAATTCTAGAGGGATTTTAATATTATTATAATTATTAATTCTGTATGATCTTAATCTAGATTTATAAGCAGTTTCATATTCCTTAATTTCTACATTACCTTCATCTAATGCTTTTTTATGTTTTCGACTTGATATGTGATTATCTAAATGTTTATAATATATACCGCAAATAATACATTTTCTTTTTTGTTTTGATCTTTTAATCATTAAGTCTTTCTTTATATGTTCTTCTTCATCTTCATAATATTTACCACATATACGACATTTTCTATCTTCTGTAAATAATTTTTCAAGATTTTCTTCTACTGTAAATACATTTTCTTCAGGAAAGACAGATTTAAAATCATTTTTATCAAATCTTAAACTAAAAGAATCAAAAATCTTTTTAATTTTTTTACGTTTTTTAGGTTTATCAATAAATATTTTTTTCTTTTTTTCCAAGTATGCTGACAAATCTAAATTTAATAAATCTACTAAAACAGGTTTATATTCACCTGTTTTTCTGATATATTTAGTTAATAATTTAATTAAATCAACCTTCTTACAACCTTTAGGTTGTTTAATATTCAATAATTTTACTACTTTTCTAAGTTCACCAATAGTCTTTGACTTCAAACCAAATATATCCTCATTAATAACTGTAAATAATTTTTTAAGATTCACTTCTGTTTTAATCTTTTTTTCTTCTTTTAGCTTAAATTCCTTATTATCAAATTTCAAATTAAAAGAATCAAAAACCTTTTTAATTTTATTACGTTTTTGAGGTTTTCTAATAAATATTTTCTAATAAATTTAAGAATGACAGGTTTATATCTAGTATATACATCTTGTTCATGTAAAAATTCTTCAACATTAGGTAACCCTGTTTTTCTTTTCAATTCTTGAATACCACAATAACCTGTTTCTGGATTATAATATGTCTCTTTTAACTCCCTAAAAAAGTATTCTTTTTACTTCCACAAATAGTACAGATACCTTTACCAACTGGTTTATTATTTTTAGAAGTAGTTTTATGATAATTTTTAGTTGGGGTTTTATCTTTACACTTGACACAATATATAGAAAGACCTAATCCAAAAGTTTTTTTAACTTTAATAATAGGTTTAATAATTCCTCTAGCTAATCTTTCTTGAAATGTTGGATCTTGTATAGCATTTAAATTATCTATTAATTTTTGATCAGCAACATGTCTCAGTTTTGTATCTTTTGTTTTATTGTAATCAATATCATGTTCTTTACATGCTTTATCAACTCTATTTATTCCAGGATCACCTCTTTTTAATCTTTTTTCTAATTTTGTATTTGGGCCACAATATTGATATCCTGGTAAATGCATTTCTGGAAGATTTACTTTATCTTGTATCCATCCAACAATATCACCACCTTACTACAGTAATTTTCATAAAATTATAGGCTTTTTAAAACCGACATATGGAAGTTATGATGAAGAAACAGAGATTGAAGGTGAACATATTGCTGATATATCTAATAGAAATGATAATATTTATATTCACTGTGATGTTGTAAAAGGATCTTTAATAAATCAATATAATTCAGAAGTTATATATTCTTTCACTAATAAAAACCCTCCAGGTAGTATAATTTCAAAAGAATTTAATAATTGGATATTTTTTCCTGTTAAAGTAGATCCTGTTGAAAGAATAAAAATGAGGATTACTAATCAAAAAGGTGAATTAATAGATTTAAATAAAGGAGCTGTAGAATTTAATTTTATTTCTTCTTAAATAAATGAATAGAAGAAAAAGTAAAAAAATACAAGGATTTTTAAAGGTTTTATTGAAACCTAAGAATATATTAAATGAAATATTTTCTATGAAAAAGCAAGGAGGTGGTTTAAAAATTCTTCTTAAATAAATAATTTATGATTTAAGTGATACTCGTTATTATTATAATGATCACATTAAAAGTTATGAATTAAGAGAAATTCATCCAAAAGAACATAGTTCAGATGAGAATGCTACCTATGTTTTTCATATTAATGATACTAAAGCAAAAATTTTATATTCTAGAGCGGGGGTCGGCAACTGGCGGACCGCGGTCCAGGTCCGGACCGCGGAAGGTCAAAAACTGGACCGCCAACAAATTTTTGACAGTATAAAATAAATTAATCAAATTATTTAAAAAATATTTTTCTATATTATAGAAAAATCTTTTAGAATCAAACAGAATCTATAAGTTTGAGCGCCAACCTTATTATTTTTATGTTATGAAATAATTTTTATTTAATCAGAGAAGGCGTAACTCGAACGAAAGCCTAACTCCACTTTATGAAACTTATCTTTCGGGCGAGTCTACTCGGCTGCGGCGATCTTGGGCATGGAAGAGCCTCCCCTTTGCGGTGCGGTCCTTTGTTGTGCACCAGCATACACTTTGACGAGGAAGCGGTAGTCGAGTCACTTCGTCAGTAGTTGTTGCGATCCCGTACGAAGCGTTTTGTTATTATCGAGGCTCATAACGTTTCTTTTTTATCGATATGGATCCTGAAAAGCGTAAAGTTGATAGCGAAAATAGGAAGTTTTTCACTGAGTGGACTGAACAATATTGTTTTATGCTGCCTGATAGGCCTGAAGCTGCTCCAGTTTGCCTCATATGCAACAGAACTGTCGCTCTTGTTAAAAGTGGCAATTTAAAGCGACACTACGAAACAACTCATCAGCAGTTCCATAAAAATTTTCCTCTGGGTAGTGAAGTTCGTCAAGAAAAACTCCAGTCATATCTAGCTTCTTACGAAAAAGCATAGTTTTACTAGTTCGATCTATGAGCAAGCGAGAATAATCTGCAGAAGCAGCGTTGCGTGTGTGTTGGACGCTTAATAAACACCAGAAGCCATTTTCAGACGCTGAGATAGTAAACAAATGTATGTTGGAAGTGGTCGCGGCACTTTTTGAAGAGAAAAAGAATGTTGTTGAAGCAATTCAAGGTTCCACTGTCGGCAAGAAGCAATACAAGAAGAACCGAAATTTTATCTGCAGACAATAAAAGTAGTTTGCTCGAACTTCTGCAGAAGGCGCCTTGCTACGCCATAGCAATTGATGAATCATGCGACATTGTTGATGAGGAACAAATGTCCATTTTCGTGCGATTTTCGGATATTGAAAGTAAATCATTTAGGAAAGAATTGCTAGCAATATTTCCGTTTAAAGGCAAGACTCGCGGAGAAGATTTATTCAAGACTTTTGATGACTTCATGACAAAATCAAACATTAGTTATGATAAAATGGTGTCTCTTTCAACTGACGGGGCCCCAGCGATGATCAGCAAGGAAAAGGGACTAGTAATGAGAATCAAGGATAAGAATGTTGAGCTACTATCTTATCAGTGCATAATTCACCAGGCAGCCCTTTGTGGAAAACTTAGTGTCACTCTGAAGGAAGTAATGGACAGCTTGATCAGGTTGATTAATTTCATGAGGTTTTATTCCACTCTTAAGCACAGACAGTTCAAAGAATTTCTATCTGAGTGTGATTCGGCGTATTCTGACTTACTGCAATACAACAATGTTCGTTGGCTAAGTAAAGGTCAAGCGATTGAATGTTTTTGGGAAATAAAAGAAGTAATCTCCTTCTTAGAAAACTTGGATACACAAAAAACAAGAATCTATTTGGAGTTCCTAAAAAACGAACGCAATATGCTAACTGTGGCTTTCCTGAAAGACATCCTTAAACATTTAAATGCGCTCAATACCGAGCTACAAGGAAATGGGAAATTAATATGTGATCTTTCCGTCACAAGCTGGATATCTTTGAAAAAGACATTGGAAGTCAGGAATTTATTCACTTTCTAACAACTTTTGAATATAAAAATAATCCTGAATTAGACATTGCAGTATTTTCAAATTTCATGTCAGAACTTAAGAAGGGATTTGCAACAAGATTCCAAGACTTTTCAGAGATAGAGAAGTTGTCGCAATTCTTAAAATCGCTTTTTGAAGTTTCTCCAGCGGCAGAATGGACAGATGTGGTTGTGAAGTTGTTCCGACTTTCAAAGTATTTACCCCAATTGGAGATAATAGACTTGCAGGAAGACATTTCCTTGCAAACGTATAAAACTGCATCCGCCGAAGAATTTTGGAGTAAACATATCCCAGAAAAATATGGAAATTAAAAAAAATTAGCTATTTACCTGGCTACTCTGTTTGGCTCCACATATGTCTGTGTAACTTCATTTTCAAAAATGAATTTTTTGAAGAACGAATATCGCTCAAGATTAACGGCCGCCCACCTTGAAGACAATCTTCGCATAAGCTGCCCCCCCGCGTGAACCTAACTTTTAAAACTGGCTCAAGACCGCAAATGTCTTTGATTATCTCCCATTGATTTTTGAATACAAATATGCCTGTGTATCTACTGTATTGCATATTATTTTGTGAGTGAAAATTAAAATAAAAAACTAGTAAGGAATATGAGTTTTTTTTTCTGGACCTCGATCAAAATTTTCAAAAGTATCCGGACCCCACCTAAAATTACTTGCCGACCCCTGTTCTAGAGGATATCTTGAACAAAAATTAAAAATTACAAAAAATGATAAATCATCCATTGGAAACGAAAATGTGAGTCTAGTAAATGGTGGAGGTTTTATCAAAACTTTAAAAGTACATATAGGAGATACTGAAATTGAATCAAATACACAGTCAAATTTTTCAATCATGAATCATGTTTTAAGATTAATTCATTATACTCCTGATTATGTAACATCACAAGCTCAAAATGAATTTTTTTATCTAGATACATCTGATTCAGCTGACCGTAATGAGTTTAAATATGATGGTACTTTAGAAGATACTACTAAAATAACTGAATTTTTTAATAATTTGAAAATGAATAAAGATTATAACGAAGGATTCGTAAAGAGATGGGAACTAACGAAAGATAGCAATGTCATTAAAATATGGACACCTTTAAAAGATATAATCGATTTCTTTAGAGAATATGAAAAGATAATTTCAGGATTTGAAGTGAAAATAGAAATTCAAAGAAATGAAAATAAAAATATGATATATACTAATATAAGAAACGAAAATTATAAGGTAGTAGTTGAAAGTTTAACCTTACATTTACCTTATATAGAATTAAAAAATTCTGCAGAAAGTTTGTTTCTGGAATCATATCTATCTAATAAAGATATAGAGGTAAATTGGGATCGATATAGATTTAAGATGGTAGGCCCATATAGAAGGAACAGTGGATCTGTGACAGCAACTACAGCGTCAGATGAAGTTTTAAGTGTCTATGTTATTCCTCAATATGTTGAAAGAGATAATAATTATGAAAAAAATAATATGATATTTGATCATATAGATATGGCAGAATGCTGGTTGATGATTAATAATAAACAAGTTCCTCTTATGCGTTATAAAACAAATTTTGCCAATAAAGATTATATTCGAGTGTATGAAGCTCTTTTACATGAAGGACTTTACGATAATAATACAGAAACAGGACCTTTGATAAATAAGGAGAATTTTGGTAAACTGTATCCTATTTTTCCTTTTGACTCATCAAATCATGAAAACTATACCGATTTAAATAATTTAGATAGTGAATTTAATTGGATAACGAATAGTCAAAAGGAATATAAGTTTTATTTTATTTTTAAAGAAAGAAAGAGATGTTTTATAAATTTAAAAAATAAAACTATAACAATGGTTAACCCTTTCGCGACGAATGGCACGCCCAGGTGCCAGATGCGAACATGCATTCAAGGACGAACGGCACTCATTCGGGCCAGAGGAAATTTTACCGCAAGCGGATAGTGGCACGTATAAGTGCCACTACGCAGAACGTTTTAATTTGTGAACTAGATGGCGTTACTTGTCCATGGAACTAACTTCAATGCATTTTGCAGAGGCATGACCTTGGCAGAAGAGGATCGAATGAATTATTTCTCCATTTGGAGCGGTGAAAATCATTTTGTAACATAAACAAACAGAGCAATTCTCGTAGCATCAACAATTTTATAATTGAGTTTCGGTTTTTATTTTTATTCCAGCGTTATGATTTCGTTGGTGAATCATAGGAATATAAGAGAGTATTTTTTTTTGTTTGGGTTTTACAGGCAGTGAAATTATTCGTTTATTTCGGATAAAAGAATGGGAGCAACTAACGAGTAGTTTGTATTCAGATTTTTTGTATGAAAATTATACATCAAATAGAACATAAATATTTCTTTTATTCCTGTAAAAAGTAGATTTCTGTGTTGAAAAGGTGATTTTTAGTGAATTTTTTTCGAGAGTTAGGCTTAGCGCAAAAAATGCGCCGTCCTTTTCGACCAGTTCGGAAGCGAAGCGCGTCGTCCTTTGGGCCGCGACAGCTCCGGAATGCCGCCGTCCCGAAAGGGTTAAGAGTTTAAAATCTTAAAATTAAATAAATGAGTGCTTATTATCCACCTTATGATGATCTAATGAAAGAAGGACCTATTGGACCTCCTGGTATAGGTTTTAAATTAATGAATGATGGAAATTATGATATGGAAAATAGAATTTTAAAAAATTGTGAAAATCCTATAGATGATTTAGATTTAACCACTAAAAGTTTTGTTTTGAATAAAATAGAGAATAATCATCATGAATTGAGAGATCATATAGAAACTAAATATGATGAGAGTTTTTTATCCTTTACTAAAGAAACAGGCAAGAGAATAAAAGAATTAGATGAAACAACTTTATATTCTTCAGAAGGAAAAGCTTTTGATGCAAAAGGAAAAAGAATAGGAAATGTTGCAGATCCTAAAGATGAAAAAAATGTTGTGAATAAAAGATATTTTGAAAAAAATACGTTAATATTACAGAATGATAAATTTGATGCAAATAATAAAATAATTACGAATGTTTCAGAACCTGAAAATGATAAAGATGCTGTCAATAAAATATATTTAGACAATAGAGATATCTGGGTTACTATACTAAATGATTTTCATACAGATGGGGATTATAAAAAAGTAAATTTCAACATGATGAGCTCAAAATTACTGGATCAAGAGATGCGATTATCTACAGATATGTATATGAAAATTTCCATATATATAGATATATATGATACAGTAGAAAGTAAATATGATAAAAGTCCACTGATATCTCTGGAAATCAATGGTAAGGAAATTTTAAATATTAATAGAGATGTAGTAACCTGTTTTGTTTATGGTAAACGTGATGATATCATCACATTAAAGATAAAATGTGATGGTAACGCTTTAAAACCTTATATGCATATTGAAAAAATTTCTTTCTAATAAATGGATATTGATTGGAATGAATTTTCTAGAAAAAATTTATCTGAAGATGTAATTAGAAATCTTATTAATCATGTAAATTGCGATTTAGTTTTACAATATTCAACACTGTCTGAATATTTTATTGAAGAATTTGCTCAACCTGATGATTGGTCTAAAATTTCTAGATATCAAAAATTATCAGAAGATTTTATAGAAAAATGTAAAGATAAAGTAGATTGGGTAAACATATCTCAATATCAAACTTTAAGTAACGAATTTATCGTAAAATTTTCTGATAATTTAGATTTATATAAAGTATCAATATTTCAAAATCTTACAGAAGATGCCATGAGAGTATTAAAAGATGATTTAAATTGGCTGTATATAACTAGATATCAAACATTTAGTGAAAATTTTATAGAAGAATTTATGTATAAATTAGATTTTTGTTATTTGATTAAATATAAATTTGAGCTATTACCTGATCACTTTTTTAATGTTCATTGGAAAAAAATACAAGCAATACAGATGAGTGAATTAAATAAAAAGTTTGGTAATCACGAAATAGAACCTTACCAAGAGAAAATTATTGAAGAGATATATGAAGTTAAATCAGTCTTGAGAGAGTGTGTTTATATTTTGAGACAATTAACAAACAAAGATGATAAATAAATATTTAATAAAAATGTTTCTATATAAATGGATGTTACATATAATAATGGTATGGAAAAAAAAAACTATGTCTTTCTTAAATATAGAGAATCCTACTGAAGTGAAATCTATTTTTATATTATATTGTGATACATCTCTTGAAGGAATAGAAAATTTAACTAATTTAAAAGAATTATATTGTGAGGGATATAAATTAACATCTCTTGATGAAATAAAAAATTTAATAAATTTAGAAACATTAGATTGTAAAGATAATAGATTAAAATCTCTTGATGGAATAGAAAATTTAACGAATTTAAAAGTATTAAAATGTAGAGGAAATAAATTAACATCTCTTGAAGGAATAGAAAATTTAACGAATTTAGAAACATTAAATTGTAATAAAAATAAATTAACATCTCTTGAAGGTATAGAAAATTTAACGAATTTAAAAGTATTAGATTGTGAGGGAAATAAATTAACATCCCTTGAAGGAATAGAAACTAATTTAAAAGAATTAAGTTGTAATGATAATAGATTAACTTCACTTGAAGGTATAGAAAACTTAACTAATTTAGAAATACTATCTTGTAGTGAAAACGATATTACATCTCTTGAAGGAATAAAAAATTTAACTAATTTAAAAGAATTATATTGTGTAGATAATAGATTAACTTCACTTGAAGGAATAAAAAATTTAATAAATTTAGAAATACTATCTTGTAGTGAAAACGATATTACATCTCTTGAAGGAATAAAAAATTTAACTAATTTAAAAAAATTATATTGTAGAGAAAACGATATTACATCTCTAACTGAATTAATATTTTTGCCTAGAATAAATGAAATACGGTATGATGAAGATAAAATACCCATGATGTTAAGAAGATTTAGAAATAATGTAGGATTTCCATATCGCAAGATAGGACAACAGACTTAAGAAAAAAAGGTTTTACAGATTATGAAGAATGGATGGATTTATAAAAAAAAAATGTTTACTAATAAATGGAAGCTAAAATGTTAAATGATTTACGTCCAGGAGAATATGAACTGATATCATTGAGAAAATATGGAGATTCAGTAATCATAAAGTTAGATGGTGAAGAAAAAGAGTATTACCTTCCAAATGTAAAACCTTCTGATGAATCAATAAATAAAATAAATCAGTAAAAGTAGATATATATTTATATATTCTGGTATGATTGGTGGTAAATACAAATATGAATTAGAGAGAGTTATTTATTCTATGAACCTATCGTGTTAAATCACTTTATTTTCTGACTTTAATTATGTTGAAATTTATTTTTTTCAGGACCCATGTTTTAAAAAATCTTTAGATCAAACTTTTATGGGGGGACTTATGGTCCCCCCATTTATTTTAAAGGAATAGAATACTATCAAGATTTTATGAACTCTATAAAACACGTCCGTAATTTACGGACAGAAGGATTTTTTGACGCCATTTAAAATGGCATTATATTTTTTTAATATTATTCAAATTTATAGTATCTTTTTAGAGGATTCATTTGGAAGTTTTCACGCATTTATTTAATTTCATCCTTTTTTTTTTCACCGTAATTTACCTATGTATGGGGGACTAACGGTCCCCTCATAACTCTCAAAATAAGGTAGCCCCATAATGGGGCATCTCTTTTTTCACGCATTTATCTAAATTTGGTCTAAATGTAAAAAAGGTCTTATTTAGCTATAAAATCATGTTTTTAATATTAATATGGATCGATACCTTTTTTATATATATATAAAAGATAAAAATAAGCTATAAAATATAGTTTTTAGTGTATATAGTACATGTGTGCTCATACGTTCATATATATACTACTGCCAACCACTGTATTTACAGCTCCCGTTCACTTCTAGCCATTGTAGCGCCAGCTGTTCTCCAGTTTAGAACACGCTTGAAATATTATTAAAAAAGCAACAAGGTAGAAAATTGCATGGAAACTGATCTACCACTAAAAGGAACGAATACTATAATTAGACCTCATACAATATTCATATTTTTACCTCTTTCACTTTTCTCCCTATAAATGAATATAAATAAACATCCAATTGAGCAAACTCTAATAAGTGTCATAGTGATTTATGACTGCACGAGTGTGAAACACGACATTTCTCTGTTCTTCCCAAAATCGTTCTCTTTCGGAAGCCATTTTTATTCCAAGGTTTTAATTCTGTACGAGTTTGCACTCTTCATGCAGAAAGCGTGGGATCTCGCTTCCGCAGATGTTCAGAAGATAATTTCTTATTACTTTATTTATTGTACAGGGCAGTGGTTTCGCTTCTGCAGACGATGACGCGAGGTAGCCGTAGGATGCTACATTTAATTTCGTGCAAGGAGTTGAAGGTCGTGGCGACCGATATTACCATTTTTCACAGTAGAGGGACTCTCTTGGCCCTGAGTTTTCGTGGGAGAAGGATCTCGTAATTCTCGCTCCGAGGACTCGGACACAAAATAAATCATGACCCAACGGTCATTTTTGTGCTTCGGATTATAACTTTGATTCAGAAGGAATCTTATAATCCGTGTGGGCCAAGACATTTGCTGTTATTTCAAAATTTATTAATATCTCCTTTATTTATTTCAGGTCTAATTTCGGAAAATTCTGAATAGTAGACAAAGAAGTCGAGCGCGATGACATCCGGTATGACTAGCAGTTTCGAAGAGATCATAGATTACCCCCAGCCAAGTTTGCTAAGTCTTTGAGAATTATTTGGTTGTTCTACAATAAAGACGAGTGAATACAGTCGAAAGTGTTTGGATTGTTTCCACCAAGATCATTGAGTGAGATTCGCAAATAAAAATCAACCGGTGTGTGTTTGTGATCTTCCTTTACAGTGATGTTGAATTCAGGTATTCAGTGTTAGCCGCCCCGCTCTAAATGACAGCATTTTTGGTCTTGAAAAGTGTCTGGAACCGATATCTGGTTCTCTTATTTTGAAGGATTACATGAAGTATAATCCTATTCAATATTTAAATTCCTCGAGATAAATGGTTTTCAAATTAATTTCAATGAAAAATGTCGTGACCCTTTGTGTAAAAATATATTATTACATCTAGAGATCAGATCAATATATATATCATTTTAAGTGCAAAGACCAAATGTTATTTTACAATATTAAATACAGAAAATGGCCAGAATTATCTTCAATGTTTCTATATTTTCATAAATATATATATTTAAATAAAAAAGGAGTTATTTATGATAATTTTTGTCTCATGTTTTCCCAACCTGATCTTGTTACTTTGCTGTGTGCCTGTGTGTCCAGTTTGCATTTTGTAAGCCTGGGCAGCCGGACCTGAGTTATTGCCAAACACAACGCTAAATTAAATAAACGTACTTAGTATCTAATTTCTTTCTGTTTGTGTGATCCTTGGAAGGGGGCTTAATTTCATAACTCCTTTCCGAGGATACACTTTAAAGTCTGGTGTGTGCACCCTTAATTTTCCTGTGTGACATGTAACACCTTTTCCACTGTGACATAAGCCTTCATCATAAATATGAGCCGTCATCATAAATATCGCGTCCTTACAATCGTAAGCACACTGCACAATCTTCTATAACAAACCAATTAGTAAACCATGGAGGTAAATGTAAGGAGTTAAATCTTCATGTTAAAAAAAACGCCAATATCGTTTGAGACAATAATTCAGGTGGCGCTGGGATAAGATAAGTAGGCCTGTATTGTATGCATTTCTATGGCGAAACACCTAAAATATTTATTTAGACTGTCAATTTTGCAAAAATTAATTGTTAGCACAACTCAAAGAATAACTCAAGCAATAAAGAATATTCCTACGTATTCAAAATTATTTTACTTTCCAATTCATTTTTATCTCCACATATTCTGTACTCTATTCTACAACTATGAAAAAATACTGGTTAATCATACTCATAATTAAGGAATCCTTACTTTAAAAATTATTAAAAATACATATACTAAATTCCACGCAATAGCAACGACTTTACTAACACTAGCGAATCCTAGATATTATTCTCAAAGCAATAAGAAATTTTCAAGAGAAATTTTCAAGTATCCATAGGAGTTTCATCTCTTCCTTTCTGACTCCATGTAGTAAACATTGTCCCACAAACAAGCCTCGTTTGTAGTCGCTACCAATTTACCCGATAATTCTCACTGAATTAAGCCTT
Source organism: Amaurobius ferox (assembly GCA_951213105.1). Taxonomy (NCBI): domain Eukaryota; kingdom Metazoa; phylum Arthropoda; class Arachnida; order Araneae; family Amaurobiidae; genus Amaurobius; species Amaurobius ferox. Next base: position 133,962,956 of record OX578138.1, on the reverse strand, counting down.
AATGAGTGGAACCTCAGCAAGCCTTGCTGAAATATGCAATAAAGAGTGGAACCTCAGCAAGTCGCGCCAAATATTAACTTCACATTCGTATACAATCTCTACCAACTATCTTACGGTTACTTTTTCCATTCAGTTCTATCATCTTATCTTATTCATTCTACATTGTTTTTATTTTATTATCCTCAAAACCATCACCCTCAACTTCCTAAATCGCCTTACCATCTAATGATATTATTACCACCATGTATCACGCACTTGTATGTAGCTGGTAACTGCTTTATATGTGTTTAATATGCATTTTGTTAACACTTTACAACAAAGTTGAAAAGTGTTTATGACTTTGTTCATTCTGTCTGTCTGTCTGTCTGTCTGTCTGTCTGTCTGTCCGTTAGCACGATAACTGCCGTAAAAATGAGTTTATCAAAATGAAATTTTAGTATGTTGTTCAGACGGTCTGTAGGACCTATGGGAATATAAATAAATAATATCACCCAATTAGTTTTTTATTGAACCCGGGTTGAAAAAATGAAATACATTGAACCCTATGGGACCTAATTTTTCAAACATTTTTTAAGTAAATTCAAAATTCACGAATTGCTTCGACATTTTTAGGAAATATTCACATTATCCCATAGAATATATAAAAAAAAATTCAGTAAAATATGTTAAGTAGTTTTTTAATTAAAAAAATTATTTAATATAGGGAAAAAAACAAATTCAATTAAATTCTGACTTTGGGATATCGTCCAGAAAGAAAAGAGAGAGATATTATATAATAAATATCTCCCCATTTGTTTAAACGTTTTGCATATGGGAGTGGCTTCATATTTTAAAATAATTTTGGTAGATAACAATTTTTCATTTTTTTTAAATTTTATATAACTCTTCTTGATAAATTTAATTGATGGCATTTTAAATGCACTTTCCTACGTCCTAGAGAGTTAAAATTTGGTACACAGCTTAAATTTGTTGAACATTTTATTCGACAAAAATTTGATGGATCTTTAAATATAGATCATACATTTTTTTCGAAATGGCCTGAAAATAATCCCCGTTCACTTCTATAAATCATTGGTGTAATATTGTTAAAAATTCTGATGTGGACAGCACATGTCTTTCTCTGCAGACTCATATTCGTTCTCTTTATTTATTCAATGATAATTTGAGTTTATCTGCACAACATAAGTATTTTTAATGACATTGAATTTACACGTTAAACTTAAATTTGGTTCTCATTTGATAGCTGGACTTATTGTCAAAGGTGGCGTAGCGAAAACGCGAAAAAACTAGAATATCTCAAGAACGGCTAGTCCTAGAGTAATGGGGTTAGTCTTATTCTTTTTGTTGTCAAAAATCACATATAAAATAGGAATTTAATTGATATAATTGAGCACACGTAGTCTTTTATTTTTATATATAACGATTTTTGCTGGCCATTTCGCAAAAATAGCCCGTTCCTTTTTCCCGAATCGTAGTAGAATAACCTACAAATGATTTATATACAAAATTTTGTTAAATTTGGTATATAAATCACTTGTAGGTTATTGAAATATTATACTCCAAATTTTGTTAAATTTGGTTCATTAGTTTTTAGCTAGAGTGGATAAAGGCAATTTCTGCGGCCATTTCGCAAAGAAGGCAGATTCTTTTATTGCGAATCGTACTATAATCTAATGAACATCAGGATTTCCCACAAAAAACATACCTACCAAATTGTATGAAATTCGGTCCATTAGTTTTTCAATTAGAGTGGATGTAATATCCACACAGACACACAGAAACATACACAGATACACCCTTACACACACAGACGTCTTCCTAAAAGTAGTTTTTTCGTGTTCTAGAAGTCCCAAAACGTGTAGATCCTTTGAAAATTCGAGTTCCGATCTTCGGCACGATTTCAATACTTTGAGTACATACACATACACATATATATTATCTGTGTATTATCTGTGTATCTAAATTCCGTGCCTATGCAATTACAATAGTTGTGATTTTAAATGATCCCTAAACTTTTATTATTTCTTCAAGGAAGCCTAATTTTACCATATGCAGAATGCAAATATCTCAAGCGATTGTAAGATGAATTACATAAGAATTGCTGAATTTTTTTCACACAAAATTATTTAGCTCTGGAGTCTGAAATACAAGTTATATGAATGAAATATTCATTGATTTTGCATAAAGAATCAGATGATTTATATTTCGATACAGTTTTAAATATTTAAGTATAATAAATTACTGTAGTACTGTGATAATGTAAAAGATATTACCACTGAATGAATCACATTTTAGAAATTTTTAAATGAAATTACATTTCAGTTGGAAAGTGTTTCATAATCAATGCTTATGCATGATTGATCTTTCTTGTTTATTCTGCATTATGCTCAGAAGTAATTTGGCTTCCCTGAGGCACCCTCCTTGCAAAAGGTTGGATGTCTGTTTTCAACCCGAACGGCTAGGAACGAAGCCCTCAACAGGGTTAAATAACAACAAAACAATGCCCAAGTGTGGATTATAAATATAACTGTAAATTCTACTTACTAAAGTTTCAGTGTCGCTGTACCACTACGCCACGTCACGCTACGCCACGTGTACGATTTTCTAAAGAGAAAATCGAGTAAGTTAATCGAAAATTGAGCCGCAAACTCAATGGGTCGGTTCAGTTTGACAAAACAAAATAACCAAAAAGTATCAAGAATAATCGCTAAAGGTTTTAAGTCATAACAGATATGTGACATCCTTATTTTATTAGCATAAGATTGTCCGAAGAGGAAATATTTTAATGATGTAAGAAAAAATTAAATGAAAGAAAAATGAATGAGAATTTTGTTACTTCAGTCTGAAAAACCACTTAAAACTTGTAATAAAATACGAGCTAACTGAATTTATAATATAATTGCAAAAAGTGTACACTTACGAAAGTTAATTATAATATTTTATCTTCTACAATAATTAGAAATCTTTAATTCCGTTTCAAATTTAATTATTAAAATGGCTTTCAAATAATCCGCATGAAGAAAAAATAACCATTATATTTCTTGAAAAAAAAAACATTTATTGTATTCTTATGCTTTCGTAGTGCTCATGCATGAAGTGAAATTAAGTCTTTTTAAAAATTATTACGACTATATATGATTTTTAAAAACAATAATTTTTATACAAATTTTTCGATTTTAGATAATGTTATTTTGTTCTCTTAAATATGTGCATAATCCGTTTTAATGAGAGTAGCTATTTCGATGTAAAGTAGTTCTTTAAAATGAATAAAAACTGTTTCAATATTTAAAGTTTAAATGGTTGTAAAAATTATTTTGAAATTTTAAACCTTATTAAAGTAACAAAGACTAATTAAAGTAAGCAATATATTATACAATTTACATATTTACATTTATATGCAAATAAATTAACCCATTTCGAAATTTAAATATTAAATATTGTAAATAAAACACGAAATTGTAAATAAAGGAATTTGGGTATATAAATATTTAATTGTTCTTCATTCCAAGAGGAGATGGTTAGTTTGAATTGTAGATAAAACACTAAATTCTTGAATTAAAATTTTTTGAAAGTAAACAAAAACATTTGAAATGCAATTTTAATTATTTCAAATTAAGAAAAGGCATTTGAGAATTTAAATATTTAATTACTGAACTGGTTTACAACTTAAAATCTAGCCCAAATAAGGATAAATAAGCATATGTATATTTCGGGAGTCAATTACATTTCCTTCATCAGTGTAAAAAGTTGCCCTTAATTGGACCTAAACGCTCAAACAAGGGCAAGGGTATGTTTGCCAAATTGAACTTTGAGAAATAGCATCTCCATATAGCTGCACCATCTAGTGAGACTAAGGAAAAATAAAAGTAGAAAAACAAACAAAAACAAGGGCATATGAACATGAGACGCGAAAAAGAAAAATAAAAGGCAGAAAGTAAACTCAAAGAAACCGAAAATTAAACATGATCATGCCTTACCTGCGAGAAATATGTAGAAATTTAAAAAATATTTAGCAAAATTGTATTACTAAATTTTTTTTAATATGACAAGATTCTGGGAAATCTAAATCAAAAACTGAACATAACTATTAGATATTAGATGCAGTAGAAAAAATCAAACCCGTGGTTTGTTATCCAACAATGATTAGCCATAAAAAATTAATTATTTTCTTGTTTTTTTACGCAATTTTGATGTTCTTATGCCCCAAAATTGAACTTTTCAATAGGAGTCTTAAGTGAATAAAATGTAATTTATTTATAGAGAAGAATATCACTTTAAAGTCGATTCTTTTCGCACATTTTCGTATGCAAAAGAGTTCCCTTATGTGGCGTCTGAAGATTATGCTCTACCTGTATGACGATGATGCACTCTGATGCTCGCTGATGCATAGTACCTAGGGAAATGTTTCGATATTCTCTGAATTTTAGAAATATTTTTATTATTTCTTTCTTAAATTTCATAGTTTTGATAAATTAATAAAATGCAATTTATGTCATCCTAATCGGACGGCAAATGAGGAATCTATCGACGATGAAGCCTTTGGATTAAAGCACTTGCATTGCAAGTAAAATGTTATGCAGATTAATTTGTCCTTACAAATCTGCTTTTAAATCATTAATTTAAGAGTTCATGCTAATATAAAGTATTATTCAATTTCAATATAGTGAACAGTGAAGAGGATATTGCTTGCTTTCTTGAGTTCTTTTAATTTCCCAGAGGATCAATATAATTATATATAATTGGATGTATCCAATTGTAATCTGTAATTAATTTCTCCATGGCATGTCTTAGAATACATATATTTTTATGCATTATTAATAAAAACTATATAATATAAAGCAAATTTTCCTCTAAATTTTGCGTATAATATAATATTACTTTCACAAGACATTACTTTAATTGATGCAAGAGCAACTCTAAAAGCATAAAATTTATTAAAAGAAAACGCATCGGTTTATTGCATTTTTAGTTTATTTTTTTACAACAAACTTATTGGAGCATATGAATTTCAATTAATATATTTGTTTGATTAGAATATATTTTATCAATCAATGTCTTTGTCTTCCTTTTTCCGAAGTATAAGACCCAGTCTACAGGAACAAGAATCAAAAGCAATAATCTAGTTATTCTACCTAATGCACAAGTAACAGTATGCAATCATCTGTCTTGTAGGATGCAGAAATCCAGCAACCCTGTAAGAAATAAAAACATTTTTTGATGACGACAAAATTTTTTCCAAGATATGCTATAGATAGGAATCAGATAATGACTGATATGAATTCATCCTCATATTCTGGAGGAGGTAAGGTGGATCATTTTTGATTCACACTTTCGGTACAAAAATTTTCATTGAAATATCATTTTACTGGGATTACCTATAAATAGGGCTGATATTATGACTGATGCAGCCTCAAATTTCGCAGGGGGCTGAAAGACTCATTAAGGATTTCCACTATCGGCAATGGAAATGCGACTTCTGATTCAAAAATTCACGTTTTCTTTGCCACATCTATTTCTAAAACTCGATAATAAAGTCTAGATGATGAATGATATTAATTTAGAATAAAATATTGGAGTAGTTAATGGGTGAGGATTCACATATTTCTTTACGGAATAGCTAAGAGTAAAGGCATCACATTCATGCGTAATAAAGATAGAGAACTTTAGATGGAATAAAGAAATTTTCGAATTATGTCTTATTATAGGATTTACAGGGTAAGAAGACTTGCTAGATTGATGTAGACATGGATGTAATAGTAAGGAGTTTAAACTTCATATTAAGAAAACGCCAATATCGTTTGAAACAATCATTCAGTTGGCGCGGGGGTGAGATAAATAGTCCTGAATGGTATGTATTTCCATGGCGAAAGGTCTGAAATATTTATTTAAACTGTTAATTCTGTAAAAATGAATTACTAGTTTTCAACTACGTCTCTCTACTCTCGAAGTCATTCTGTACCTCTTATGTCACACTCGTAGTCTACATATCAAGTTGTTCTTTTTATCCAGCGAGTCGTTGTGTAAGTCTCGTGCTCCTTAATATCGAGCTGTCCATCCGTTTCACCAAGTGTCCTCGTTCTTATGTCATAGGTTGTGGCTCTTTTTTGCCTCAGGACTGTCACTCCCCTTTTGCTCTCATTTGCGGCCTTCAGGTTGACGCTACAAGCTTCTTCTCAATTGGTCAATCTTTTACCTGATGTCTTTGCTTCACCTATTCTTAGATTCGTTCGACTCCTCTATCTCGACACCTCTAAATTTAAGATATTGGTTGACCTTTGGGTCAGCCTGTCGTAAACACTTGCGTCATTGAAACTGGTCATTGATATTGTCTGACGTATCAGACACAACAAATTACTGGTATAAAGCTGTCTAACAATACTTAGTGTGAGATTTATTTCTGGTCTCATAGTTATATAGAATCTGTCGTGGGACAGTATAGGAATTTCCTGTTGCCACTTCACTTCTAGAAAGTATTACCCCCCCCCCCTTCTCTCTTTAGAAACGGGTGACATTCCATGGCTATGAGTAAGAGACCAGCTGCAGTGGTGAGAAAATGGCAAAGGACGCTATCTTATTTTTAAATAAAATGGACACCTGCATGAGGGCTGGAGCCCCCCAATTTTTAGCCAACCCTTTGGAAGGGGCCAAATCCAGCGATTCGATGGAGCCCGGCCGCGTCACTGAATTTATGGGTTTTCGAACCTATAGCGGCCAAGCGTCAGCTATGGAGCCCGGCCAGGGGGTTGTCCGAGGTCCCGACGTGGAGAAGCAGAGCGGAGAGAGAACTCAGTTGGTATTTTTGGACGTTAAGTGCTGGTCGTTCTAAAATCGACGGAGGTCATCCGACACGATGCCGTCCTGCCCGTGCCTAAAAGGGGTAAGTCCTTTTGTCCTCTCCCACTGCAGACTGAGTATTAGAGAATAAAGTTTTAGAGTAAAAGGGGGAATCTAACAACTTGATAATTTAATATGATAATTAAAATTAGAGAGAGAGAAAAGATCATGAATTTGAAATTGAGCATTGTCTTAATGTATACGACTGAGCAACTGTAAATGTTATATAAATTATAAGAGGTTATTTGTGTGGTTTTAAATTTTAAGTAACAGGTTTAAATATAAGTATTTTTAAAATAAAAGATTTTATTAACTTTTAATTTTGTATTTATTGTGTGTTCTCGTGATGCATTTTCCAATTAATCAGAACCTGGAGATATGCTCGGTAATCGAGCAAGTGGCGTGCAGAAATACGATTAACGGCCAAAGTGTAATTGAAGTTTTTCAGCGGAGCCACGCCACATATTATGGCGCCGAGACCAGTCTTGCGCACAGTTATCAAAGTGCCTCGATTAATATCTGACTGGATAATTCAATTATTCAAAATTCAAAATTCAGAGAAATTTTTTTTGTGAAATGAATATGCATCATGGGAAGATCTTTGTAATATTGTAAATAAGAAATGAGTTAATATTTAGTAATTTGAAAGTATATATAAAAATTGTACAAGATGCCGGATACAAATAGTACAGAAGCGCCCGAGCAGGGAGGCGAGAATCAAAGTCGTTTACAGGGGTTAACCTTTTTACTTGGGATTTTCGAAGGAAATGCTGAAACAGACTGTAAAATATTTTTCGATCAATTTTATTCGATAGCCAAGATAGGAAAATGGACCGAACCAGAGAAACTCGTAGTATTAAAGTCGCGTTTAAAGGGAAATGCATTAAAATTCCTAGCGAGTTCGGCGGAATTACGTAAAGAAAGTTCGTACGAAGTACTAAAAGAAAGACTACTAGAATTTTTTTCACAAAGGACTAGCATAACGACACGCCAAATGCAATTTACGCTAACTAAACAATTTGAAGGGGAGAGCGTCAAGGCATTAGCACACAGAATCAAATGTATCACGCTGGCTTATCTCGAAAGTGCAGGTGATTTGAGTAGCGAGGAGTTGGAAAAAATCATTGACCAATTAAGACTAGGAAAAATTTTGGACGCACTAAACATGCAAATTAAGAGAGAGGTGCTAAAAGCAAACCCATTATCCTTCGAAGCGGCGATTGTAATAGCAGAAAATATTGAAAACGCAATAGCAATTTCTCCACCTGAAACAGAAGCTGTAAACAATATTGTCACACACCCTGGACCACCGGCTTTACAAACTGAAATCGAAAAACTACGAAAAGAACAGGAAAGTGCTAACAGATATCTGTTAGAAACATTAGGCGAACAAATTAACGCACTTAGATTGGAACAAAACACACCTAAAGCTAGAACTTCTAATAATAATATCCCTAATGATATGTTTTGTATATTTTGCGGACGCACAAACCATCTGATGATAAATTGTAGACTATATAACCGGGATAACGAAATGCGTAGATCCCAGAGTGCACGCCCACAGCAGTTTAACAACCAGAGCGAAGGGCAATATACGCAAAGAGAAAGGCAGGGGCCAGCTAACAATTTCAGCCGCGCTAACAGTTTCCCCCGCGGAGAATACGCAAGGCGAAATCCGGGGTTTTCACGTACATTTAGAGAGAATACATTCCCCAGAAGGTCTTTAAACTAGAGAGGGGCGGCAATTATTATAAGCTCCCAGGAAACCCGCCCCAGTTAAGCTACGATGGATTTGGTTATGTTGATGACCAGGGAGACATAAAGAATGCACGAATTCATAAGGATAGGAAGGTGTATAAATACGAAGTAATTTCTGCTTTAGACGAAAAATTAGGAGAAAAATCTATAAAATTACCTACAATACAAGTTATATTTAATAAAAGGCCCGTTGCAATGATGATAGACAGTGGAGCGACGATTAGTATAATCGGAAAAGAAACATTCCAAAAAATAAGAGAAATATGTCACATTAAATATTTATCTAGATCAGTCACGATTAAAACGTTGGCAGGAGAAAGGCTAAATTATATAAACGTTATACAAGCGTCATTTAAAATTGAAAATAAAACCTTTAAACACATATTCTACGTTACTACCGCCAAATTTCCGCATAATTATGCTGGGATAATCGGTTTTGATTTTTTGAAATTTCATAACGCCATTATCGATACTAAACAAAACATAATAAAAATAGATAATATAATAATCCCTTTAGGAGAGCAAGAAAGCGTGCTAAATATAATTTCAGATACAGCAATTAGAACGCGCAAGAAAATTAAAATAGACCCGCAAGAATCTAAACTAGTTGAAATTAATTGCACTTACACAGAAAATAAATTAGAAAATTATGATTTTGAACCTAAAATTTTAAAACAGCCTTTAAAAATCAACCCAACGATTTTTCACTTAGAAACAGAAGAGACTAACCCAAATAAATTCATGTCAATTAAGAATGAAGGGTCACATAAAATTACACTTAATAAAAACACTTTGATAGGGAAATTAAAATACAATATTAAACAGGCTAATGAGGAAATTCACCTTATAGATACTACTAGGAATAAAATAGAATTGGAAGATAGAATATATAAAATAAGAGAAATTAGACGGAACGAATTACTGGAAACAGACTTTAACTTAGGCCACATGCCAGTCGATCAGAGGAAAGATTTATTAAAATTATTAATGGATTACGGAGACGTATTTTCCAAAAATTTAAACACTTTAGGATGTACAGAAGTAGTAAAACCTAAATTTATTCTATCGCACCAAAATCCGATAGAAAGTAGAGCTTATGAAGTGCCATACGCTTTGAGAAAAGAATTAAAAAGTCAAATTGATGAAATGTTGCAAGCAAACATAATTAGGCATAGCGACTCTAATTATAGCGCACGAATGGTTCTAGTGAAGAAACAAAATACAGATAAATTCAGAATTTGTTTAGATATAAGACTTTTAAACAGTATTTCACAAAACTTTAATTATCCGGTGCCAAGAATCCAAGATATAATGACAAAACTAGCAGGTTTCGAATTTTACGCAAAATTAGATTTCCAGAGCGCATTTTCACAAATTTTATTACCAGAGGAAGAAAGACATAAGATGGCATTCACAAGCCCATATGGAAGATTTGAATATAACAGATTAATATTTGGACATAAAACTAGCGGCGCGTGGTTTCAAAAAGCTATAGATATCGTTCTTAAAGATTTACACGAACATGACATTTACGCATATTTTGATGATGTGGTTTTAGCGGCACACATATATGAAGGATTAAAAGAGAAATTAGATCTTGTTTTTCAAAGGCTAAGGGATTTTAATTTAACATTGACACCGACCAAATGTGAATTCTCTAGAGAGAAAATGGAATATTTAGGGTTTACAGTGACTAAACAGGGATTAAGTCCAACTGATAATAATACAAAAGTAATTCAAAATCATTCTATACATTATAGCAAAAACCAATTTAAAACCGCTTAGAAAAAATAGCATCAAGAATTCGGATTGAACTATCGTCACAGTGCATCTGGAGAAGAAGGTATTACCAACCCATATATATACAGTTGCATTTACATTATATTCACTTCTAGCTTTTGTAGCGCCAGCTGTTTTCCAGTTTAGAACACGCGTAAAATATTATTAAAAATGCAAGAAGAGGGAAATTTGTATGGACACTGATCTGCCTACAAAAGAAACGAATACTATAATTAGACCCCATACAATATTCATATTTTTACACAGAGTATTCTCTTTCACTTTTCTCCCTATAAATGAATAGAAATAAACATCCTACTGATCGAACTCTTAGTCGTTATCATAAACATCGTGTCCTCACAATCATAAGAGCATGGCACAATTATCCCCAACAAACAAATTAGTAAACATTGTCCCACAAAAAAGCCTCATTTGCAGTCACTATTAATTTATCCGATAAGTTTGGTTCAATTAAGCCTTAACGACTGGAACCTTGGCAAACCTTGCTCAAACATGCATTAAAGAGTGGAACCTCAGCAAGTCTCGCCAAATATTAACTTCACATTTGTAGACAATCTCTACCAACTATCTTACGGTTACTTTTTCCATTCAGTTCTATCATCTTATCTTATTTATTCTACATTGTTTCTATTTTATTATCATCAAAACCGTCAACCTCAACTTCCTAAATCGCCTTACCATCTAATGGTATTATTACCGTCATGCATCATGTACTTGTATATATAGCTGGTAACTGCTTTATATGTGTTTAATACGTATTTCGTTTATTCTGCATTATGCTCAGAAGTAATTTGGCTTCCCTTGGGCATCCTTCTTACAAAAGGTTAGATGTCTATGTTCAACCACCACGGCTAGCAACAAAGCCCTCAGCAGGGTTAAATAACAACAAAACAATGCCCAAGAGTTGATTTTAAATACAACAGTAAATACTACTTACTACAACTTTTAGTGTTGCTGTCCCACTACGCTAAGCCACGCTACGCCACGAGTACGATTTTCTGAAGAGAAAATCGAGTAAGTTTCTTTTAGCCGCAAACCCAATGGGTCAGTTCAGATTGTCAAAACAAAATAACCAAAAAGTATCAACATTAACAGCTAAAGGTTTTAAGTCATAAAAGATATGCGATATCCTTATTTTATTACCATAATATTGTCCGGTGAGGAAATATTTTAATGCTGTAAGAATAAATTAGATGAAAGAAAAATAAATGAGGATTTTGTTACTTCAGGTCTAAAAAACCACTTAAAACTTGTAATAAAATACGAGCTAATTGGATTTATAATATAATTGCAAAAAGTGTACATTTACGAAAGTTAATTATATTTTGTTTATCGTCTACAATAATTAGAAATCTTTAATTCTGTTTCAAATTTAATTATTCAGATGGCTTTCAAATAATCCGCATGAAGAAAAAATAACCATTATCTTTTTTGAAAATAGCATTTATTGTATACTCATGCTTTTGTAGTGCTTTCGTTTCATGCATGAAGTGAAATTAAGTCTTTTTAAAAATTAGTTCGAATATATATGATTTTTAAAAGCAATATTTTTTATACTAATTTTCCGATTTTAGATATTGTTATTTTATTCTCTTAAATATGTGCAGAATCCGTTTTAATGACAGTAGCAAACTCGATGTAAAATAGTTTTTTTAAAATGAATAAAAACTGTTTTAATATTTAAAGTTTAAATAGTTGTAAAAATTATTTTGAAATTTCAGAGCTTTGACTATTTGGAATAAACATTATATTTTACACTTTAAATATATACATTTATTTGAAAATAAATTAACACATTTCGAAATTTAAATATTAAATATTGTATCTAAAGCACTAAATTGTAAAGAAAGGATTTTGGGAATTTAAATATTTAAGTGTTTTAATGTCCAGAACGAGATTATTAGTTTGAATTGTAGATAAAACATTAAATTCTTGAACTAAATTTTCTTGAAAGTAAACAGAGATATTTGAAATGTAATTGTAATTATTTCAAATTAAGAAAAGGCATTTGAGAATTTAAATATTTAATTAATGAACTGGTTTTCAACATAATATCTAACCCAAATCAGGATGAATAAGTATATGTATATTTCGGAAGTCAACTACATGTCCTTCATCAGTACAGAAAATTTCCCTTATTTGGACCTGAACGCCCAAAAAAGCGCAAGGGTATATTTGCCAAATTGAACTGGTGAGACAACATCTCCATATAGCTGCAACATCTAGTTGGAGCATATGAATTTCAATTAATATATTTGTTTGATTAGAATGTATTATATAAATCAATATCTTTGTCTTCCTTTTTCCAAATTATAAGACCCAGTATGCAGGAACAAGAATCAAAAGCAATGCCCTAGTTATTCTACGTAATGCAACTGTAACAGGATGTAATCATCTGTCTTGTAGAATGCAGAAATCCAGCATCCCTGTAAGAAATAGAAACTTTTCTTGATGGCGGAAAACAATTTCCATGATATGCTATAGATAGAATTTAATGATTGATATGGATTCATATTCATATTCTGGGGGAGGTAACATGGATCATTTATGATTCACACTTCCGGTTCAAAAATTTTCTTTGAAATATATTTTTAGTGGAAGGTCAAAATAAGGCTGAGATTATGACTGATACAGCATCAAATTTTATAGGGGTTAAGAGACCCAATAAGGATTTCTACTATCCGCTTTGAAAATGCCACTTCTGGTTCAAAAATTTAATTTTTCTTTGCCACATCTATTTCTGAAACTCGACAATAAAGCCTGGATGATAACTGATATTAATTTAGAAAAAAAATTCGGAGTAGTTAGGAGGGGTTCACTGATTTCTTTACGAAATATATGAGGTTAAAGACATCACATTCATCCCTAATAACATCAAATGGAATAAAAGAAATATCGAATTATGCCGATTTATAGAGTTTACAGGGTAAGAAGATTTGCGAGTGTGGTGTAGACATGGAAGTAAAAGTAAGGAGTTGAAACTTCATATTCAAAAAACGCCAATACCGATTGAAATAATCATTCAGGTGTCGCTGGGGGAGTTAAGTAGTCCTGAATGGTATATATTTCTATGGCGCAAGGCCTACATTATTTATTTAAACTGTCAATTTTGTAAAATTAAATTATTAGCGCAAGGCCAAGTAGAACTGATATAATAAAGAATATTCCTACGTATTCCAAATTATTTTGCCTTTCCATTTATTTCATTTCCATTTATTTTGTACTCTATAATACAACTATAAAAAATACTGGTTAATTATGCTCATAATTAGGGAATGTTTAATTTCAAATAATCTAAAATACATGCACAAACTACTACGTCTTTATGTTGTGTCAATTAACAATAGAAGCTACTTTACTAACACTGGTGACATCTAGATATAATTCTCAAAGTATTATGGTATGTTCAAGCTCTTAATGTTTTATCTCCTTCTTTCTAACTACATAGATGCATGCTTACGAATTTTGAAATTATTATCTTTTAATTAACGGAAAATTAAGCCAGAAAATTTGAGGTCCCTAAACGAAAACTGATGAAGATCTTCCATATAGTTTTCATTTTACTTATTGTTTAGAATTTAGATATTTATCAGAGTATGATCTAAAATAAATAATAAATAGATTTAACTTAACGTATGAGTATCTTATCATAAGCTAATTCTATAAGAGGCATGGATTTAAATTTAGATGGTGTTAGACTGAATGATTCTTGAAAAGCTCACCAAATAATGATAAAATAACAATCCTTATTAATTTCACTAGTAGCAAAAAATAATAAATGCGTTTAGCAATTTTTTGCTATAAAATTTAATGCTCTTATGTTATAAAATGGAAGTAATGTTTCGATATTCTTATATTAGTTAGTTAACATTTTTAATAATAGCATGGAAAATTAAAATTATTAGTTTCTATTTATCTTGAAACACATTTTCAATAAAAGTTATTTTTTTTCTTCTTTTACGCAGCGTTCTGGATCATAAAATATTAATTCAGTTGCATCTGGATTTTAATGAATATCTTTCTCTTCATGATGGGTTTAGAAACGGAAAATGTATTTTTTTAATATCGCAAGGAACAATAAATTTTTACTTAATAACATTCCTTTTAATTCAATGCCTCGCATACTTGATACATTTAATTCTAATTGCTGCATATATAAAGATACACCTCCTAGGAACGGATTGCTAGAATTTTATAACACTAATTAAAAAAATGTCTACGTTCATATTCTAATTAATTCATTTCGACGAGATTTTTTATTCATTTATAGGGGCATGCTTAATGCTCCAAAAAGCAGATTATTGTTGTTTTTGCTCTTGATTAAAACCAAATATTTCATACGACAAAAATTCGTTTTCATAACAAGATTAAAATATATGTAGATTAAAATATAGCTTATATGTTTAAAATATGTATTGTTTATATATACTCAAATGGGATGTTTTTAATATACTGTTACGACGTATTCTATGGAATCGTAAATGTACGCTCAGGATACAAGAATGAGACCAAATTTCTGGATAACTAACAAGTTTATTCACAGACTCAGCGCAAACAGGAACAATATACAGTGAAACAGCACTTAAATGCTTCACTGTTTTAAAAAATATCTGGCATTATTCTCAATATTAACAAAAGTAATTTCACAAAATGACGTGCCCTATTCTCGAAACATTTATAAAAATCACATTTCAACGTAGTTCATATCACGTCAACTGCTCTTCAATGGAATGATGACTCATTTTATAGTCTCTATATAGAAACTTCTGGGATTTTCTCATATCTCGTAGAATAATTCGTATTTCGTGGTCTTTCTCGAATCTTACAAAAACCGCCAATGGGCATAAATCTGGCAGTCCCCTCCTTACTTCAGCTTTTGGAAACCATAGAACTAGATTCACGCCATGGAAAAACAAGGAATTACGTGTGTTTTCTCCATCTGGTCTTTGAAAAGGACGAAAGTAAGAAGGTAGGAAAGATATCTCTAAGCGTTTTACAAGTTCACAATTATACGGTTTTGACTTAAATAACTTTTGAATCGCGATATTAAATTTGAAGATTTTTTGATTTAGTCTTTAATGTAACTTTCATTACCCTGTATCAAATGTGCAGTATAACAATAATTAAAAATCTGTTTCAATTTGTTTGCTCAGGGGCTTATACTCTAGAACGGCTAAATGGCTTTGCATGCAGATTTACTGGTTTACTCAGCTTAATAAAGACTAAGTTTGCAATTAAAATTTTACTAATTTTGTACTTCTTTAAAAAATTAAAATTCCTATTATACAGGGTCTCCCCAAAAAATTGAAACGCGCTTTAATTCTTTACTTTTCTGAGATATGTGGGCATTGTAAATTGTAGAAATGTTGAAAGTAAGGTAGGAAATAAGACTACGTTAATGAATTAGTATTCCCATTATTTTTCAAAATGTTACAAATTTTAAATTTTTATACGATCCCCTTAGACGAATGTGGTCAATCAGAAAATTTTTATTTTTAATGCATCAAGATCCTTAAAAAAACCCGCATATCTGTATCTTTAAAATCAAATTATCAACTGAATTATGATAAAGGAAAATCTGACTTATGCCAGACCGTATTTCCGTACCAAGTGAAAGGCTATTTCATTAGTGAAAATAGGGATCATGAACAAATTGACGATGGAAATAGTTTAGATAAAAAAAAGTTTTTGAAATTATATAATTATTGAAAAAGTATTTAGTTACTGAAAAGTTTTAAGAATACGTGATTGCATCGTAAGCCTACGAGGAATTCGCAAAAATGTCTCCTATGTATTATCATCCTGGTTTTTTTTTGTGACATGTTACAAATTTACATTTCTAATTTGATATAGGGTCCCCATTCACAATGTTCAATTTTCACTTAAATATAACTCGCTGAATTTTAAAGATTAAGAGTAGGGTATGGGTATGACTCTGGGACAAAATGACTATGTCATTTTGCACCCAGAGTCATACCCATACACTACTCTTTCCTCCATTTTTTTAAAAACCTGGACAACCTCTTAAGACTAAAAATGTATAAAATCATACAAAAATGTATAAAATCATACAAATATGCGTATTTTTAAAAAAATCAAAAATCAAGAGAGTTTTAAGACTCTAAATTACTAAAATTACTTTAAAAATGAGTTATATGAACATTATAGAGACCAAATCTATCAAAAATTGACACTTTTCTCCATTTTTTTTAAACCTGGACAACCTCTTAAGACGAAAAATGCATACAATCATACAAATATGCGTATTTTTAAAAAATCAAGAGAGTTTTAAGACTCTCATACATTTTAACTTAAAAAATGAGACATTATAGAGACCAAATCTATCAAAAATTGGATATTTTTTTCAAAATACACTGTTTTTAAAGGGTGGGGTACGAGACCCCTCCTTTTATAGAATTATAAAGAATTATAAAAATATCAAAATTAAAAAAAGAGGCCTGGTCAAGTTTAGATATTGATGATATAACACGATCAGGATCGATGATATCTTTTTAAAGAATAAAAAAAGACTATGATAAATATATAAAGAAGAATATAAAATTGAAAGATAAAAAAGAAATGATAATATATTATATATAATAATAAATTATCAGGTAGGGAAACATATCCCCACCTAAATATGATACAAGATCTTAAGAAAATACTTCAAAAATGATTAAGCTTTCTCTTATTCATATTCGTATTTATCATCTATCATACCCCATCAGAAAGTTTTCCATGTTTATTCACTGCGAGTCGAAAGGAGAGAAAGTATTTACATTTCTAATTTGATATATTGTCCCCATTCACAATGTTCAATTTCAACCTTTACTTTGAGTAGAAGTAGTCTTGATAACGTCAACTCTCACATCCTTCATTACGTAGCGTTACGATAAGGAAAAAAAAATATTTATTTTGCTTGTCGGAGATTTGTTTTGCAAGATGGCGCCATCAATCGGACTCCCTATTTAAAATTGTATATATTTTTATGTCATAATCATTATTTTCGCTATTTTTTGATCAGATAAATTAAAACTATAGATCTTTTAAAGTATACTCGCATTCTGCTTGAAAAATGACTCGTTTAAAGTTGTTTTTAGTTTTCTATGTAAAGGTTATATTAATGAATTGTTCTTCATATGTCGGGTACCCATGGCAGAACGGCTAGCACGCGGGGCTATAAACATCAAGGCCCCGGGTTCAAATCCCGACCTCTCCCGGGTTGATGGTTTATTGAACTATTGCCGGAGCCAAAAATGACATGTCAGCTGCTCTCGTCGTTGTTCCAATAGAGCAGAACTCATCGAGATTTAATAAGTGGTGGGTTGAATCTTGTGGATTCTATGTCCTATATGTTATATGTTCGTATTGTCCTTCTCTCTTCCTAGGCCTGTGGGCCTGGTCCAGGGGGCGATCTGGAACTCTGATTCTAGAATTCGAAAACAGCTGTTGGAATCAGACTTCCAGATCACCCCCTGGGCCAGGTGGGCCATTTTGCTATTTTTTTAAATAACTGATAAATATTAATAACCAAATGGTACAGTATCAAAATTATCTAAAATTCTTCTTTTATCATATACAATTATATGATACAATTATATCTTTTATCATATACAATTATATACAAACATGTATCTTTCATTCGTTTTATTCACTCTAATATTTCTATCTTTTTGTATTTGAAACTGATTTATTTCTACATCTATATGTTCAGTTTCAACTGTTATTGTTTTCTTTCTTTCATCGAAACTGAGCTTAGTTTCACTCTCGTAACTCATTTTAAATCCTTTTACTTTTCCTTTTACAGATCCATCATTAAGAATATAACCATAATCTTTACTGGCTCCAGAAATACCAGGATGTCATATATTTATCTTCTCCTAATTCATCTGTCCATTCTCCCAACATACAACCTGTTTTTACTTTATTAGTATTATCATCAATATAAACGATACTATCTGTATCACAATACATTACTTTATCTCCTAGTTTATCAAGCATTTTATATAATCTTTTTCTAGCGGAACTAGTTGTAAAAGCTGCTATATAAATATTTGTATTAAAGTTATTCTTGGAATATTAACTTTCATCTTATAATCCATTTGTACACAATCATCATTTAAAAATATGATATTCAAATGTTAAATTTTATCATTCAATATAATACTATAAAAATCTTGCAGCTCTATTACCAGCTCAGTTTGTTTCATATTTTTTCTTTGTCCAAACTTACCCCATAAAAAGTTTAAACAGATTTTGGCTATAAATCTCATTCCTGGATTTTCTTTTATTTCACCTAAATCAATATCTAATTTTTCTTTGACAATCTTTTTATAATTATTAATGTATGTTTCATAATATTTTTTATTTTTAAAATCTTTTGGTTTTTTTAATTTATCATTGGTTTCTAATTTAATTTTTAAAAACATATTGACATACTCTTTGAATAGTTTATCTGTTTTCTTTTCAAATTGCCAAACTTCACATATATTTAAAATTTTATATCCTTTTTCTATAGCTAAATTGACTTCATCCGTAGTCCAAGTACCTATAAAGTTTCTTTCATCATCTGTATGATTATATAATTTATTTCTTATTTCATAACACTTTTTACATTTTTGCTTTTCAGTATCTGTTTTATAATGGTAGCATTTAAATGTTTTTGAACATGATTTACACAAACTAAATATCAATTTTTCTTCTTTATAAGGTAATACAGGATGATATAATTTTCTAGGAGGAAGTACTTTACACTGTATCATCCCAAACCAATTCTCATCATATTTTTTAGGATTTTAGATCTTTTTAGGATGCCCAATTGGATAATAATCAAAATAATTTACATTTGGATAGAGTGAACATACATCAATATATCGACCTTTCTCTTTATTTTTCATTTCATATTTTAATTTAGTTGGCTCACATCTACCCCCATAGAAGGCATCTCTAGGATCAAAAGGTGCTATAAAATCTCTTTTCCATTCTTTTTTCATATACTTTTAAATTTCTTTATCATTATCAAAATCACATTCCCATATCTCAATAAACTCATATCCTGCATCTTTTATCTTATTATTTATCTTTTTTGTTTTTTCATATAAATCTGTCATACATATTTGATTTTGTTCATTTAAAGTAGATTTTCTGTAACAACAATAACATCCATGCCAATGACAACCCTGAAATTGATATACAGTGTAATGCCAGAAATGTAAAGTAATAAATATTTGGAAGGATTAAAAAATAATGGAACCAGGAATGCGGGCGGATTATCCCCACGCTAAGCAGATGGGCGATAATATACAGGTGGCCCCATATCTTACATACCACGCCCATGTTTACATACCACGTTAAGCCGTTTGGCGGCAACTGAGACGGCGACGCCATGTCTACGGATTAGCCCTCAGCTCTAGATTTCAGCACGTGGACCGCCGACCGAAAAAGGGATATAAGTGAGAGTTGCTCGAAGTGGGAGTCAGAATTGGTCAAGGCAGGCTGTTGGATTTAGACTAGTCAAGAAGAAGCGACGGTAGCAGAGTTAAGAGTTGTGTGTGCGTCTCTGATATAGGAATTCGAAGGAGAGCTCATGTTCATCTGGTATTGCAAGTGTAAAGTGTGACAAAGCATCGGTGTTACCCAAGTTATATGAAAGAAGATCAGGTACCGTACAATTAAACTATATGAGGATAACCTCTTTGTCTAAATTTGTGTTTTTAAGGAAAAGCTAATTAATGCATCCCACCACGTGCTCCAAACAAATATCAATTCATCTGGCATTACACCCCCCGAACTACCATTGAGATGTATTCCACTATTGTGATATTTATTTAATTTGTAAAACTAAAGAGTGTAAATTGAGTATGTGATAAATAAATGTTTGTTCCTTTACTATTAACCTTAATTTTTAGTTTGTTAACTTAGTATCCCGTTAAGCACAGAAATAGGTGGGTTTTGCGGCCACCAACGCAATGTACACAGCAGTAAGTTTTAGAACAGATTACATGTAAAATTAATATACTAATAAATAATTAATTTAATGTAAAATGCATTTTTTGACAATATTAATTTTAATCAACAAAATTAATAATCGGCACATTTGGTGCTCGTGACTTTAGCAGTAACGGGAATAAAATAAGGATTTATGAAATTAATAAAAATAAAAGGAATAATAATAATAAAAAATAAATATTGATAAGGTTGGACAACTGGTGGCGACATAGATGATTGTGAAAATATTGTGCACAATTCTCATTTCTCCTTATGTTATATGTATGATTATGTAAAGTTTTATCAATGAAATGGAAAAAATGGTTCTTTTAAATGAGATCAAAGGTATAATTAGAAAAATGGGATATAGGAATGGGACCAGTTAAAAAAAGTGGTGAAAAGTTCAATTATAACAAGGAGTTCAAGTTTGAAAGAAGATTCAAAAATATCAAATAAAAATTATAGTAAATTAGATAGAAATAATAAAAATATGGATATTCCAGTAATGCAGATCCTGCCATTATTTAGTGGGAGTAAGGAGGAAGATATAAATTTCTTTATAAAACAATTTGATGAATTAGCGGAGTTAGCAAGTTGGAAGGAAGAGCATAAAGTGGTTATCATTAAAACCAGATTAAAAGATAAGGCTATGCAGTTTTTAATTCAAAACCCTGAATTACAAAACGAAAAGGAGTTTGATAAAATAAAAATATTACTAATAAATAAATTTTCAAACAGAATAACGATAACGCAAGAACAGGACGCTTTCAATAAAATAAAACAAACGCCTGATATGTCAGTGGACGAGCTTGTGCTAAAAATAAAAAACGCAGCGCGTAAATTTTTGAACCTTAAGGATACAACAGATGGAGAGGTAGAGAAAATAACCAATAAAATAATGTTGGGAAAATTCATTAGCGCATTACGCCCTGATTTGGCAATTGAAGTGAAGAAAAAAGATCCGCAGCGGTTTGAAGATGCCATAAAAGATGCCGAACTGTTTGAAATAATTCTTAATGATAGGACTCCAGAAGAATCACATAACGAACTGAAAGAAATGTTACTTACAACACAGGTTCAAGATTTGACTTTAGAAATTAATAAATTAAAATTGCAAAATATACCAAATCAATCCATGGAACGAGCTATTTTTTGCATAGGGTGCGAAAAAAATGGACATTATTTCTCAGATTGCTGGTACAATGAGTGTAATACTGCATTTGCAAGGAATCCCAAACGAATGAATTATCAGCAATATGGGTTGGAGCAAACAAATTATATCAGAGGAAACAGAAACGAAAATCGCAGAAATTTTGAACGAGGAGGATATAATAGAAATAATAGGGAATATCAAGGAAATAATAATGATCAAAGAAATTATTACGATCAATTAGAAACCAACGTAGAAAATAGAGAGAGGCAAAGTATAAGAGGAAATTTTAGGGGGCGCAACGGAAGAAATATAAGATCAAACACATATGAGAGAAACAATAATAATAGTAATTTAAACTAAGAGCTGGAATTTGGGACCAAGGAACGAATCGTACAAATTCCAGAGAAATAAATAAATTCGGTTCACAAACATATAGAAATAACAAAAATGGAGATGACTGGCAAAACTATACAAATTTGGAGAGAGGACAATATTATGAAAATAATGATAAAGCAAAATATGATACCAAAAGTATCCTTTCAAGCGAATGTGAAAACGTATCCAGCCCACAATTACCGATGGTAGAAATAGATTGCAAAGGAATAAAAATAATAAGTGTAATTGATAGTGGGGCTCAAGTTAGTATTATAGATTTGGAAACATTTCAAAAACTAAAACAGAATAGAAATGTAAAAATAAAATACATAACCAGAAGAGTAATACTTCAGACGTTTACTAAAGAAAATATAGAATTTTTAAATTGCATTCAATTTTCATTTAGAATTGGGGAAAAGGCATGCAAAAATTATTTTTTCGTGACAAATCAGAACTTTCAGGGGCAATATAAAATGCTTTTAGGCTACGACTTTTTATCCTCACATAAAGCAATTTTAAATACAAAAGATAACGAAGTACAATTTGGGAATACTGCGATTAAATTGTATAAAAGTGAAAATACAAACCCAATACAGAATTCAAAACAAAAACCACAAAGCCAGGGAATTCGCGATGAAAATAGATATAATAGTAATTATGAAAATTATAATACTGATGACGACGAATATGAGGGAATAAATAGTTGTTATAATGAATCCAATAATGAGAATGAAGATAGAATAAGCGATGATAATGATGACGACGAATATGAGGAAATAAATAATTGTTGTAATGAATTCAATAATGAGAATGAAGGTAGAATAAGCGAGGATAATGAAAGCGATAACGATAGAAAAAACGCTAATATGCAAAATTGTAGCACTCGCGATAATGTAAATGATGAAAAATGGTTACCAAGTTCTAATGAAAGTAATAAGAATAAGAATGTTAAAAAGAAAGAGGAAAAGCAGATTTTCGCTAAATTGAAAAAAAAATAACATTAAAGCCAGGGGAGTCAGAAATAGTCCAATTGATTTTGTCACAGGAATTAAATGAGGGACAGGATGTTTTATTTTCTCCAATAAAAATGGCAAGAACATTAATCACGGAGGAAGCGATCCAAAGTATAGAAAATAAAAATAAGATTAGAATGTTGTTATACAATGAAAAAAATTGCCAAATTACACTTAATAAAAATATGAACGTGGGTATAATAACAGAACAAATCGAAATTGTTGATACAAAAAATAAAAGCAGTAAACCCACGTTGGAAATTAATAATATTCAAAATTTAAATAAAACAGATTATCAACAAATTCGGGAATTAAGAAAGAAATAAATATCTCCAGACGATTTTCAAGTACAGCACTTAAATAAGGAAGATAGAAATAAAGTTATTGCATTAATGATGACCAATACAGAGGTTTTTTCAAAATCATATGCTATCCTAGGTAAAACATCAGCAATAGTACCGAAAATCGAACTTATGCACAATTATCCTATTCAGAGTCGACCATACCCAATTCCGAGAGCAGTACGAGAAATTGCGCAAAAAGAAATTAGGGAATTATTGGAAAATGACATTATTGAAAGTTCACAAAGCACGTACGCTAGTCCCATTATTCTTGTAAAGAAACCAAGTAAACCAAATGAAGAACCTAAATATAGACTTGCTATTGATTATAGGGCCATAAACGCGTATTTACCACTTTTGCCAATAAACTTACCAAAGGTGAAGGATATATTACAAAATATCGCTGGTAGTAAAATTTATACAGTTATGGATTTGAAGGCGGCGTTTTTTCATATCGAACTAAGAAAACAAGATAGAAAGGCCTTAACGTTCACAACTTTTATGGAAAATTTTAATCCTAAAAGAATTCCGTTTGGTCTTAAAAACTCAGGAGCATATTTTCAACTTTTAATGAACAAAGTGTTAGGAGATCTATCAGAGTTAAAAATATACTTTTACTTAGATGACTTAGTCATATGCGCACAAAATAACGACGAAATGTTAGAAAAAATCAAAATTGTTTTCCAAAGATTGAAAGAAAATAATTTAACACTCGACCCGGCGAAGTTACAGATATGCAAATCGCAAATTGAATTTTTAGGATATAAAGTAAATGCGAATGGTATAAGCCCATCAATAAAAAACTGTGCAAAAGTGCAAAATTTCAAACAACCCCAAACGGTTAAACAAGTAAAAAGCTTTCTTGGGACAACAAACTATTTTAGAGGTCTGATAAAAAATTATGCACAAATTGCAGAACCGTTGGTAAATTTGACAAAAAAGAATGTTAGGTTCGAGTGGAATAATGAATGTAGAAAAGCTTTTGAAAAATTAAAAAATGCAATTTTTAAAGAACCAGTTGTAAGACAGCCTGATGAAGTAAACCCGTTTGTCTTAACTACGGATGGCTCAGGTAAGGGAATTAGTAGTATTTTGATGCAAAGGGTAAATGGAGTCGATCATGTTATCGAATTTTATTCAAGACCTGTGAACCCGGCAGAGAAGCGTTATCCTGCAATAAAGCCAGAATTGCTAGCTATACACGCATCCTTACAACACTTCAGAGAATATCTGTTCGGAAGGAGTTTCACCTTGCTGAGTGACGCAAAATCCCTTATGTACCACATACAATTAGATAAAATGCCAAATATCATATCGAGGTGGCTAATTGACATAAGTCAGTATGATTTTAAATTCAAATATCAAAAAGGTGAAAATAACGCAAGTGATTATTGCTCGAGATATGTATTTGACAATGATAACCAAATCAAATATGTAAATACTTTAATTAAAAATGATGAGATAAATGTGGAGAAAATATTAGAGCAACAAATGGTAGATGAAAAATTAAGTAAAATTAGAGAGGAATTACAAAAAGGAAGAAACCGATATCACAATAACAAGGTATACTATATTGATAGCCAAAATAAACTGTTAATGGTAAAGAAGGAAAATAAAAGACAAACGTATAGGAAAATAAATGAGAATAAGATTGTAATACCGCACTCGCTAAAGGGAAAGATAATAGAGATAGCACATTTCCCTCATTTCGGAGTAAAAAAGACATACCAATTACTTTCAAGAAAATATTTTTG
The DNA here is from genome assembly GCA_951213105.1 of Amaurobius ferox. Classification (NCBI taxonomy): domain Eukaryota; kingdom Metazoa; phylum Arthropoda; class Arachnida; order Araneae; family Amaurobiidae; genus Amaurobius; species Amaurobius ferox. Next base: position 133,937,941 of record OX578138.1, on the reverse strand, counting down.
GATTGGGGCTTTCCAAGACGTGGAAAATTTTTGTAAGTCTTGTAATCAATGCTTATTAGTAAAACACAAAAATATACCACCAGCCAGACTTCAGGCTATGCCAGAAATATTAAAACCAGGAATATATTTACAACTGGATTGCGTAGGAAAACTACCGCGCAGTAATGGAGGAAATAATTTTGTAATTACAATTGTAGACATGTTTTCACGATACTTTGAGGCCTATGCAGTCAGAGACATAAACTGCTAAAACAATAGTGAATAAGCTAACAAACTTCGTGACAACTTATGGAGTTCCAATTATTATTCAAAGCGATAATGCTCAAATTTTTAAAAGTAAAGAATACATAGATTTTACAAATGCATTAAATATTGAAAGGCGATACAGTTCGGTTTATTTCCCAAGTTCTTTAGGTCGTTGTGAAAGAATACACAGAGACCTGAAACAATGTATAATGTGTTTGTCAAAGACTACGTTTGAATGGGATGAATCTTTAAAATGGTAAGTTTTATGTGAACAACACTATTAACAGTAATACAGGATTTGAGCCTTCATTCCTGTTCTATCTTAGAGATTTATCATTGCCATTTGAAAATATTAAACAAACAAACATACCAAGTAAGGAAGAAATAGATATAATGTATAGTGATGTAAATAATTATAAAAATTATGTGGCACAGCATTTAAAAAATATAGATAAAGTCGTGAAAGACGCATCGGAACAACAAAAGCTGATAAATGACAAACAAATAAAGAAATATAAAATAGTGAGAAAAAACGATATATTTATAGGAGCGACAGTGTACCTAAAAAAGTTCCTAAAACCAAGGGTATTAGAGGATCGATATGATGGACCATTTAGAATTACGAAATTAGTCCGAAATAATAATGTTATAATATGTCTTAAAAGTGATGAAAATAAAACTTATAAAGTGCACATAAATAAACTATACATGGCAGCGGAGCGAAAACAATATTTGAAAGATAGTGACGAAAGCGAATCAAACCACACACACACACAGGACAAAGAAAAAAATCAAAATGAGAAAGTGAGTAGAAATAATGATCAAAGTCAGATTAAGGAAGGGAAGGTCACTAAAGAAAAGCAATTAAACTGTGAAAATAATAGAAATGATGATGAGGTTTGTTATAATGCCAGAGGGTATAATTTTCGCCCTCGAATTGTTGTAAATAGTAATTTCATAAAACAAAGAATATGAAAAATATGTAAAAAGTTTGTAATTAATGTCATAAATAGAAAGTGATAATTGAGTGTATATGTATATGTTTTTATGTTTTAAATTGTGGATATAAGTATATTTCAAAAAGTATGTTATGTATTTCTGACATTACATATATGGCAAGTTCAAAAAAAAAAAGTGAAATAACAAAGTAATTTATAAATAATATGGTAGTATGGAATTCAACCATAACCAAGAATCGGAAGATGATAGTTGCACTACTACAATATGTTACAAAATGAAATGATAACAAGAAAATGTATAATAATAATAAAGTAATGAATGCTGTTATGTAATGATATGTCGTATGTAAATAATTATGTAAAAGGAGAAATGAAAATTATGCATTGCAAATAATATATATCAAAATTTACAATTTAATAATAATGTGAATGTTGGTAATCCTCATGTAATTTATGGTACATTATGTCAATTATGAATAATGGACTAACTTGACAGGGAACTATCAAGAAACTACAAAGAACTATCAAAGCTATGAGTTGTACGAGGCTAAAAAGTGGAACTCAGCCTTTCTCACGATGGATGAACTTATGTGTTTGCGAGGAACCATTGTGAACTTAATTTCTTACCACTGGGGTGAAACTGTGGGAGAGTAACTTTTGGACTTTTTTTTTCGCGGGGGGGTGAGAATGTAATGCCAGAAATGTAAAGTAATAAATATTTGGAAGGATTAAAAAATAATGGAACCAGGAATGCGGGCGGATTATCCCCACGCTAAGCAGATGGGCGATAATATACAGGTGGCCCCATATCTTACATACCACGCCCATGTTTACATACCACGTTAAGCCGTTTGGCGGCAACCGAGACGGCGACGCCATGTCTACGGATTAGCCCTCAGCTCTAGATTTCAGCACGTGGACCGCCGACCGAAAAAGGGATATAAGTGAGAGTTGCTCGAAGTGGGAGTCAGAATTGGTCAAGGCAGGCTGTTGGAGTTAGACTAGTCAAGAAGAAGCGACGGTAGCAGAGTTAAGAGTTGTGTGTGCGTCTCTGATATAGGAATTCGAAGGAGAGCTCATGTTCATCTGGTATTGCAAGTGTAAAGTGTGACAAAGCATCGGTGTTACCCAAGTTATATGAAAGAAGATCAGGTACCGTACAATTAAACTATATGAGGATAACCTCTTTGTCTAAATTTGTGTTTTTAAGGAAAAGCTAATTAATGCATCCCACCACGTGCTCCAGCCAAATATCAATTCATCTGGCATTACACCCCCCGAACTACCATTGAGATGTATTCCACTATTGTGATATTTATTTAATTTGTAAAACTAAAGAGTGTAAATTGAGTATGTGATAAATAAATGTTTGTTCCTTTACTATTAATCTTAATTTTTAGTTTGTTAACTTAGTATCCCGTTAAGCACAGAAATAGGTGGGTTTTGCGGCCACCAACGCAATGTACACAGCAGTAAGTTTTAGAACAGATTACATGTATAATTAATATACTAATAAATAATTAATTTAATGTAAAATGCATTTTTTGACAATATTAATTTTAATCAACAAAATTAATAATCGGCACATACAGTATTATTGTAAAAACCATCTACTTTATAAGTTTTATTGTCTAATTTTATATTTTTCTTTCCTCTATTTAAAGCATGCTGTATATTTATTTTATGTTTTTGAGATAAATAATCTAACCAAGCAATTGATTTTTTAGTGTATTGATCTTGTTTGATGATCTCTTCATCTATAGCTATTGTACCCTCAGGTACAAATTTATTTCTATATATAGCCATACAAACACTTGCTAAAGTGATATATTTAAAAGGATCTATATTAGCTAATTCTAAAAATAATCTTCTCAATTCTAAACATCCTTTTCTTAAAATATCTACATTAGACCTACAGTATTTTATAATTTCTTTTTGAAAATCAAAGATTTCATTTTTTACAGATTTGTACCATTTATTAAACAATTCTCTATCTTCTAAAGTCATAGTATCATGTCCATAATAGTATTTTTCAGGATATTTTCCTATATAAGTTTGATTTTTAATAGTGTTAAACAAATGAGGAAAATGTCTTTTTGCTAATTCTGTTAATCCAAACGTTTTAGGAAATTTTCTTAATGGAATCAATGTAAAATTAATAGAATCCATAAACCTTATATTATATTTGATTGTATTCATATAAATGAGTTTATTTCCTTGATAGATTGTAAAAACTTTAATTTTATTTATAAAATGGTATTTAGATATAAATTGAAAGTCAAAACCTTTCCCACACATAATGAGCTAATACGGTATAACCTGCATGTTTCTTATCAAATAGCCATTTACAATAGTCGTTAAATATGTTTTCTTCTCCACTAAATTCTTGATTTATAATTAAATTGACTTCATGATTTCCAGTCTCTTGACTCGTTTCAACGTCAAAAAACATATATTTTAGTGTAAATCTTGAATATTTACAAGCATCACACCAGCTATATCTGTTATATCTTTTGTAATTACATTTGTTTTCACACATACTACCATACATATAATTTTCAGGAAATCTATGTTTTTGACATATATTACACCATTCTTGAGTAGAACAGATATTTATACAGGTTCTACCCTTACCTTTATTTGTTTTCATATAACACCTATGATCTTTTGAGACCCATTGTCTACAATTTTTACATTCTCTCACTCCACATTTATGATCTTCAGGTGTTCTTTTATCTCTGTTGATATTTCTCTTACATTTGAAACATTTCCATAGCCTTTCACAAATAGACAATTTTTTTAATTTATTTTTATGATTTTCAAAACAGTTTTCGCCTTTAAAACTTCGAAAACATTCATTACACTGGATATCATCTCCATCACAATTACTTTCTATCACATTTTAATAAATATTTATGCTGATCGCTTCTTTTATAACTCACCTTACAGTAATCACAATAATTGTATTTTCCTAAAAATCCTGTAACAGATGTAATGGTATCAAAATGATTTCCATTTTTTTAAATGTAAATACAAGTAGTTTTATATGTACCACTGTATATTCTTTCATTAAAATTTTCTCTACAAAATATAGTAATTTGAATATTTAAGAATTCTTCAAATTTTTTAACATGCTCTAAATTACAAATATCTAAAGGAATATCACACATTTCATGTAATTTTTCAGCTAACGTTTTTTGTAATATTCTTCCTTTTTTAATATATAGAATGACATTTTTATTTAGTTTTTTACAGTTTAATTTTTCACATAAAAGTTCAGGATTTTGAATAGATAGAGCAACTACAATAGATCTAGATAAACATATATTATCGTTATTTTTAATTTGACAAATACTCTTTTTGTTTAGAATATCATCATCTTTGAGAATTTTTAGAAGTTTTCCTCCGTGTGGTAATTCTATGACATAAAAATCGAATGTACATTCTTTAATATTTAATTCTTTGTATTCAATTTTATGTGTTAAAACATCTAAATAGGTATCATAAGCCTCTCTAGTTGGCATCATTTTAGGATGAAAAGTTTGATCTAATGCAGGATTGTGTACTATAATATCTACTTTTCCTTCTATTTTTCCAATAGCTTTTCTAAATAAATTCTTTAAAATATTATGATATTGTACAGGTTTAAGTTCATTGTTTTCTACAATTTTATAAATATACCTATATGTATTATATTTTTTAATATATTTTTGACTAATTTGAACAATTTCATAATCAGGTTTAAATAAATCTTCAAGATCTATTTCTACTATTCTTTTTCTTTCTTTTTTTACCAATTCTCGATCTTTATATTTCAAATCAAAATAATCAAATATATTCTTAAGTTTACGCCTATTTTTAGGTTCATTAATAAATTGTTTCAATTGTTCTGTAAGATCAGGAGTAAATAATTCTTTAAGATTCACTTCTGTTTTAATCTTTTTTTCTTCTTTTGGCTTAAATACCTTATTATCAAATTTCAAATTAAAAAAATCAAAAATTTTCTTAATTTTATTACGTTTTTGAGGTTTTTCAATAAATATTTTTTTCTTTTTTTCTAAGTATTTTGATATATCTAAATTTAAAAATTCTATTAAAACAGGTTTATATTCTCCAGTGTTTCTTTTATATATTTAATTAATAATCTAATTAAGTCATACTTTTTACAGCCTTTAGATTGTTTAATATTCAATAGTTTTACTCCTTTTCTAAGCTCACCAATAGTCTTTGACTTCAAACCAAATATATCCTCATTAATAACTGCAAATAATTTTATTTACAGTTATTATTTTAAATTATGGTATAGAAAATTATACGAGTAGTAAATTAACGTCACTTGAAGGAATAGAATATTTAACTAATTTAAAAGAATTATATTGTGAGGGAAATAAATTAACGTCACTTGTAGGTATAGAATATTTAATAAATTTAGAAATATTATCTTGTGGAGGAAATAAATTGGCGTCACTTGAAGGAATAAAAAATATTATAAATTTAGAAAAATTATATTGTGGAGGGAATAAATTAACGTCACTTGAAGGTATGAAAAATTTAACGAATTTAAAAGAATTATATTGTGAAAAAAATAAATTAACGTCCCTTGAAGGAATGAAAAATTTAACGAATTTAAAAGTATTATATTGTGGAGAAAATAAATTAACTTCACTTGAAGGTATAGAAAATTTAACTAATTTAGAAGTATTATATTGTGGTGTAAATAAATTAATGTCACTTGAAGGAATAGAAAATTTAACTAATTTAGAAAAATTATATTGTGGAGTTAATAAATTAACGTCACTTGAAGGAATAGTAAATTTAACTAATTTAGAAGTATTATATTGTAGAGAAAATGATATTACATCCTTAAATGAATTAATATTTTTACCTAGAATAAATGAAGTATGGTATGATGAAGATAAAATAAATTTACCCCCAATTTTAAGAAGACGTCATAATAGTGTATATAAAGACTCTCAAATTGTACATAATACATATATTCAAAAATCTTTGAGATAGACTATCATAAAATTATTAAATACAGAAATTAAATATCATTTAGTTGAATGCATTAACGTATTAGGTATAGAAATTAAAAGACACTTACTAGAGGTAGAATTCCATAATATTAAATTTAGAGAGATATTAGTCATTGTGTTTAATAGCATTTTAAAAAATGAGAATAAAAACGACATAATAAAAGTGTTAAAAGATGAACTAAAAGAGGGTGATGATAAATGTTTTGTAGGGAAAGTAACTAGAATAATTAATGTACTAAATGGATTTAATCCTGATGTTTCTATTACTATTTCTGATAATGAACAATAAAATATTATAGATGAAAAATATTTAGAGAGTCATAGTCTGATGAAGAATACAGAGAAAAACTCATAAAAGAGATGGAAGAAAGAGGTTTTACAGATTATGAAGAATGGGTGAATTTATATTTATAAAAAATGTTTACTAATAAATGGATGAGTGTTTAGGTGATATTCGAGCTTTAAATTTTACAAATTCTGAAGATATTTACTATTTGACTTATCTTTGTAAAGAATTGTATGATATGTATATAAAATATGATCATACTAAAAAAATATTTTCAGAAAGTTTTCAAAGGTTGACTGTATTAATTGAAAAAGAAGAAAATGAAGATATTAAATTGAATGGATTAGGAGTTTTATATGTTATTTCAAGGAACATATTCTATTATGATTAGATTCCTTAGGTTATGGGTGAATTTATATTTAAAAATGTTTACTAATAAGTGGAAGAGTTTAATAGACTTAGAGATTATCCTAAAACGTTTAAATTATGTGATTTAAATCCAGGGAAATATGATCTGATATCATTGAGAAAACTTAATACTAAATATGGAGATTCAGTAATCGTAAAGTTAGATGTGGAAGTTGAAGAAAAATAGTATTACCTTGCGAATAAACATGGAAAACTTTCTGATGAATCAATAAATAAAATCAATAAAGGAAGATATATATTTAAGTATACGGGTATGATAGATGACAAATACGAATATGAATTAGAGAAAGCTTAATCATTTTTGATGTATTTTCTTAAGATCTTGTATCATATTTAGGTGGGGATATGTTTCCCTACCTGATAATTTATTATTATATATAATATATTATCATTTCTTTTTTATCTTTCAATTTTATATTCTTCTTTATATTTATCATAGTCTTTTTTTATTCTTTAAAAATATATCATCGATCCTGATCGTGTTATATCATCAATATCTAAACTTGACCAGGCCTCTTTTTTTAATTTTGATATTTTTATAATTCTTTTTAATTTTATAAAAGGGGGGGGGGTCTCAACCCCACCCTTTAAAAACAGGGTATTTTGAAAAAAATATCCAATTTTTGATAGATTTGGTCTCTATAATGTCTCATTTTTTAAGTTAAAATGTAAGAGAGTCTTAAAAATCTCTTGATTTTTTTAAAAATACGTATATTTGTATGATTTTATGCAATTTTCGTCTTAAGAGGTTGTCCAGGTTTTAAAAAAATGGAGAAAAGTGTCAATTTTTGATAGATTTGGTCTCTATAATGTTCATATAACTCATTTTTAAAGTTAAAATGTATGTAATTTTAGAGTCTTAAAACTCTTTTGATTTTTGATTTTTTTAAAAATACGCATATTTGTATGATTTTATACATTTTTAGTCTTAAGAGGTTGTCCAGGTTTTTAAAAAAATGGTGAAAAAATAGTGTATGGGTATGACTCTGGATGCAAAATGACATAGTTATTTTGTCCCAGAGTCATACCCATACACTACTATTAAGATATGTGGTTTTTTTAATGATCTTGGTGCATTAAAACTAAAAATTTTCTGATTGACCAAATTTCTCTAAGGGGTCGTATAAAAATTGAAAGATGTAACTTATTTATAAATTAATGGGAGAACTATGTCATTAACATAATCTTATTTCCTATCTTACTTTCTACGTTTTTGCAATTTACATTGCCCGCTTATCTCCAACAGGTAAGGAGTTAAAGCGCGTTTCAATCTGTTTGGGACACACTATATATATATTTAAGAGCCTTAGGATGGCCTGTGGCACCGACTGTGATGTGTAAATGCTAGACTTTAGGCATAGCCGGTCGTATACATTCCTCAGGTTATGTTAACTTAATCTTCGTATTTATATGACATGAACATAACTTGAATAAAAATGCCGTTGATGTCGCCAGTCAGCCTAACATTTTGATGCGCTTTTGATTTTTACAATGACGCAATTTATTACTTTAGCAGTTTTATATTTTAGTCTCACAGTTTAATCATTCTAGATGTTATGAACATTAAGAAAAAAATTAAGTATTTTTTAGACTAAAAAGTTTCTCAAAGCGGTAGCAAAAATAATCCAAGAAAACAGCATGTCGAAAAATGCCACAATAAGTGAATACATATATGCACATAACATTAAGACAACATTTGAATAAAAATACAACTATGACTAAATTAGGCAAGAACATAATTTTATTTCCTGAATTGATCAAATGAAAGTAGAATGAAGGATTCTCTACAAATTACACAAGATATTCTTGTTTACTTTCTGTCTGTTAAATTGCATCCTATCATTGAATTTAATCTGTTAATTTGCATCCTTATCAATACTGGTAGATAAGAGATATTTGTAGTTTTAATATTATATATTTTCACACTTTATTCTACATCGTGTGCATGGTACTGCTGCCCTCCCTGTGTTGGCGTTATTAGTTACATGTTTGGGTAATAATAACAAATTGCAACACTTGACATATATATATAAAGACATTATTGGTTAATTGGTATTGAAATGTTCTTTTTTTATTCATAGTCATTAAATATCTCTGGTAAATCGAACATTTGTTTTCAAAATAAATTCCAGAATCTGCTAATGAAAATTGGTAGAACGTCAAAGTGGTATTATTACACTGGGAGATTTTCCATAAACGCTTTAGAATGCTTTTTAATGTTGGCAGCAATTTTGTCGCACGAGGCGATGAGTTTAAGAAGCCCTCGTACACTCTCTACTTACTATTTTTAAATTTGAAATTGGCTGCAGGACTAATTTCGTTGTTCAAGACAAATATTCATAAATCTACAAATCTGCAGCACATTTCGAGGTTTTTCTTTCTATTTGGCTGAAATCGCCGTTAACTGATATTTGCTGCAGATTTTGCACAACTGGTCCACCGCTATTAGATCCTACAATCCAGTATGGGAGCATGATTCCAGGTTTCGGAAATGCTTCCTGACAGTTTGTTCTGTGACTGGTACCACAATAATACTAAAACAAACGGTTGCTTGTAAGACAAAATCTTACACAAATTTCTTATTCAGAAGCTGTAAGTTAGATGACTATAGTTGATTCGAGAGCGTTATAAGACCTTTTTTTCAGGCCAAAATAGTACAGTTGGAACACTATGTACCCTTAACAAAAGCATTTAGCTCTCAGCTTTTGTTCGTGTAAGTTCGTTCCTATAAGGATTTTTAGGGTCACACTGTATATCCATAAACTAATCAATCTGTGTGACGTTCCTTACGTGTTTTTGGTTCAGTGTTCAATATAGAGAAAAATTTAATGCTTTTCTAAAGATTTCTCTTTTTATATTTTTTTATTATTTTATTATTTTCATACAATTTTACTGTTACGGTATGTTCATCAATAAATATATTTTAACATTTGTCGTTTTTATATTTAGATATATTTTTCCTTTTCATTTTTTTATTTCTTTAAATTCGATATTTTTACAAACCACCTCCAGAGACCTTTTACACTAAACCATACCTTTGTTCAGGAAATATTGATGATATGTACCTACAACTAGTGCTGTTTTAAATTTTAAAATTTTAAGTATCAAGATATTTTTCAACCAGAATGTTAATTTATGATAATCGTTGATTACAATTCGGGATATCATTAAAAGCACAATATTAAATAAATGTATTACGATATAAAAAAAATTAATTTCACTCGATTGCTGCTTCAGCATAATACGATAAGAAAATATAGTCGCCATAAATGTTTAATTTCTCCCATTGACTGAACAAAAATTATGAAAAATTTTCGCAATGTAAATGGTTATTTAACATCTTAAGGGAATTGGGTATAAATGAAAAGAAATGCATAAAATAAACTTTTCGTAGTGTTATCCCGAAAGACTGAAACATATTTATTTGATAAATATATGCGAACAGTAGAAATGATGTTTAATTTTGTGTGTAATAAAATATTCCATAATAAAATCTGTAATAAAAAATATCAAATCAATTTTCAATTATCAAAATTTACCTTGAGGAGTTTAATTTTAAGATTATATAGCTTATCGTAATCGCGAATGCATATTGAATAGCTACATTTCTTTCCCTACATACATGGTGTAATGGATAGAAAAAATATTGAAACGGGGTCAAAAGTTCAAATTCGAGATTTGGATATCCATGTGTGTTTGTACGAGGTATCCGTGTGCCTGTGGGCGCAATATATCATAGAATAAACCGTTTCGAAAATATATTTGGTACGATTATTACAATCAGTAAATACAGGAATTTTATATTTACTTTAAACACAATCGATTCTTATAAGCACATCCTTATTTCCGAATGAATGTTTTAAAAAAAATCATTACAAAATGAGAAATTACTTTCAACTATAATAAGTGAATAATCATTGCATACTTAACGTATTTAATTCCACAGAAAATCGAATGAAAGAAATGTGGAACGTAAGCATGAACACATCTCGGGATATTGCACAATTTTCGAACGAAGTTTTGAAGAAAAATATGATTAAAAATTACTACCGTTTATACTGTTAAATAAGTAACAATGTTTTATATGTTATTTTTTTAAAAATAAATGACATAAGCTTTAGAATAAATTAAATTTTTTCGAGATTGTGTAGGTTTTCCTAATAAGTTTATTAAAAAATGCATAAATTTAAAAAGTAGTAAGTATCATCTAATAGTTTCACTTTCCATATACAGTATTAAGCAACAAATCTCTTAGCATCATTCACGTGGGTCTAGTTTGTTCCGTTTAGTAGAGGATAACTTTTTGTTATAGTTTTGTATTTTGATTCCTGAAAAGTCGCACATCGTCATTTCGTTTGCAGGATATTCATGAAATATCACTCGATGAGAATTCTTCAGGGGATTTTTATGTTTGGACTTATAAGTTACCAAAAATATTTCATCGCAAAACATGTCTCAGTCCTTATTAAACATTATTTCGCTGAAAATGTAAAATCATTGCTTGGAAGACACTCATATTGGGGATACCAGCAACCGTGAGCCGATTTTATTCTTTTCTTTTATGTTCATTAGCATGAAATAGCCGATATCTGCAATGTCAGCAATAAACTTGCTATACACCACAATTTTTGGTAACTTCTATGGTAACTGACAATTTCAGTTCTTTCACGTGGCCGGCTACGTGGAAGGAGTGAAACTGATAGTTCTCATAGAGGGTTCAAAGCTGTCTAGATGAGATCACATGGATAACGCATCAAATTATTAATTACATAACCAGAGCTCTTTCTGTTATTATTAAGTCTTTCATCAGTTGCAAAGTAAATAAAAATAGGTGACGATCTTGAGATTTAATATACAGGCCACAACCGCGAGACAAACTGTGCATATTAATCCTTTTTAAAAACATCGATATATTTAAAAAACATAATTAAATTACAAAATACATAAATGATAAAAGATAAAAAAAATTACAGGGTAGCCAACAGATATGTCGTCAGACGCAAAAGAATACAGGCACTAAATATCCAAAAAATCATACAAAGATTTAACACTCAGTGAGTTGAGAACGAGATCCCAAGCATAACTGAGGACATGGACGGGATCAAAATTGCAAATAGAATCACGGTAAATATAAATGAAAATGGATTCATAAAGTAAAATAGTACGGCTGTTATTGCAGCCAATTAAGAGAAAAGTCTTATCGAACATAAGTTGACAATTATCCTTAATAATAAAATGTGCAAAGCCGTGGACAGTTTTCTATTTTTAACATCGCAGGCATGCTCAGGTAATCGAATAACGACAGTACACCTTGTTCTACCAATGTAGAAGTTATATTTATTTTCGGCAGATAAAAGGGGGACAACGTACTCCCAGCCTGACACATGAGGTTACTTTTATCCTTAAAATTTATCTGAACAAATACGATTAAATAACGTAGTAATGGTAGAATGGGCGGGTTTAAACTTAAAATAGTGATAAAATTGAAATGAGGACAGAAAATCGCCACATAAAAAAGAAGACCAGTAGGGATACAATGCAAAGAGTTCATCATAAGTAATAAACAAACTTATACACTAGTTCGTCAGCTGCGAAGCATATAAACCACCTTAAAATTACTATACCACTTCCATAGAAACACCCCAAAACGCTGCGTCAACAACCATATGAAGAACGGCAAGAGACTTGACAAATTCAGAAGCAGAGCTGCGACTGTTGACTTCCATAGACATGCTCATAAAACACAGACATGTCCTCCAGTTCCTCTCTCACACTGTCCATGCCCATATTCCTACATCGTTTCGGATACTTATTCTGTTTCTTCTTTCCAGGCTGTGCGGCTTGACAACTAAGCAAAATGCATCATAATGAACAGCCGGGAAAGTAAATTTTCTAAGATCGCTAAAGGGCGACGCAACCCCACCCATAAATCATCTATTATTAAACATTCAAAATACATCAAAATGGCAGCAAGGACAATCATCCTCAACACCTGTGGACAGATAAACAAATAATCAATCATAAGCAAACATGGATATAAACAAATGACATATTTGACACAAATAAAAAGCAGTATCTTAACAACCATATGTTACCACAATTTAAATATTAAAACCAATAACACATAAAAATTGAAACAGTAAAATATCCCTAACTGAAGCTGGAACATATTAATACCAGACACAATTAAAATTTATACAACAAAACTAAAAAAACCCACAATACAAAAGATGGTCAAACAGTCCAAAAAGCTGCTTAATAGCCAGCCAAATAAAAATCTACTTTAAAGTCAAATAAAAATCAACTTTGAATAACATAATTCTTTTCGTGTTATGAATAATAAGTAAATGATAACCAATACACCAATCAGAATCAACATAAATACAACTAATGCCTACATTAAATTAGCAACTATTTAATACTTTGTTCAAAATAATAAACATTAATACCCTATTGGCATTCAAATTACAGGTACAATGATCATTAACAAGACTAAGTAAAACATATGTTTAAAAATTACGATTAACTAGGATTTAAAAATATGATTTTAAAATGTTTTTGTTATATAGAATCATTCTATACATTATAGCAAAAACTAATTTAAAATCTCTTGCAGATAGAAAAGAAGGCACTACCATCCACTATATTTACAGTTGCCCATTCTCTTCTAGCCACTGTAGCGCCAGCTGTTCTCCAGTTTAGGACACGCTTAATATTTTATTAAAAAAAGCAGCAGGGAAGAAAATTGCATGGAAACTTATCTACCTCTAAAAGAAACGAATACTATAATTACACCTCATACATTATTCATATTTCTGCCTCTTTCACTTTTCTCCCTATAAATGAATATAAATAAACATCCAACTGAGCAAACTCTTAGCCGTCATCATAAACATCGCGTCCTCAAAACCATAAGCACACTGCACAATCTTCTACAACAAACCAATTAGTAAACCATGGAAGTAAAATTAAGGAGTTAAATCTTCATGTTAAGAAAACGCCAATATCGTTTGAGAGAATAATTCAGATGGCGCTGGGATACGATAAGTAGTCCTGTATTGTATGCATTTCTATGGCGAAAGACCTAAAATATTTATTTACACTGTCAATTTTGTAAAAATTAATTATTAGTACAACGCAAAGAATAACTGAAGCAATAAAGAATATTCCTACTTATTCAAAATTATTTTACTTTCCAATTCATTTTTATCTCCACATATTCTGTACTCTATCCTACAACTATGAAAAAATACTGATTAATTATACTCATAAATAAGGAATCGAGAATTTCAAAATTATTAAAAATACATATACTAAATACTACGCCTTTCTATAGTGTCAAGTAACAATAGCAACTACTTTACTAACACTAGCAAATCCTAGATATAATTCTCAAAGCATTAACCCTTTCGCGACGGCGGCATTCTGGAACTGCCGCTGCCCAAAGGACGGAGCGCTTTGCTTCCGAACTGTTCCCAAAAGATGGCAAATTCTTTGCGCTAAGCCTAACTCTAAACAAATTCACTAAAAATCACCTATTCAACACATAAATCTACTTTTTCAGGAATAAAAGAAATATTTATTTTCTATTTGATGCATATTTTTCATACAAATCTGAATACAAAATACTCGTTACTCCCATTCTTTCATCCGAAATAAACGAATAATTTCACTGCCTCTAAAACCCAAACAAAAAAAATACTCTCTTATATTCCTATGATTCACCAACGAAATCATAACGCTGAAATTAAAACAAAACCCGAAACTCAATTATAAAATTGTTGATGCTGCGAGAATTGTTCTGTCTATTTATATTACTAAATTATGTTTCACCGCTCCAAATGGAAAAATAATTCGTTGGAAACTCCTTATGCCAAGGTCATGTATCTGCAAAATACGTTGAAGTTAGTTCCACGGACGTTTAGCGCCATCTAGTAGACAAATTAAAAAGTTCCACGTGAAGGCACGCATGCGTGCCACTCGCCGTTAACGGTAAAGTTTCCTCCGTCACGAGTGCGTGCCGTCCGTCCTTGAATGCAAGTTCGCAGCCGACACGCGGGCGTGTTAGTCGTCCCGAAAGGGTTAAGTCATTTTCAAGCGTTTCATCCATAGGAGTTTTATCTCTTCCTTTCTAACTCCATGTAGTAAATATTGCCCCACAAACAAGCCTCGTTTGTAGTCAATACCAATTTACCAGATAAGTCTCCCTGAATTAAGCCTTAACGAGTGAAACCTAAGCAAGCCTTGCTGAAATATGCATTAAAGAGTCGAACTTCAGCAAGCCTCGCCTATTAACTTCGCCAAGCCTCAAATATTAACTTCACATTCCTACACAATCTCCACCAACTCTCTTACTGTTACTTTTTCCATTCCGTTCTATCATCTTATCTTATTTATTCTACATTGTTTCTATTTTATTATCCTCAAAATCGTCACCCTCAACTTCCTAAATCGCCTTACCATCTAATGATATTATTACCGCCATGCATCACGTACTTGTTTATAGCTGGTAACTGTTTTATATGTGTTTAATACGTATATGTGTTTAATACGTATTGTATAACTTTTAGTGTCGCTGTCCCACTACACCACGCCATGCTACGCCACGATACGCCACGCCACGATACGCCACGAGTACGATTTTCTGAAGAGAAATTCGAGTAAGTTTCTTTTAGCCCCAAGCACAATGGGTCATGGGTCGGTTCAGTTTGACAAAACAAAATAACCAAAAAGTACCAACATTAACCGCTAAAGATTTTAAGTCATAAAAGATATGTGACATCCTTATTTTATTAGCATAAGATTTTGCGAAGAGGAAATATTTTAATGATGTAAGAATAAATTAAATGAAAGAAAAATGAATGAGAATTTTGTTACTTCATGTCTAAAAAACCACTTAAAAGGTGTCGTAATAAAATACGAGCTAACTGAATTTATAATATAATTGCAAAAAGTGTACATTTACGAAAGTTAATTATATTTTTTTTATCTTCTACAATAATTAGAAATCTTTAATTCCGTTTCAAATTTAATTATTCAGATGGCTTTCAAATAATCCGCATGAAGAAAAAATAACCATTATCTTTTTTGAAAATAGCATTTATTGTATTCATATGCATTCGTAGTGCTCATGCATTCGGTGAAATTAAGTCTTTTTAAAAATTATTACGAATATATACGATTTTTAAAAGCAATATTTTTAATACTAATTTTCCGATTTTAGATATGGTTATTTTGTTCTCTTAAATATATGCAGAATCCGTTTTAATGAGAGAAGCAATTTCGATGTAAAATAGTTTTTTAAAATGAATAAAACCTGTTTTAATATTTAAAGTTTAAATAGTTGTAAAAATTATTTTGAAATTTTAAACCATATTAAAGTAGCAAAGACTATTTAAAGTAAACAATATATTTTACATTTTAAATATTTACATTTATATGCAAATAAATTAAACCATTTAGAAATTTAAATATTAAATATTGTAACTAAAACACGAAATTGTAAATAAAGGAATTTGGGTATATAAATATTTAATTGTTCTTCATTCCAAGAGGAGATGGTTAGTTTGAATTGTAGATAAAACACTAAATTCTTGAATTAAAATTTTTTGAAAGTAAACAAAAATATTTGAAATGTAATTGTAATTATTTCAAATTAAGAAAAGGCATTTGAGAATTTAAATATTTAATAACTGAACTGGTTTACAACTTAAAATCTAGACCAAATAAAGTTAGTAACGATATGTATATTTCGGGAGTCAATTACATTTCCTTCTTCAGTGCAAAAAATTGCCCTTAATTGGACCTAAACGCTCAAATAAGGGCAAGGGTATGCTTGCCAAATTGAGCTTTGTGAAACAGCATCTCCATATAGCTGCACCATCTAGTGAGACTAAGGAGAAATAAAAGTAGAAAAAAAAACAAAAACAAGGGCATATGAAAATGAGACGCGAATAAGAAAAATAAAAGGCATAGAGTAAACTCAAAGAAACCGAAAATTAAACATGATCATGCGGCACTTGCGAGAAATATGTAGAAATTGAAAAGTAATTAACAAAATTGTACTATTAAATTTTTTTTAATATGCAAAGATTCAGAGAAATCTAAATCAAAATCTGAACATGACCATTAGATAATAGCCATAGATCTGACCATAGATCTGAACATGACCATTAGAACATGACCATTGGATAAAAATCAAACTTGTTATCCAACAATGATTAGCTTTAAAAGATGTATTAATTTCTTGGTTTTTTGCGCAATTTGGATGTTCTTATGCCCCTAAATTGAAATTTTCAATAGGACTCTTAAGCGAATAAAATGTAATCTATTTATAGAGAAGAATATCACTTTAAAGTCGATTCTTTTCGAACATTTTCGTATGCGAAAGAGTTCCCGTATGAGGCATCTGAAGATTATGCACTACCTTCATGACGATGATGCACTATGATGTCCGTTGGTGCATAGTACCTGGGGAAATGTTACGACATTCTCTGATTTTTAAAAATATTTTTATTATTTCTTTCTTAAATTACATGGTTTTGATAAATTAATAAAATGCAATTTATTTCTTCCTAATCAGGCGGCAAATAACGAAGTTATCGACAATGATGTCTTTAGATTAAAATACTTGTATTACAAGTAAAAGAATATGCAGATTGAATTTTCCCTACAAATCTAGTTTTAAATCAATAATTTGGGAGTTCATGCTGATATAAAGTATTATTCAATTCCAATATAGCGAAGAGTGAAGAGGATATTGCTTGCTTCCTTGAGCTCCTTTAATTTCCCAGAGGATCAATATAATTACATATAAATGGATGCACACAATTACAAACTGTAACTAATTTCTCCAATGCATGTCTTAGAATATATATTTTTTCATGCATTGTTAATAATAAAATTACAGGAATTAAAGAAAATTTTCCTTTAAATTTTGTATATAATATAATATTACTTTCACAAGATATTAATTTAATAAATGTAAAAGTAACTCTAAAAGCATGAAATTTATGATAAGAAAACGCACCAGTTTATTGCATTTTCAGTTTATTTTTTGACAACCAACTTATTGGAGAATATGAATTTCAATTAATATATTTGTTTGATTAGAATATATTATATCAATTATTATTTTTGTCATCTTTTACCAAAGTATTAGACCCAGTCTTCAGGAACAAGAATCAAAAGCAAAGACCTAATTATTCTACCTAATGCACCTCTAACAGTATGAAATCATCTGCCTTGTATGATGCAGAAATTCAACAGCTCGGTAAGAAGTAGAAAATTTTCTTGATGGCGACAAAAATTTTTCCAAGATATGCTATAGATAGAATTTAGATAATGACTGATTTGAATTTATCCTCATATTCTGGAGAAGGTAAGGCAGATCATTTATGATTCACACATCCGGTTCAAAAATTTTCATTGAAATATATTTTACTAATATTAGATATAAATAGGGCTGAGATTATGACAGATGCAGCATCAAATTTTATAGAGGGTTGTGAGACACATTAAGGATTTCCACTATCGGCTTTGGAAATACTACCTCTGATTCAAAAAATGACCTTTTCTTTGCCACATCTATTTCTCAAACTCGATAATAAAGCCCAGATGATGAATGATAATTATTTAGAATAAAATGTCGGAGTAGTTAGGGGGTGGAGGGTTCACTGATTTCTTTACGCAATATCTAAGAGTAAAGACATCACATTCATCCGTAATAAAGATAGAGAACTTTAGATGAAATTGAGAAATTTTCGGATTATGTCTTATTATAGAATTTATAGGGCAAGATGATTTGTAGATTAACGTAGATTTGGATGTAATAATTAAGGAGTTGAAACTACATATTAGGAAATCGCCAATATCGTTTGAAACAATCATTCAGGTAGAGCTGGGATGAGATAAGTATTCTGAAAGGTATATATTTCTATGGTGCATGGCTTACATTATTTACTTAAACTGCCAATTTTGAAAAATAAATTATTAGCTCAAGGCCAAGTAGAACTGAAATAATAAAGAATATGCCTACGTATTCAAACTTATTTTACCTTTCTATTTATTTTTATCTCCATTTATTTTGTACTCTATACTACAACTATGAAAAAATACTGCTTAATTATGCTCATAATTAGGGAATGCTTAATTTAAAATAATCGAAAACACGTGCACTAAATACTACGCCTTTTTGGCTGAGTCAATTAACAATAGCAATTATGTTAATAACACTGGTGACATATAGATACAATTCTCAAAATATTACGGAATGTTCAAGCTTTCAATGCTTTATCTCCTTCTTTCTAACTGCATGGATGCAGGCTTACGAATTTTGAAATTATTATCTTTTAATTAACGGAAAATTAAGCCAGATGATTTGAGGCCCCAAAACGAAAACAGATGAAGATACTCCATGTAGTTTTCGTTTTACTTATTGTTTAGAATTTCGAAAAAAAAACTTAATGTTTATTTATTTTTATCTCCATTTATTTTGTACTCTATACTACAACTATGAAAAAATACTGCTTAATTATGCTCATAATTAGGGAATGCTTAATTTAAAATAATCGAAAACACGTGCACTAAATACTACGCCTTTCTGCTGAGTCAATTAACAATAGCAATTATTTTAATAACACTGGTGACATATAGATATGATTCTCAAAATATTATGGAATGTTCAAGCTTTCAATGCTTTATCTCCTTCTTTCTAACTGCATGGATGCAGGCTTACGAATTTTGAAATTATTATCTTTTAATTAACGGAAAATTAAGCCAGATAATTTGAGACCCCAAAACGAAAACAGATGAAGATCCACCATGTAATTTTCGTTTTACTTATTGTTTAGAATTTAGATATTTTTCAGAGTATGATCTAAAATAAATAATAAATAGATTTAACTTAACGTATGATTATCTTATCATAAGCTAATTCGATAAGAGGCATGGCCTTAATTACTTATTTATATGGTGTGAGACTGAATGATTCTTGAAAAACTCACCAAATAATGATAAACAAGAAAGATCAATCATGCTTAAAGCATTGATTATGAAACACTTTCCAACTTCAATGCAATTTTATTTAAAAAAGTCGAAAATGCAATACATTCCTCGGTAATATTTTAAAACTTATCACGATACTACATTGATTTATTATATTTGAAAACTTAAACCTTCATTGAAAAAAATGAACTTCATTCAAAAGACGGCATTGAAATATAAATTGCGTGGTTTAAATATCTCTAAAATGAAATACATTCCACGGTAATATTTTTAAATCTATCATAATACTACGATAATTTATTATATTTGAAAACTTCATCGAAAACAACTGAAATTAATTCAAATGACGTCATAGAAAAAATAACACGCCTGGATCTCTCTATAAAAGCAGGATTTCATTCATAACTTTCTCCATTTCATTCATCACAATACTATAATAATTTATTTTATTTAAAAATTAAGACCATGGAGCTACAATTCATAAACTTTATGCTTAAAAATTCATCGAAAAATATCGTCCTTCTGTTTATAAAATCAATTAATATTTCATTCATATCAGCCATGCAGACTCCATGGACTGAATTATTTTGTATTAAAGAAATACAGTAATTCTAATACAACTCATTCTACATATTTTGCTGTTTACATTTTACATAGGTGAAAAATAGGCTTAATTGTAGAAATAATCAAATTTGAATGAGAATTTAAACTCAAATATATTGTCATTGTGTTGTTTTAGTATGTAGATGCACAGAATTTAAGCAGAAATAAAGTAGTTTTAGGATGGATACAACACTCAATATGAATTAAAAAGAACTTTAAAAAATCACGAATTTGAAACAAGATGGATGCCATATTTCATTTTGAAGTGGGTCATGTGATCGTTTCATATCATGGTCACGTGATCGTTTCATATAAGATGTGTAATTATTATTTTAATTTTTATTTAAAAAACTACTGAATATATTTAGCTGAATTTTTTTTTATATATTTTATGGAACAATTTGACTATTACCTAAAATTTTCGAAGCAATTTGTGAATTTTAAATCCGCTTAAAAAATGTTAGAAGAATTAGGTCCCATAGGGCTCAATGTATTTCATTTTTTCAACCCGGGTTCAATCCAAAACTAATTGTGTGATATTATTCATTTATATTCCCATAGGTCCTACAGACCGTCTGAACAACATACTAAAATTTCATTTTGATTAAGTCATTTTTACGGCAGTTATCGTGCTAACGGACAGACAGACAGACAGACAGACAGAATGAACAAAGTCATAAACACTTTTCAACTTTGTTGTAAAGTGTTAACAAGATGGATGCCATATATCATTTTGAAGTGGGTCATGTGATCGTTTCATATCATGGTCATGTGATCGTTTCATATAAGAGGTGTAATTATTATTTTAATTTTTATTTAAACAACTACTGAATATATTCCGCTGAATTTTTTTTATATATTTTATGGAACTATTTGAATATTACCTAACATTTTCGAAGCAATTTGTGAATTTTAAATCCGCTTAAAAAATGTTTGAAAAATGAGGTCCCATAGGGCTCAATGTATTTCATTTTTTCGACCCGGGTTCAATCCAAAACTAATTGGGTGATATTATTCATTTATAATCCCATAGGTTCTACAGACCGTCTGAACAACATACTAAAATTTCATTTCGATTAAGTCATTTTTACGGCTGTTATCGTGCTAACGGACAGACAGACAGACAGACAGACAGACAGAATGAACAAAGTCATATACACTTTTCAACTTTGTTGTAAAGTGTTAAAAAGGCATCTTTACTAATTTCACTAGTAGCAAAAAGTAATAAGTGCCTTTAGCAATTGTTTGCTATACAATTTAATGCTCTTATGTTATAAAATGGAAGTAATTTTTTGATATTTTTATATTAAGAAATTAACATTTTTAATAGAATCATGGAAACATAAAATTATTAATTTCTATTTATCTTGAAACACATATTCAATACAATATATTTTTTTTCTTCTTTTACGCAGCGTTCTGGATCATAAAATATTAATTCCGTTGCATCTGGATTTTAATGAATCTCTCTCTCTTCATGATGGGTTTAGAAACGGAAAATGTATTTTTTTAATATCGCAAGGAACAATAAAATTTTACTTAAAAGCATACCTTTTAATTCAATGCCTCGCATACTTGATACATTTAATTCTAAATGCTGCATAAATAAAGATACACCTCCTAAGCATGGATTGCTAGAATTTTATAAAACTAATTAAAAAAATGTCTACGTTCATATTCTAATTAATTCATTTCGACGAGATTTTTTATTTATTATAGGGGCATGCTTAATGCTCCAAAAAGCAGATTATTGTCGTTTTTGCTCTTGATTAAAACCAAATATTTCATACGACAAAAATTCGTTTTCGTAACAAGATTAAAATATATGTAGATTAAAATATAGCTTATATGTTTAAAATATGTATTGTTTATATATACACAAATGGGATGTTTTTAATATATTGTTACGACGTATTCTATGGTATCGTAAATGTACGCTCAGGATACAAGAATGAGACCAAATTTCTGGATAACTAACAAGTTTATTCACAGACTCAGCGCAAAAAGGAACAATATACAGTGAAACAGCACTTAAATGCTTCACTGTTTTAAAAAATATCTGACATTATTCTCAATATTAACAAAAGTTATTTCACAAAATGACGTGCCCTATTCTCGAAACATTTATAAAAATCACAGTTCAACGTAGCTCATATCATGTCAACTGCTCTTAAAACTGTGAACAGCATGTTAAAATGTGTTTTAACATGCTGTGAAAGTAAACAGCATGTTGAAAAATGTCACAATAAGTGAATACACATTTATGTACATATGATTAAGACAACATTTGATTAAAAGTACAACTAAGACTAAATTAGGCAAGAACATAATTTTATTTCTTGAATTGATCAAATGAAAGTAAAATAAAGGATTCTCTACAAATTACACAAGTTATTCTTGTTTACTTTCCACAATTTTACTCTCTGAAAATGACTAATCTACTTTTTTATGCAAAATAAAGTTTGCTAAAAAAAATCTGTTAAATTGCATCCTGATCAATACTGGTAGATAAGAGATATTTGTAGTTTCAGTATTATATATTTTCACACCTTATTCTACATCATTTGTATGGCATTACTACCCTCTCAGTGTTGGCGTTATTTCCCACATGTTTTGGTAATAATACCAAATTGCCAAATTTGACAAATATCGAAAGACATTATTGGTTAATATGTATTGAAATGTTCTTTTTTGATTCATAGTCATTAAATATCTCTGATAAATCGAACATTTGTTTTCAAAATAAATTCCATTATCTGCTCATGAAAATTGGTAGAACGCCAAAGTGGTATTATTACATTGGGAGATTTTACATAAACGCTTTAGAATGCTTTTTAAAGTTGGCAGCAATTTTGTCGGACGAGCCGATGAGCTTAAGAAACCCTCGTACAGTTTCTACTTACTATTTTTAAATTTGAAATTGGCTGAAGGACTAATTTGGTTGTTCACGACAAATATTCATAAATCTACAAATCTGCAACACAATTCGAGGTTTTGGTCCATCGCTATTGGATACTACAATCCAGTATGGGAGCATGATTCCAGGTTTTGGAAATGCTCCCTGACAGTTTGTTCTATGACTGGTACCACAATAATACTAAAACAGCTTGTAAGACAAGATCTTACACAAATTTCTTATTCAGAAGCTGTAAGTTAGGTGACTATAGTCGTTTCGAGAGGATTATAAGACCTTTTTTCTCAGGCCAAAATACCATAGTTTGAACACTATGTACCCTTAACAAAAACAGTTCGCTCTCAGCTTATGTTCGTATAAGTTCGTTCGTATAAGGATTTTCAGGATCACACTGTGGTATATACATAAACTATCCAATTTGAGCGACGTTCCTTACGTGTTTTTGCGTCTGTGCTCAAAATGGAGAAACATTTAATATTTTTTTCTAACGCTTTCTCTTTCTATATTTTCTTAATATCTTATTATTTTCATTCAATTTTTACTATTACGGTTTGTTCATCAATAAATTATTTTTAACATTTGTTGTTTTTCTATTTATATATATTTTTCCTTTTCATTTCTTTTTATTTCTTTAAATTCGATATTTGAATAAACCACCTCCAGAGACCTTCCACACTAAACCGTACCTTTTGTCAGGAATTATTGATGATATGTACCTACAACTAGTGCTACTTTAAATTTTTAGATTTTAAGAATCAAGATATTTTTCAGCCAGGATGTAAATTTATGGTGATCGTTGATTATAATTCGAGATATCATAAAAATCACACTATTAAATAAATTTATTACGATTCAGAAAGATTAATTTCACTCGACTGCTGCTTCAGCATATACGATAAGCAAATATAGTCACCATAAATGATTAATTTCTCCCATTAAACGAGCGAAAATTAAGAAATATGTTCGCAATGTAAATGGTTAATTAACATCTTAAGGGAATAGGATAGAAATGAATGGAAATGCAGAAATTAAATTTTTCGTACTGTTATCCCGAAAGATTGAAACATAATTCTTTAATAAAGGTGTGAAAACAGAAGAAATGGTGTTTAATTTTGTCTGTAATAAGAAATTCGATATTAAATAATAATAATTAAATCGTAATAAGAAATATCATCTCAATTTTCAATTATTAAAATTTACCTTGAGGAGTTCAATTTTTAAGATTATATGGGTTATCGTAATCGAGAATGCATAGCTAGAATAAATAGCTATATTTATTTCGCTACATATATAGTGTAATGAATAGGAAAAATATTGAAACGGGGTCAAAAGTTCAACTTCGAGTTTTGATTATCCATATGTATTTATACGAGGTATCCGTGTGCCTGTAGACGCAATATCTCAGGAGCAAATAAAGCGCTTCGAAAATAATTTGGTTCGATTATTACAACCTGTAAATACAGGAATCTTATTTTTATTTTAAGCACAATCGAGTGTTATAAACACATCCCAATTTTCGATTGAATATTTGAAAAACTCTTTACAAAATCAGAAATTACTTTCAACTATAATAGGTAAATAATCATTGAATACATAACGTAATTAATTTCACAGAAGAGTGGATGATGGAATTTAGAACTTAAGTATAAACCGTTCTCGGGGTATTGCACAATTTTCGAATGAAGTTTTGAAGAAAAAAAATCATTAACAATTACTACCGTTAAATAAGTAACTATTATTTATGTAATGTTTCTCAAAATAAACTTTTTGTCGAGATAGTGTAGGTTTTCCTATTAAATTCATCAAAAAATGCATAAAATTAAAAAATGGTAAGTATCATCTAATAGATGCACTTTCCATATGCAATATTAAGCAACAAATCGCGTAGCATCATTCACGTGGATCTAGTTCGTTCCATTTACAAGAGAAAAACTTTTTGTTATAGTTTTGTATTTTAATTCCTGAAAAGTTGCACATCGTCATTTCGTTTGCAGAATATTCATTAAATATCACTCGATGAGAATTCTGCATGTGAGTTTTTATGTTTGGACATTTATGTTCTTATGTTTGGATATAATTTACAAATAATCACAATTTCAATTTGTATTGTATTATTTCAATGCAAAACATGCCGCAGATCGTACACACCATTATTTCGCTGAAAATGTGAAATCATGGTTTGGAAAGCACTCATATTGTAGATACCAGCAGCAGTGAGCTGTTTCATTCTTTTTTTTAATGCTGGTTAGCATGAAATAGCCGACATCTGCAATATCAGCAATACATTTGCTATACGCGACAATTTTTGCTAACTTCTATTGTAACTGACAATTTCAGTTCTTCCACGTGGCCGGCTACGTAGAAGGAATGAAATTACCAGTTCTCATAAGGGTTTCAAAGCTGTCTAGATGAAATCGTATGGAAAACACGTCAAAGTATTAATTGCATAACCAGAGCGCTTTCTGATATTACTAAGTCCCTCATCTGTGGCAAAGTAAAATAAAATAGGTGGCGAACATGAGATTTAATATACAGGCCACAACTGCGAGACAAATTGTGCATATTTATTATTTTTAAAACATCGATATATTTAACAGGAAAGATCAAACATGGTTAAAGCATTGATTATGAAACACTTTCCAACTTCAATGCAATTTTATTTAAACATCTCTAAAATGCAATACATTCCTCGGTAATATTTTAAAACTTATCACAATACTACATTAATTTATTATATTTGAAAACTTAAACCTTCATCGAAAAAAATGAACTTCATTCAAATGACGACATTGAAATATAAATTGTCTGGTTTAAACATCTCTAAAGTGCAATACATTCCTCGGTAATATTTTTAAAGTTATCATAATACTACAATAAATTATTATATTTGAAAAATTCATCGAAAACAACTGAAATTCATTCAAATGACGTCATAGAAAAAAATAACACGCCTGGATCTCTCTATAAAAATTCTATAAAAAATAGCATTTCATTCATAACATTTTCCCATTCATTTCATTCATCACAATACTATAATAATTTATTTTATTTAAAAATTAAGACCATGGAACTACAAGTAATTAAACTCTATGCTTAAAACTATAAAACAGTTTTCTATTTTTAACATCGCGCGCATGTTCAGATAATCGAATAACGACAGTACACTTAGTTCTACAAATGAAGAACTAACAAATGTAGAACTAAGTGTACTGTCGTCAGTATTTTTTTGGGAGATAAAGGGGGACAACGTCCACCCAGCCTGACACATGACGTAGTAGTTCACGTCGTAATGGTAGACTATGCGGGCTTAAACTTAGAATTGTGATAAAATTGAATTAGAGGACAATAAACGCCACATGAACAAGAAGACCAACGAGATACAACTCACAGAGTTCATCATAAGTAATAAACAAACATATACATCAGCACGCCAGCTGCCAAGAATATAAACCACCTTACAATTACAATACCACTTCCATAGAAACACCTTAAAACGCTGCTTCAACAACAATCATATGAAGAATGCCAAGAGAGTTAGCCAAATTCAGGAACAGAGCTGCTACTACAGACTTGCATAGACACGCTTATCAAACACAGACATGTCCTTCAATTCCTCTCTGACAATGTCCATGCCCATAGTGCCAGCACCGATTCGGATTCTTTTTCTTTTTCTTTGTCCCAGACTGTGCGGCCTGTCAACTAGGCAAAAGGCATTGTAATGCATAGCCAAGAAAATTAATTTTCTAAGATTCACCATCGCTAAACGACAAAGCACCCCCACCCACAAATCAAACAACATTAAAAAGTGCATCAAAATGGCAACAAGGACAGTCATCCGCAACACTTGCGGACAGATAAACAAATAATCAATCATAAACAATCATGGATATAAATAAAGTACATATTTGACTTAAGTAAGAAGCAATATCTTAACTACCATAAGTTACCCCAATTTAAATATTAAACCCAATAACCCAACAAAATCGAAGCAGCGAAATATCCCCAACTGAAGCAGAAACATATTAATATCAGACACAATTAAAATTCATACCACAAAACTAAGAAAACTCATAATACAAAAGATGGCCAACCAGTCTAAAAAGCTGCTTAGAAATGCAGCTAAATAAAAATCAACTTTGAATAACATACCTTTTTTCAAGTTATGAATAATAAATAAATGATAACCAATACACACACCAGAAGTAACATAAGTACAACTAATGCCTACATTAAATAAGCAATTATTTAACACTTTGTCCAAAATAATAAACACTAATACCCTATTGGTATTCAAATTACAGGTACAATAATCATTAACAACAACTAAGTAAAACATACGTTTAAGAATTACGATTAGCTAAGATTTAAAAATACGATTTTAAAAAATTTTTGTTATATAGAACCAGACTATACATTATAGCAAAAACTAATTTAAAATCGCTTAGAAAGAATAGCATCAAAAATTCGGATTGAACTATCGTCGCAATGCAGCTGCAGAAGATGGCTCTACCAACCACTATAATTACAGTTGCCCATTCACTTCTAGCCATTGTAGCGCCAGCTGTTCTCCAGTTTAGAACACTCTTAAAATATTATGAAACAAAATAACAACAAGGAAGAAAATTTCATGGAAACTGATCTATCTCTAAAAGAAACGAATACTATAATTAGACCTCATACACTATTCATATTTATATCTCTTTCACTTTTCTTCCTATAAATGAATAGAATTAAACATCCAACTCAGCAAACTCTTATCCGTCATCCTAAACATCGTGTTCTCACAACCATAAACGCACTGCACAATCGCCTCCAACAAACCAATTAGTAAACTTTGTCCCAAAAACAAGCCTCGTTTGTAGACACTTCCAATTTACCCGATAAGTCTGGTTGAATTAAATCTGAACGAGTGGAACCTTAGCAAAACTTGCTGAAACAAGCATTACAGAGTGGAACCTCAGCTAGCCTCACCAAATATTAACTTCTTTCGTATACAATCCCTACCAACTATCTTACTGTTACTTTTTCCATTCAGTTCTATCATCTTATCTATCATCTTATTCCACAGTTCTATCATCTTATTCCACATTGTTTCTATTTTGTTATCCTCAAAACCGTCACCCTCAATTTTCTAAATCGCCTTACCATCTAATAGTATTATTACCGTCATGCGTCAGGTACTTGTATATAGCTGGTAACTGCCTTATAAGTATTTAATGCGTATTTTGTTTATTTTGCATTATGCGTATTTTGTTTATTCTGCATTATGATCAGAAGTAATTTGACTTCCATGTGCCACCCTTACTTAAGGTTAGATTTCTGTTTTCAACCAGCAGGGCAAGGAACGAAGCCCTCAGTAGGGTTAAATAACAACAAAACAATGACCAAGTGTTGATTATAAATACAAATGTAAATACTACTTACTACAACTTTTATTGTCGCTGTTCCACCACACCACGCCACGCTACACACAAGTATGATTTTCTGAAGAGAAAATCGAGTAAGTTTCTCATAGCCGCAAACTCAATGGATCAATTCAGTTTGACTAAACAAAATAACCAAAAAGTATCAACATTAATCCTTAAAGGTTTTAAGTCATAAAAGATATGTGACATCCTTATTTTATTGTCGCTGTTCCACCACACCACGCCACGCTACACACAAGTATGATTTTCTGAAGAGAAAATCGAGTAAGTTTCTCATAGCCGCAAACTCAATGGATCAATTCAGTTTGACTAAACAAAATAACCAAAAAGTATCAACATTAATCCTTAAAGGTTTTAAGTCATAAAAGATATGTGACATCCTTATTTTATTGTCGCTGTTCCACCACACCACGCCACGCTACACACAAGTATGATTTTCTGAAGAGAAAATCGAGTAAGTTTCTCATAGCCGCAAACTCAATGGATCAATTCAGTTTGACTAAACAAAATAACCAAAAAGTATCAACATTAATCCTTAAAGGTTTTAAGTCATAAAAGATATGTGACATCCTTATTTTATTGTCGCTGTTCCACCACACCACGCCACGCTACACACAAGTATGATTTTCTGAAGAGAAAATCGAGTAAGTTTCTCATAGCCGCAAACTAAATGGATCAATTCAGTTTGACTAAACAAAATAACCAAAAAGTATCAACATTAATCCTTAAAGGTTTTAAGTCATAAAAGATATGTGACATCCTTATTTTATTGTCGCTGTTCCACCACACCACGCCACGCTACACACAAGTATGATTTTCTGAAGAGA
The DNA here is from genome assembly GCA_951213105.1 of Amaurobius ferox. Lineage (NCBI taxonomy): Eukaryota > Metazoa > Arthropoda > Arachnida > Araneae > Amaurobiidae > Amaurobius > Amaurobius ferox. The sequence goes on along the minus strand of OX578138.1, from coordinate 133,908,210 downwards.
AAATCGAGTAAGTTTCTCATAGCCGCAAACTCAATGGATCAATTCAGTTTGACTAAACAAAATAACCAAAAAGTATCAACATTAATCCTTAAAGGTTTTAAGTCATAAAAGATATGTGACATCCTTATTTTATTAGCATGATATTGTCCGAAGAGGAAATATTTTAATGATGTAAGAATAAATAAAATGAAAGAAAATGGATGAGAATTTTGTTACTTCAGGTCTAAAAAACCACTTAAAACTTGTCGTAATAAAATACGAGCTTTAATTGCAAAAAGTGTTTATTTAAGAAAGTTAATTATATTTTTTATCTTCTACAATAATTAGAAACCTTTAATTCCGTTTCAAATTTAATTATTCAGATGGCTCTCAAATAATCCGCATGAAGAAAAAATAACCATTATCTTACTTGAAAATAGCATTTATTGTATTCTTGTGCTTTCGTAGTGCTCATGAATTAAGTTAAATTAAGTTCTTTTTTTAAATTATTACGTATATATATGATTTTTAAAAGCAATATTTTTTTCTCTAATTTTCCGATTTTAGATATTGTTATTATGTTCTCTTATATATGTGCATAATCCATTTTAATGCGAATAGAAATTTCGATGTAAAATAGTTTTTTAAAGCGAATAAAAAGTGTTATAATATTTAAAGTTTAAATAATTGTAAAAATTTTTTTGAAACTTTAAACCTTTGACTATTTAAAATAAACAATATATTTTACAATTTAAATATTTACATTTATATAAAAATTTCGAAATTTAAATATTAAATATTGAAACTAAAACAAGAAATTGTAAAGAAAGGAATTTGGGAATTTAAATATTTAATTGTTCTACTGTACAGGAAGATATGCTTAATTTGAATTGTAGATAAAACACTAAATTCTTGAATTAAAATTTCTTGAAAGTAAACAAAAATATTTGAAATGTAATTGTAATTATTTCAAATTAAGAAAAGGCATTTGAGAATTTAAATATTATATTAATGAACTGGATTACAATATAAAATCTAGCCCAAGTAAGGATAAATAAGCGTATGTATATTTGGGAAGTCATCTACATTTCTTTCATTAGTGCAAAAAGTTGCCCTTATTTGGACCTAAACGCTCAAATAAGAGCAAGGGTATATTTACCAAATTGAATTGGTGAAACAACATCTCCATATAGCTGCACCATCTGTGAGACTAAAGAGAAATAAAAGCAAAAAATCTAACAAAAAAAAACAAGGAAATATGAACATGAGACGCGAACAAGGAATATAAAATGCAGAGAGTAAACTCAAAGAAACAGACAATTAAACATGATCATGCCGTACCTGCGAGAAGTATGTAGAAATTGAAAATAATTAACTAAATTGCATTACTAAATTTATTTTAATATGAAAAGATTAAGAGAAATCTAAATCAAAAACTGAACATCACTACTGGATAATTGATGCAGTAGAAGAAATCAAACCGCTGGTTAGTTTTTAAAAAATGATTAGCGATAAAAGATTTATTCATTTCTTGGTTTTTCACGCAATTTTGATGTTCTTATGCCCCTAAATTGAATTTTTCAATATGATTCTTAAGCGAATAAAATTTAATTTATTTATAGAAAAGAATATCACTTTAAAGTCGATTCTTTTCGCACATTTTCGCATGCGGAAAGAGTTCGCGTATTTTGCGTCTGACGATGATGCACTACCTGCATGACGATGATGCACGATGATGTTCGATGATGCCTAGTACCTAGGAAAATGTTTAGATATTCTCTGAATTTTAGAAATATTTTTACTATTTCTTTCTTAAATTACATAGTTTTGATAAATTAATAAAATGCAATCTATTTCTTCTTAATCGGACGGCAAATAACGAAGTTATCGACGATGAAGCCTTTAGATTAAAATACTTGTATTACAAGTAAAAGAATATGCAGATTGAATTTTTCTTACAAATCCAGTTTTAAATCAATAATTTGAGAGTTCATGCTGATATAAAATATTATTCAATTCCAATATAGTAAGCAGTCAAGAGGATATTGCTTGCTTTCTTGAGATCTTTTAATTTCCCAGAGGATCAATATAACTATTTATAATTGGATGTACCCAATTGCAATCTGTAACTAATTTCTCCAAGGCATGTCTTAGAATACATATATATTGATGCATTATTAATGATAAAACTATAGGATATAAAGCAAATCTTCCTTTAAATTTTGCATATAATATAACATTACTTTCAAAAGACATTATTTTAATTGATGTAAAAGCAACTCTAAAAGCATGAAATTTATTAAAAGAAAACGCATCAGTTTATTACATTTTCAGTTTATTTTTTTAAAATCAACTTATTGGAGCATATGAATTTCAATTTATAAATTTGTTTGATTAGAATATATTATATCAATCAATATATTTGTCTTTTTTTACCAAAGTATAAGACCCAGTCTGCAGGAACAAGAATCAAAAGCAATGACCTAATTATTCTACTTAATGCACCTCTAACAGTATGCAATAATGCGTCTTGTGGGATGCAGAAATCCAGTAGCCCTGTAGGAAATAGAAACTTTTCTTGATGGCGACAAAATTTTCCCAAGATATGCTATAGATAGAACTTAGATAATGACTAATCTGGATTCATCCTCATATTCTGGAGGAGGTAAGATAAATAATTTATCATTCACACTTCCGGTTCAAACATTTTCATTGAAATATTTTTTACTAGGATTAGATATAAATAGACCTGATATTATGACTGATACAGCATCAAATTTTATAGGGGGGTTGAGCGACTCATTAAGGATTTCAACTATAGGCTTTGGAAATACCACTTCCGATTCGAAAATTCACCTTTTCTTTGCCACATCTATTTCAAAAACTCGACAATAAAGCCTAGATGATGAATGATATTAATTTAGAATAAAATGTCGGAGTAGTTAGGGGATGGGAGGTTCATTGATTTCTTTACGCAATATCTAAGAGTAAAGACATCACATTCATCCGTAATAAAGGTAGAGAACTTTAGATGAAATTGAGATATTTTCGAATTATGTCTTATTATAGATTTACAGGGCAAGATGACTTGTAGATTGACGTAGACATGGATGTAATAGTAAGGAGTTAAAATTTCATTTTAAGAAATCGTCAATATCGTTTGAAACAATCATTTAGGTGCGCTGGGATGAGATAAGTAGTCCTGAATGGTATATATTTCTATGCTGCATGACAAAAATATTTATTTATACTGTCAATTTTGTAAAAATAAATTATTAGCTCAAGGCTAAGTTGAACTGAAATAATAAAGAATATGCCTATGTATTCAAACTTATTTTACCTTTTCATTTATTTTTATCTACCTTTATTTTGTACTCTATACTACAACTATGAAAAAATACTGCTTAATTATGCTCATAATTAGAGAATGCTTAATTTAAAATAATCAAAAACACGTGCACTAAATATTACGCCTTTTTTCTGTGTCAATTAACAATAGCTACTATTTTAATAACACTGGTGACATCTAGATACAATTCTCAAAATATTATGGAATGTTCAAGCTTTTAATGTTTTATCTCCTTCTATCTACTGCATGGCTGCAGGATTACGAATGGTGAAATTATTATCTGTTAATTAACGGAAAATTAAGCCAGATAGTTTGAGGCTCCAAAACAAAAATGGACTAAGATCCTCCTTGCAGTTTTCCTTTTACTTATTGTTTAGAATTTAGTTATTTTTCTGAGTATGATCTAAAATAAATAATAAATAGATTTAACTTAACGTATGAGTATCTTATCATAAGTTAATTCTATAAGAGGCATGGATTTAATTACTTATTTAGATGGTGTGAGACTGAATGATTCTTGAAAAACTCACCGAATAATGATAAAAAAGGCATCTTTATTAATTTCACTAGTAGCAAAAAATAATAAATGCAGTTAGCAATTGTTTGCAATAAAATTTAATGCTCTTATGTTATAAAATTGAAGTAATTTATTGATATTTTTATATTAGGAAATTAATATTATTAAGAGAATCATGGAAACTTAAAATTATTTGTTTCTATTAATCTTGAAACTCATATTCAATTCAAGATATTTTTTTTCTTCTTTTAAGCAGCGTTCTGGGTCATAAAATATTACTTCAATTGTATCTTGATTTTAATGAATATATGTTTATGATGAGTTTAAAAACGGAAAAGATATTTTTTTAATATCGCAAGGAACAATAAATTTTTACTTATAAACATTCCTTTTAATTCCTCGCTTACTTGATACATTTAATTCTAAATGCTGCATATATAAAGGTATACCTCCTAAGCACGGATTTCTAGAATTTTATAACACTAATTAAAAAATATCTACGCTCATATTCTAATTAATTCATTTCGACGAGATTTGTTATTCATTATAGGGGCAGACTTAATGCTCCAAAGAGCAGATTATAGTCGTTTTTGCTCTTGATTAAAACCAAATATTGCTTTCGACAAAAATTTGTTTTCATAACAAGATTTAAAAATATGTGGAATGAAATATAGCTTATATGTTTAAAATAAGTATTGTTTATATATACACAAAATGGATGTTTTTAATATACTGTTACGACGTATTCTATGGAATCGTAAATGTGCGCTCAGGATACGAGAATGAGTCCAAATTTCTGGATAACTAACACGTTTATTCACAGATACAACGCAAACAGGAATAATATACAGTGAAACAACACTTAAATGCTCCACTGCTTAAAAATATCTGACATTATTCTCAATATTAAAAAAGTATTTTCACAAAATAACGTGTCCCATTCTCGAAACATTTATAAAAATCATAGTTCAACGTAGCTCATATCACGTCAACTGCTCTTCAACGGAGTGATGACTCATTTTTGTAGTCTCTCTATAGAAACTTCTGGGATTTTCTTATATCTCGTAAAATACTTTGTATTTCGCGGTCTTTCTCGAATCTTACAGAAATCGCCAAATGGGCAATAAATCGTCAAATCTGGCCATCCCCTCTTAATTTCAGCTTTTGGAAACCCTAGATTCCCATCATGGAAAAACAAGGCATTACGGGTCTTTTCTCCGTCTGGTCCTTGAAACGGATGAAAGTAAGAAGGTGGGAAAGGGATCCCTAAGCGTTTTATAAGTTCGCAATTACACGCTTTTGACTTAAATAACTTCTGAATCGCGATATTAAATTTGAAGATTTTTTTGGTTTATTCCAGGGAGTGTATTAATGTAAATTTTATTACCCTGTATCAAAAGTGCACTATAACAATAATTAAAAACCTGTTTCTATTTGTTCTGCCGCTTATACTCTAGAACGGCTTAATGGATTTGCATGCCGTTTTACTGGATTATTCAGCCTCATAAGGAGTAAGTTTACAATTCGAATGTTACTAATTTTGTACCTCTAAAAAATTAAAATTCCTATTATACAAGGTGTCCCAAAAAGTTTGAAACACTCTTTAATTCTTTACCTTTTGGAGATAAGTGGGCAATGTAAATTGCAAAAATGTTGAAAGTAAGGTAGTAAATAGGACTACGTTAATGAAATAGCCCTCCCATTAATTTTCAAAATGTTACACACTTTAAATTTTTATACCACCCCCTTAGATGAATTTGATCAATCAGAGAATTTTTATTTTTAATGCAATAAGATCCTTAAAACCCCCCTCATATCTGCATCTTTAAAATCAACTAATCAACTGAATTATGATAATGCACAAAATCTGACTTATGCCACGTTTCTATACCATGTGAAAAGCTATTTCATCAGTGAAAATAGGGATCATAAACAAATTGACGATGGAAAAAGTTTAGATAAAAAAAAAGTTCTTAAAACAAATTTTTTATTGAAAAAGTACTTAGTTATTGAAAAGTACTTTAGAATTCGTGATTGCATCGTGAGCCTACACGGAATACACAAACATGCCTCCTATGTTTTATCATCCTGTTTTATCTCTTTTGTGACATGCCACAAATTTACATTTCTAATTTGATATATGGTTCACAATCACAATATTCAATTTTCAATTAAATAGAACTCGCTCAATTTTAAAGATTCAGATATGCGGTTTCTTTAATGATCTTGTTGCATTAAAAATAAAAATTTCCTGATTGAACAAATTTGTCTAAGGGGGGTCATAGAGAAATTTAAAAAGTGCAACTTCTTGAAAATTAATGGGAGGACTATTTCATTAACGTAATCTTATTTCCTATCCTACTTTAAACATTTTTGCAAATTTCATTTCCCACTTATCTCCAACAGGTAAAGAATTAAAGCGCATTTTAATCTTTTGGCACACTCTGTATATATATTTAAGAGCCTTAGGATGGCCTGTCGCACCGACTGTGATGTTGTTGTTGTTGAGACCCAGACCGTCCGACCTACCAGAAAGGTGTAAGGTAACTGTTGCACCGACTGTGATGTGTAAATGCTAGACTTTAGGCATAGCCGGTCGTATACATTCCTCAGGTTATGTTAACTTAATCTTCGGATTTATATGACATGAACATAACTTGAATAAAAATGCCGTTTATGTCGCCAGTCAGCCTAACATTTTGATACGTTTTTGATTTTTACAATGACGCAATTTATTACTTTAGCAGTTTCATATTTTAGTCTCACAGTTTAATCATTCTAGACGTTATGAACATTAAGAAAAAAATTAAGTATTTTATAGACTAAAAAGTTTCTCAAAGCGGTAGCAAAAATAATCCAAGAAAACAGAATGCGAAAAATGTCACAATAAGTGAATACATATATGCACATAACATTAAGACAACATTTGAATAAAAGTACAACTATGACTAAATTAGGCAAGAACAAAATATTATTTCCTGAATTGATTAAATGAAAGTAGAATGAAGGATTCTCTACAAATTACACAAGATATTCTTGTTTATTTTCCACAATTTTACTCTCTGAAAATGACTAATCTACTTTTTTATGCAAAATAAAATTTGCTAAAAAAAATCTGTTAAATTGTATCCTTATCAATACTGGTAGATAAGAGATATTTGTAGTTTTAGTATTATATATTTTCACACCTTATTCTACATCGTGTGCATGGTACTACTGCCCTCCCTGTGTTGGCGTTATTTCCCACATGTTTTGGTAATAATACCAAATTGCCAAATTTGACAGATATCGAAAGACATTATTGGTGAATATGTATTGAAATGTTCTTTTTTTTATTCAAAGCCTTTAAATGTCTCTGGCAAATCGAACAATTGTTTTCAAAATAAATTCAACATTATGAATTACACTGAGAAATTATTACACTGGGAGATTTTACTTTAACTGTTTTTCATAAAATCTAAAGAAAGATTTTTAACGTTGGCAGCAATTTTGTTGTACGAGCTGAGGAGCTTAAGAAAGCTCCGTACAGTCACTACTTAATATTTTTAAGTTGAAGTTGGCTTCAGGACTAATTTCGTTTTTCACGACAAATATTCATAAATCTACAAATCTGCAACACAATTCGAGGTTTTTCTTTCTATTTTGCCGAAATCGCCGTTATCGGATATTTGCTGCAGATTTTGCACAACTTGTCCACCGCTATTGGATCCCACAATCCAGTATGGGAGCATGATTCCAGGTTTTGGAAATGCTCCCTTTGGAAATTCTCTATGACTAGTACCACAATAACACTAAAAAAAAGGTTGCTTGTAAGACAAAATCTTACAGAACTTTCTTATTCAGAAGCAGTCAGTTACATGACTAGTTGTTTCGAGAACGTTACAAGACCTCTTTTTCAGACCGAAATAGCACAGTTGGATCACTATGTACCCTTAACAAAAGCAGTTCGCTTTTGCTCGTGTAAGTTCATTCGTAGGTTTTTAGTGTTACCCTGCAGTATATACATACATGTTTTTCTAACGCTTTTTTTTACATTTTTTATTATTTGAATATTTTCATTCAATTTTTACTATTTCGGTTTGTTTATCAATAAATAATTTTTAACATTTGTCGTTTTTCAATTTAGATATATTTTTTCTTTTCATTTCTTTTTATTTCTGTAAATTCTACATTTTAATAAACCACCTCCAGAGACCTTTTACACTAAACCATACCTTTGGTCAGAAAATATTAATGATATGCATCCACAACAAGTGCTATTTTAAATTTTAGGATTTTAAGTATCAAGATATTTTTCAGCCAAAATGTTAATTTATGATAATCGTTGATTACAATTCGGGAAATCATTAATATCACAATATTAAATAAATTTATTGCGATTAAAAGAAATTCATTTCACTCGACTGCTGTTTCAGCATAATACGATAAGCAAATATAGTCACCATAAATGTTTAATTTCTCCCTTTGAATTAACGAAAATTAAGTAAAATATTCGCAATGAAAATAAATGGTTATTTAACATCTTAAGGGAATTGAACAGAAATGAAAGGAAATGCAGAAATTAAACTTTTCGTACTGTTATCCCGAAAGACTGAAACACAATTATTTAATAAAGGTGTGCAAACAGAAGAAATGGTGTTTAATTTTGTTTGTAATGAGAAATTCGATATTAAAATCTGTAATAAAAAACATCATCTCAATTTTCAATTATTAAAATTTACCTTGAGGAGTTCAATTTTTAAGATTATATAGGTTATGGTAATCGAGAATGCTTAGCTAGAATCAATAGCTATTTTTATTTCTCTACATACATAGTGTAATGGATAGGGAAAATATTGAAACGGTGTCAAAAGTTCAAATTCCAGTTTTGGATATCCATGTGTATTTATACGATGTATCAGTGTGCTTGTGGACGCAATATCTCAGGAGCGAATAAAGCGTTTGGAAAATAATTTGGTACAATTATTACAATCAGTAAATACAAGGAGCTTAATTTTATTTTAAACACTATCGAGTGTTATAAACACATCCCAATTTTCGAATGAATTTTCGAAAAAATCATTACAAAAACAATCAGAAATTACCTTCAACTACAATAAGTAAATTATCATTGCATACGTAACGTACTTAATTTCATGGAAAAACGAATGATAGAAATTTATAACGTAAGTATGAACAGTTCTCGGATATTGCACAATTTTCGAAAGAAGTTTTGAAGAAAAAAATCATTAAAAATTACTACCGTTAATACTGATATATATGTAGCCATTTTTTATGTAATTTTTTCAAAATAAGTGACATAAGCTTTAGAATTAATTAAACTTTTTTTCGAGATATTGTAGGTTTTCCTAATAAATTCATTAAAAAATGCATAAAATATAAAATTAGTAAGTATAACCTAATAGATTCACTTTCCATATACAGTATTAAGCAACAAATCTCTAAGCATCATTCACGTGGATCTAGTTAGTTCCATTTACATAAGCAATACTTTTTATTATAGTTTTGTATTTTGATTCCGGAAAATTCGCACATCATCATTTCGTTCAAATGATATTCATTTCAATATCACTCGATGAGAATTCTGCACCAGAGTTTTTATGTTTAGACTTTTAAGGTACAAAAAATCACAATTTCAAATTGTAATGTATTATTTCAATGCAAAACATGCCGCAGATCGTACACACTTATTTCGCTGAAAATGCGAAATCATTGTTTGGAAAGCACTCATATTGTAGATACCAGAAACAGTGAGCTGTTTCATTCTTTATTTTTTAATGCTGGTTAGCATGAAATAGCCGACATTTGCAATGTCGACAATAAACTTGCTATACACAACAATTTTTGCTAACTTCTATTGTAACTGGCAATTTCAGTTATTCTACGTGACCACCTAGGCGGAAGGAGTAAAATTGCCAGTTCTCATAAGGGATTCAAAGCTGTCTAGATGAAATCATATTGAAAACACGTCAGATTATTAATTACATAACCAGAGCGCTTTCTGACATTATTAAGGTCTTCATCTGTGGCAAAATAAAATTAAATAGGTGGCGAACATGAGATTTAATATACAGGCCACAACCGCGAGATAAATTGTACATATTAATCATTTTTGAAACATCGATATAATTAAAAAACATAATTTAATTACAAAATACATAAATGATAAAATATAAGAAAATTACAGGGTAACTAATAGATATTTCGTTAGACGCAAAAGTATATATACACTAAATATCCAGAAAATCATACAAAGGATTAACACGCAGCGACTAGAGAACGAGACACCTAGCATAACTGAGGGTCTAATTGCAAATAGAATCAAGGTAAATGTAAATGAAAAGGGATTCTTAAAGTAAAATATTACGGGGGTTATTTCAGCCATTTAAGAGAAAAATCTTATCAAACATAAAGTGACAATTATAGTTAATAACAAAATGGGCAAAAGCCAAGGACAGTTTTCTATTTTTAACATCGCGCGCGTGCTGAGATAATCGAATAACGACAGTGCACTTAGTTCTACAAATGTAGAACTTATAAATCTTTTCGGGAGATAAAAGGGGGGCCAATGTACCCCCAGCCCGACACATGTAGTCATTTTTATCCTTAAAATATATCAGAAAGAATACAGTTAGATAACGCTGTAATGGTAAAATAGGCGGGCTTAAATTTAAAATTGATGATTAAGCCTTAACGAGTGAAACCTTAGCAAGCCTTTCTGAAATATGCATTAAAGAGTAGAACCTCAGAAAGTCTCGCTAAATATTAATTTCACATTCATATGCAATCTCCACCAATTCTCTTACTGTTACTTTTCTTATTCAGTTCTATCATCTTATCTTATTTATTCGACATTGTTTCTATTTTATTATCTTCTAAACCGTCACCCTCAATTTCCTAAATCGCCTTAATATCTAATGGTATTATTACCGTCATGCATCACGTACTTGTATACAGCTGGTAACTGCTTTATATGTGTTTAAAACGTATTTTGTTTATTTTGCATTATGCTCAGAAATAATTTGGCTTTCCTGCGGCACCCTTCTTATAAAAGGTTAGATGTCTCTTTTCAACCAGCACGGCTAGGAACGAAGCCCTCAGCAGGGTTAAATAGCAACAAAACAATGCCCAAGTATTGATTATAAATACAACTGTAAATACTACTCACTACAACTTTTAGTGTCACTGCCCCACCATTCCAAGCCACGCTACGCTACGGGTACGATTATCTGAAGAGAAAATCGAGTAAGTTTCTTATAGCAGCAAACGGTTCAGTTTGACAAAACAAAATAGACAAAAAGTATCAACATTAACCGCAAAATGTTTTAAGTCATAAAAGATATGTGATATCCTTATTTTATTCGCATAATACTGTCCGATGAGGAAATATTTTAATGATGTAAGAATAAATTAAATGAAGGAAAAATGAATGAAAATTTTGTTACTTCGGGTCTGAAAAACCACTTAAAACTTGTCGTAATAAAATACGAGCTAACTGAATTTATAATATAATTGTAAAAATTGTTCATTTACGAAAGTTAATTATACTTTTTATCTTCCACAAAAATTAGAAACCTTTAATTCCGTTTCAAATTTAATTACTCAGATGGCTCTCAAATAATCCGCATGAAGAAAAAATAACCATTATCTTACTTGAAAATAGCATTTATTGTATTCTTATGCTTTCGTAGTGCTCATGAATTAAGTTAAATTAAGTTTTTTTTAAAATTATTACGTATATATATGATTTTTAAAAGCAATATTTTTTTCTCTAATTTTCCGATTTTAGATATTGTTATTATGTTCTCTTATATATGTGCATAATCCATTTTAATGCGAATAGAGATTTCGATGTAAAATAGTTTTTTAAAGTGAATAAAAAGTGTTTTAATATTTAAAGTTTAAATAGTTGTAAAAATTATTCTGAAACTTTAAACCTTTGACTATTTAAAATAAACAATAAATTTTACAATTTAAATATTCACATTTATATAAAAAAATTAACCCATTTCGAAATTTAAATATTAAATATTGTAACTAAAACAAGAAATTGTAAAGAAAGGAATTTGGGAATTTAAATATTTAATTGTTCTACTGTCCAGGAAGAGATGCTTAGTTTGAATTGTAGAAAAACACTAAATTCTTGAATTAAAATTTCTTGAAAGTAAACAAAAATATTTGAAATGTAATTGTAATTATTTCAAATTAAGAAAAGGCATTTGAGAATTTAAATATTATATTAATGAACTGGATTACAACATAAAATCTAGCCCAAGTAAGGATAAATATGCGTATGTATATTTGGGAAGTCAACTACATTTCCTTCATTAGTGCAAAAAGTTGCCCTTATTTGGACCTAAACGCTCAAATAAGAGCAAGGGTATTTTTGCCAAATTGAATTGGTGAAACAGCATCTCCATATAGCTGCACCATCTGTGAGACTAAAGAGAAATAAAAGCAGAAAATCTAACAAAAAAACAAGGAAATATGAACATGAGACGCGAGCAAGAAATATAAAATGAAGAAAGAAACAGAAAATTAAATATGATCATCCCGTACCTGCGAGAAGTATGTAGAAATTGAAAATAGTTAACTAAATTGCATTACTAAATTTATGTTAATATAAAAAGATTTAGAGAAATCTAAATCTAAAACTGAACATCTTTACTGGATAATTGATGCAGTAGAAGAAATCAAACCGCTGGTTAGTTTTTTAAAAATGATTAGCGATAAAAGATTTATTCATTTCTTGGGTTTCTACGTAATTTTGATGTTATTTTATTATCATGTTTTTTGCCATGTTTTTTGTGTTATTTTATTACCATAATATTGTCAGGTGAGGAAATATTTTAATGATGTAAGAATAAATTAGATGAAAGAAAAATAAATGAGGATTTTGTTGCTTCATGTCTAAAAAACCACTTAAAACTTGTAATAAAATACAAGCTAACTGAATTTATAATATAATTGCAAAACGTGTACATTTACGAAAGTTAATTATAATATTTTATCTTCTACGAGAATTAAAAATCTTTAATTCCGTTTCAAATTTAATTATTTAGATGGCTTTCAAGTAATCCACATGAAAAAAAAATAACCATTATCTTTCTTGAAAATAGCATTTATTGCATTCTTATGCTCTTGTAGTGCTCATGCATTAAGTGAATTTAAGTCTTTTTAAAAATAATTACGAATATATATGATTTTTAAAAGCAATATTTTTTATACTAATTTTCGGATTTTAGATATTCTTCTTTTGTTCTCTTAAATATATGCAGAATCCGTTTTAATGAGAGTAGCAATTTTGATGTAAAATAGTTTTTTTAAATGAATTAAAACTGTTTTAATAGTTAAAGTTTAAATAGTCGTAAAAATTATTTTGAAATGTTAAACCTTTGTCTATTTAAAATAAACAATATATTTTACAATTTAAATATTTACATTTATATGAAAATAAATTAACCCATTTCGAAATTTAAATATAAAGTATTGTAACTAAAACACGAAATTGTAAAGAAAGGAATTTGGGAATTTAAATATTTAATTGTTCTACTCTTCAGTAAGAGATGCTTAGTTTGAATTGTAGATAAAACACTAAATTCTTGAATGAAAGTTTTTGAAAACTAAACAAAAATATTTGAAATGTAATTATTTCAAATTAAGAAAAGTAATTTGAGAGTTTATATATTAAATTAAAGAACTGGTTTACAACATAAAATCTAGTCCAAATCTGGATAATTAAGCATATGTATATTTCAGAAGTAAACTATATTTCATTCATCAGTGCAAAATGTTGCCCGTATTTGGACCTAAACGCTCATATAATCGCAAAGGTATGTTTGCCAAATTGAACTGGTGAAAAAACATCTCCATATAGCTGCACCATTAGGTGGGATTGCTGAGAAATAAAATTAGAAAAAAAAAAACAAGGAAATATGAACATGAGCCGCAAACAAGAAATACAAAAGGCAGAGAGTGAACTCAATGAAAAAGAAAATTAAACATGATCATACCGTACCTGCGAGAAATATGTAGAAATTGAAAAGTAATTAACTAAATTGCATTACTAAATGTTTTTAATATGAAAAGTTTCAGAGAAATCTAAATCAAAATCTGAACATCACTATGGGATAATGGATGCAGTAGAAGAAATCAAACCGCTGGTTAGTTTTTTAAAAATGATTAGCGATAAAAGAATTATTCTTTTCTTGGTTTTTTACGAAATTTTGATGTTCTTATGCCCCTAAATTGAACTTTTCAAAAGGATTTTTAAGCGAATAAAATTTAATTTATTTATACAGAAGACTATCACTTTAAAGACAAATTTTTTGTTCATTTACGCATGCGAAAGAGTTCGCGTATATTGCGTCTGACGATGATGCATTACCTGCATGACGATGATGAACTACCTGCATGACGATGATTCCCTACCTGTATGACGATGATGCACTACCTGCATGACGATGATGCACTACTTGCATGACGATGATGCACGATGATGCTCGCTGATGCATAGTACCTAGGAAAATGTTTCGAAATTCTCAATTTCAGAAATATTTTTACTATTTCTTTCTTAAATTACATAGTTTTGATAAATTAATAAAATGCAGTTTATTTCGTTTTAATCGGACAGCAAATAACGAAGCTATCGACGATGAAGCCTTTGGATTAAAATACTTGTATTACAAGTAAAGGATTATGCAGATTGATTTTTCCTTACAAAGCTACTTTTAAATCAATAATTTAAGAGTTCATGCTGATATAAAATATTATTCAATATATTGAACAGTGAAGAGGATATTGCTTGCTTTCTTGAGTTCTTATAATTTCCCAGAGGATCAATATAATTATATGTAATTGGATGTACCCAATTGCAATCTATAACTAATTTCTCCGTGGCATGCCTTAGAATACATATATTTTCATGCATTATTAATAATAAAACTATAGGATATAAAGCAAATTTTCCTTAAAATTTTAGTCTAATATAATATTACTTTCACAAGACTTTAATTTAATTGATGTAAAAGCAACTCTCAAGGCATGAAATTTAATAAAAGGAAACGCATCATTTTATTACATTTTCAATTTATTTTTTGACAACCAACTTATTGGAGCATATGAATTTCAATTAATATATTTGTATGATTAGAATATGTTATATCAATCAATTTCTTTGTCTTCCTTTTTCCAAAGTATAAGACCCAGTCTGCAGGAACAAGAATCAAAAGCAATGACTTAGTTACTCTACCTAATGCCCCTGTACCGGTATGCAATCATTAGTCTTGTAGGATGCAGAAATCCAGTATCCCTATAAGAAATATAAACTTTTCTTGATGGAAATTTTTTTTTCCACGATATGCTATATGTAGAACTTAGATAATGACTGATATGGATTCATATTCATAGTCTGGATGCGGTAGGGTGGATCAATAATGATTCATACTTCGAGTTCAAAAATTTTCATTGAAATATCCTTTTACTAGGATTAGCTATAATTCGGGCTGGGATTCTGACTGATACAGCATCAAATTTTATAGGGGGTTGAGAGACTCATTAAGGATTTCCACCATCGGCTTTGGAAATGCTACTTCTGGTTCAAAAATTTACCTTTTCTTTGCCACATATATTTCTCATACTCGACAATAAACTTATGATTGCTGATAACTGATAACTTATAACTTCTGATAACTGATATTAATTTTGAATAAAATTTCGGAGTAGTTATGGGGGGGGGAAGGGGTCACTGATATATTAACGAAATATATGAGGTTAAAGACATCCCATTCACCCGTAATAAAGATAGAGAACATTAGATGAAGTAGAAAAAATTTCGAATTATGTCTTATTATAGAGTTTACAGGGTAAGATTTGCTAGAGTGCTGTAGACATGGATGTAAAAGTAAGGAATTGAAACTTCATATTAAACAAGAAAGATCAATCATGCTTAAAGCATTGATTATGAAACACTTTCCAACTTCAATGCAATTTTATTTAAACATGTCTAAAATGCAATACATTCCTCGGTAATATTTTAAAACTTATCACAATACTACATTAATTTATTATATTTGAAACCTTAAACCTTTATAAAAAAAATTAACTTCATTCAAATGACGGCATTAAAGTATAAATGGCCTGGTTTAAACATCTCTAAAATGTGATACATTCCTCGGTAATAATTTTAGAATTGTCATAATACTACGATAATTTATTATAATTGAAAACTTCATCGAAAACAACTGAAATCAATTCAAATGACGTCATAGAAAAAATAACACTCCTGGCTCTCTCTATGAAAGCAATATTTCATTCATAAATAATTCCCCCATTCATGTCATTCATCACAATACTATAATAATTTATTTTATTTAAAAATTAAGACCATGGAGCTACAAGTAATTAAACTATATGCGTAAAACTTCATCGAAAAATATCGTCCTTCTCTTTCTAAAATCAATGAATATTTCATTCATATCAGCTAAGCAGACTCCATGGACTAAATGATTTTGTGTTAAAGAATTACAGCAATTCTAATACAACTCATTCTACATATTTTGCTGTTTACATTTTACATAGGTGAAAAATAGGCTTAGTTGTAGAAATAATCAAATTTGGGATGAGCATTTAAACACAAATATATTGTCATTGCGTTGTTTCAGTATGTAGATGCACAGAATTTAGGCAAAAATAAAGTAGTTTTAGGACGGATACAACACTCAATATGAATTAAAAAGAACTTTAAAAATCATGATTTTAAGACAAGATGGATGCCATATATCATTTTGAAGTATGTCACGTGATCGTTTCATATCATGGTCACGTGATCGCTTCATATAAGAGGTGTTATTATTATTTTAATTTTTATTTAAAAAACTACTGAATATATTTCGTTGAATTTTTTTCATATACTTTATGGAACAATTTAAATATTGCCTAAAATTTTCGACGCAATTTGTGAATTTTAAATCCGCTTAAAAAATGTTTGAAAAATTAGGTCCCATAGGGCTCAATGTATTTCATTTTTTCAACCCGGGTTCAATCCAAAACTAATTGGGTGATATTATTCATTTATATTCCCATAGGTCCTACAGACCGTCTGAACAACATACTAAAATTTCATTTTGATTAAGTCATTTTTACGGCAGTTATCGTGCTAACGGACAGACAGACATACAGACAGACAGACAGACAGAATGAACAAAGTCATAAACACTTTTCAACTTTGTTGTAAAGTGTTAAAAAACGCCAATATCGTTTGAGAGAATTATTCAGGTGGCGTTGGGGTTTGATAAGCAGTCCCGAATGGTATGTATTTCTATGGCGAAGGGCCCAAAATATGTATTTAAACTGTCAATTCTGTAAAAAAAAATTGTTAGCGCAAGGCCAAATAGAACTAAAATAATAAGGAATATTCCCACATATTCAAAATTATTTTACCTTTTCATTTATTTTTATATCCATTTATTTTGTACTCTATACTACAGCTATGAAAAAATACTGGTTAATTATGCTCATAATTAGGGAATGCTTAATTTAAACTAATCGAAAATACATGCACTAAATATTACTCCTTTCTGTTGCGTCAATTCACAATAGCATCTATTTTTCTAACAATGAAGACATCTAGATATAATTCTGAAAGTATTATTGTGTATGTTCAAGCTTTTAATGCTTTATATGTTCAAGCTTTTAATGCTTTATATTTCTTTCTAATTGCATGGATGCAGGTTTATGTTAAATTTCAAAATTATTATCTTTTAATTAACGGAAAATTAAGCCAGGTAATTTGAAGCCCCAAAACTGAAGCGGATGAAGATCTTCCATGTAGTTTTCGTTTTACTTATTGTTTAGAAATTAAGTATTTTTCAGAGTATGATCCTAAATTGTTAAATATATTTAATTTAACGTATGATTATTTTATCATGAACTAATTCGATAAGACGCGTGGCATTAATTACTTGTTTAGATGGTGTTAGACTGGTTGATCCTTGAAAAAATCTTCAAATAATGACAAGAAAGATCAATCATGCTTAAAGCATTGATTATGAAAAAGTTTCGAACTTCAATGCAATTTTCTTTAAACATGTCTAAAATGCAATACATTCCTCGGTAATATTTTAAAACTTATCACAATGCTATATTAATTTATTATATTTAAAAACTTAAACATTCATCGAAAAAAATGAATTTCATTCAAATGACGGCATTGAAATATAAATTTCCTGGTTTAAACATCTCTAAAATGCGATACATTCCTCGGTAATAATTTTAGAATTATCATAATACTACGATAAATTTATATATTTGAAAACTTCATCGAAAACAACTGAAATGCATTCAAATGGCGTCATAGAAAAAATAACACTCCTGGCTCTCTCTATAAAAGCAGCATTTCATTCAATAACAATTTCCCATTCATTTCATTCATCAGAATACTATAAAAATTTATTTTATTTAGAAATTAAGACCATGGGGCTACAAGTAATTAAACTCTGTGCTTAAAACTTTATCGAAAAAAATCGTCCTTCTCTCTATAAAATCAATGAATATTTTATTCATATCAGCTATGCAGACTCTATGAGCTAAATAATTTTGCGTTAAAGACATACAGCAATTCTTATACAACGCATTCTACACATTTTTCTTTTTACATTTTACATAAGTGAAAAATAGGCTTCGTTGTAGAAATAATCAAATTTGGATGAGAATTTAAACTAAAATATATTGTAATTGTGTTGTTTCAATATATAGATGCACAGAATTTAAGCAAAAATAAAGTGGTTTTAGGACGAATACAACACTCAATATGAATTAAAAAGAAGTTTAAAAATCACGATTTTGAGACAAGATGGATGCCATCTATCATTTAGAAGTGGGTCACGTGATCTTTTCATATCATGGTCACGTGATCGCTTCATATAAGAGGTGTAATTATTATTTTAATTTTTATTTTAAAAAATACTGAATATATTTTGCTGAATGTTTTTTAGATATTTTATGGAGCAATTTGAATATTACCTAAAATTTTCGAAGCAATTTGTGAATTTTAAATTCGCTTAAAAAATGTTTGAAAAATTAGGTCCCATAGGGCTCAATGTATTTCCTTTTTCCAACCCGGGTTTAATCCAAAACTATTTGGGTGATATTATTCATTTATATTCCCATAGGTCCTACAGACCGTCTGAACAACATACTAAAATTTCATTTTGATTAAGTCATTTTTACGGCAGTTATCGTGCTAACGGACAGATAGACAGACAGGGAGACAGAATGAACAAAATCATAAACACTTTTCAGCTTTGTTGTAAAGTGTTAATGAAATAGCCATTCTAATTAATTTCACAAGTAGCAAAAAATAATAAATGCGTTTAGCAATTGTTTGCTATAAAATCTAATGTGCTTATGTTATAAAATAGAAGAAATTTTTTGATATTTTTATTTTAGGAAATTAACATTTTCAATAAAATAAGGGGGGGAGTGGAGGGTTAAAATTATTAATTTCTGGTTATCGAGAAGCACATTTTCAAGTCATGATATTTTTTTCTTCTTTTACGTAGCGTTCTGAATCATAAAATATTACGTCAGTTGCATCTTGATTTTAATGGACATTTGTTTATGAGGGGTTAAAAAACGGAAAATAATTTTTATTTTAATATCGAAAGGATCAATAAATTTTTACTCATAAATATTTCTATTAATTCAATAATGAACAAACTTGGTACGTTTAATTTTTAATGCTGCATAAATAAGGTTACACCTAAGCACGGATTGCTAAAATTTTATAACACTAAAAGAATGCGGAAGTTCACATTCTAATTAATTCATTTTGACGAGATTTGGTATTCGTTAGGGACAGGATTAATGCTCTAAAAAGCATATTATTGCCGTTTTTGCTCTTGATTGAAACAAAATATTGCATACGGCAAAAAATTGTTTTCACGAAAAGATTAAAAATTTTGTTGATTAAAATAATGCTTATATGCTTAAAATAAGTACAGCTTATATATTTAAATAAGTATAGCTTATATGTTTAAAATAATTATTGTTTGTATATATACAAAAGGGAACATTTTAATATACTGTTTTTGCGTATTCTTTGGAATCGTACTCGTGTGTTCAAGATACAAGACTGATTCCAAATTTCTGGATAACTAACACATTTATTCACAAACACAGCGTGAATAGGAACAATATACAATAAAACGATATTTAAATGCTACACCAATTTCACAAAACAACTAATACTATTCTCAAAACATTGACGTATTTCATTTCACAAAACACCGACTTCTATTCTCAAAACAGTGATAAAAATCACAGTTCAATGTAGCTCGTAACACGTCTCCTGCTCTCCAACGGAGTGATGACTCATTTTATAGTCGCTCTATAGAAACTTCTGGAATTCTCACATATCTCGTAAAATAATCGGTATTTCGCGGTCTTTCTCGAACTTTAGAGAAGTTGTCAAATATTCCCAAATTGGCACTATATCGTCAAATATGGCTCCTCCTAACTTCAACTTCTGGCAACCCTAGACTCACGTCATGAGAAAAGAAGCCAGTACGAGTGCTTTTTTCGTCTGGTATTTAAAAAAGACGAAAGTAAGGAGGCGGGAAAAATACCCCTAAGCATTTTACAAGTACGCAACAACACGCTATGGACTCGCTACGAACATTTTACAAGTACGCAATTTACAAGCATTTACGAGCATTTTACGAGTACGCAACAACACGCTATGGACTCGCTCGACTATGAACACGCTATGGGTAGATCTTCTGAATCGCGATATCAAATTTGAAGATATTTTTCGGTTGAGTCCAAGGAATGTTTGAATGTAAACCTTATTACCTTGTATGGGAAGTGCAGTATAACAAGAATTCAAGAATTAAAAATCTGTTTCTATTTGTTTGCTCTACCGCTTCTATCGCAACGGCTTAGCGGATTTGCATGCCTTTTTACTGGTTTATTCAGCTTAATAAGGAGCATATTTACAACTAAAATATTACTAATTTTGTACCGCTTTAAAGATGAAAATTATTATTATATGATTTCAAGCTAAATATCTATTAAAATCCGTAGTCTAACTTAGTAAAGCACGTTTTAGGCAAATAGACTCAATCCATTGAAAGCTTTAAGATATGTTTTATCGTCTTACATCTTAACGTGGAACAACGGAAATTGAAAAGCCTGATTTGTCCTTCTGTAATGACCGCTGAAAATTGTGAAATGATTCTACCGATAAACGTACTTTTCTTACTTGTTTGTTAGTTTTAACAGGAAGCACATTTGTGACAAAAATATTTCAAATTTTTTACTCCGTTAATTCTGGGCGCGGTAGCCCATTGGTTAGCGCGCTGGAGTTGTTGCACTCGTTAGGCCAGGGTTCGATTCCAGCCACTGCCAAAACTGCCGCCGTGTTCATGCGGAGTACGATCACGTTAAACATGTGGGTCCGAAAGTCCTTCCGAGAGGTTGGTGGTAGGGGAAGGAGGGTACGGTCCCTGTGGATGCCTCCCCCACTGGGTTCCGGCCTAAATTGGGTGGCACTTCCCGACCGTCCAAACTGCTACCTTACACCTTTCTGGTAGGTCGGACGGTCTGGGTTTCAACAACAACAACTCCGTTAATTCTATAATTTTATTTAAGTGCAATCGTGGAAATTTTTGCTAGTTTTTAATATGAGAGTACCTGATGAGATTAACATTTTGAGGATTTTCGGCAGAACAATTTCTTTAGATTGGGTCAAGCAATGACTGCGATCATATATATATATATATATATATATATATATATATATACAATCATATCTGCAATCATATCTATCTCGTTTAGTTATTATTAAATTGATAATAATTTATTTTTGTACATTTGTAGAAAAATAATTGGAAAATACGGTAAAAGAAATTGTTTTTGAATTAAAATTTAGTTTGATTTGAAATCGCGAGCGCTTGACTTCTGTGAGCATCAGCGCATAGGAGGTGAAGTGAGTTACAGGTGTGGAGCCCCCTTGTCTATGTAAAAATAAATGGTTTTACTCATGGTGCTGTTGGACTATAGTTTCTCTGATAAAATAAAACTTATAATTAAACTTATAAATGAAACTTAATATTATATTCTTTATAAATAAAACCGCCGTGTGATTGGTGGGGAGTGTGTATTTCGAAATAAATAATTGGAAAAATTCTAGTACCAAAAAAATTGTAATTCTAAGTTTTGTGCGCTTTGGTAATCTAATCTTTTGCCAACTACAGAAGAAAAGTAAAAATAATAAATACAAGAAGTACAAGATAAGTACAAGCGTATAAAAATAAGTACAAGAGTAAAGGGTTTATCAAAATGTTGTTTTACTGTTATCATAGCTCAAATAGTTTTGAAGTTTATTTTCTTAATTTGACTGAGAACAAAAATATATATTCCTTTGAAATGCCAAATAAATAATTAATAACTACTGTTTATTCCAATGTTTTTATTACTTTCCATACATATACAGTATAATGCATAGGGAAAAAAATGTGTGGGAGTCAAAAATTCAAATTCGAATTTTCGACGGAAGAGATTATTTTAAGGATCAAATCGACGGTTTGGGGTGTATATATGTGTGTATGTATATGTGAAACTTGGGTGTGATATCTCATGAAAGAATGGAGTGATTCGAAGGCGTTTCGGTACTATTATAACATTCAGTGAATAGTCGAAACCTATTGATGATTTTTAAATGCGATTAAATCTCCGAAATGTCAGATATTCGAATAATTTTTGAAAAATGGCTTTAAAATCAGGACATTTGAATAATGCTAATTAAATTATTAACCTAAACCTAAACTTTCATCACAAAAAGATTGACACACACTTTATTGCGAGATATTACAAGTTTTCAAATAAATAAAAGAAATAAGAATAATTATAAATTATCAAAAATTATGTTCACTTTCCATGTGCAATATAATGCGACAAATCTATTAATATATTTCTGGTGGATATGGTAGTTGTGAGACCAGAAATTGTTCTCACATGAGGCATTTTTATTTGTGAAATTTATGATGCCCAGAACGGCAAACAAAGCTGTAGTCTGGCTGTCACCAGAGTTTATGAGGACTTGAACTTTAAAGTCAAAAGACTATAAATTTAGAGATGCAATACCAGAGAGGCTGAGCTGGGCCATACTAAATGTGCAATAGTGCAATTGGGTAAAGAAGAACCAATAAGCGCCAATAAGAAGTAAAGGCGGAGTAATCCCCCCCCCCCCACCACCACCGAAGGAACCACAGACGAAGAGAGAACGAGATAAGATGTAGACGAAAAAAGACATGCAGATCAGACTTTGACGAAGAAGTAATGGAATATCAGACATTGGAGAAAACAGTTGGATTTTGACTTAGGAGACGATTATGAGTTTTGACTGAAATAAGATGTGTGCAACGACTGCGACGTTATGACTTGGGCGGAGGCGTGCCTGCCATTATGATAGAACAACAATACTGAAGCAGCAGAATAATGCGTGGAAGTTCCTAAATAAGGGAGATCTAGGATGTGTTCAGTGCAACCAAGTATTTGCAAGCATTATGGTCTATTGCAAAGGCCCAAATTGAAGGTATGTGTTCCTCAAATACCACAGGTTATTAAGTACGTTAGGTATGGGGTTCAGGGTCCCACGTGCTCCCCTCTCACATTCTATCTTAATAAATAATTAATAGGAAGAGTAGTTAATGTATTGGAATTGAATAGGTATTTTGTGTCTTTAATAAATGTTATTGTTAAGTTTAAATTGGTCTAATCTTTTTATTAATTAATAATTCTTTTCAAGACTCACACGAAAGGTAAAATAACTGGAGGGTTAATAGCGGCAAAACAAAGCAATGTACATTTAATAATAATTCCACTAAATATGAATTTACGGTAATATTAAAATAATAATTATACTTAATGAATCTAAGAATTAAAACTTTAAGTTCAAGTTTCTTAATTAAAGATTCAAAAGTAAAACTTAAATTTTACTTTATTTCGGTTGCCATAGTAGTTTCTATTAACAAAAGCAGATACATTTTGTACTAGATTTCTATTTTAAACAGAAGAATTTATCAATGGTCATTCAATATACGCATTATTTATTTACTGGTAATTATATTTATATAAAGATTTCGCACGTGATTTTGAATGAGTTATTCTGTTTCGACTCATAAATTGCCAAACGCTCAACGATTCATTTTACATACATGGTGTTAATTCAATTTTAAATTCTTTATGCTGTGGATCTCGTACTTAATTTTTTCACTGACAAACAAGTGCAGTCATTGCATTATGAACATTGCACTGACAGTCATTGCACTGAAGTCACTGACAGTCATTGCACTACAGTCATTGCACTGAAAATCATGTGCTGCCTACACCTGATATTTATTTTCTCATACTCTGTAACATAGTATAAAGTATTGGTTCCACAAAATTCG
The DNA here is from genome assembly GCA_951213105.1 of Amaurobius ferox. Classification (NCBI taxonomy): domain Eukaryota; kingdom Metazoa; phylum Arthropoda; class Arachnida; order Araneae; family Amaurobiidae; genus Amaurobius; species Amaurobius ferox. Next base: position 133,883,915 of record OX578138.1, on the reverse strand, counting down.
AATTCAAGATTTTGATATTAATATATGTTTTAAGACTTTTTAAACACGTTTCGATTATTTTTGGAGTAATGTTCGTCCGTCTGTCTGTCTCATGTTTGTGGTCGATTTCTTGTGCACACGATAGCGCCCACAAGTATTAATGGATTTTCATGAAACTTTATAACCGGCTTTGTTATCAAAAATCTAGAACGGGATAGATTTTTTTTACTTTCCCTGCAATACATGGTAATGTATAGGGAAAGTATTAGAATCATGTCGAAAATCGCAACTCGAGTTTTCGGCGGATCTACAGGTTTCCAGACCTCTAGAATACGAAAAAACTATTTTTAGCGTGACGTCTGTGGGTGTCTGTGTGTCTGTGTATCTGTATGTCTGTCTGTGTGTCTGTGTGTCTGTCTGTGCAGAATTTGTATCCACTCTAACTAAAAAACTAATTGACCAAATTTCATAAAATTTGGTAGGTAAGTCACTTGTGGGCGAATCTGGTGCTGATTAGTTTTGGGTACGATTCGGTATAAAAGAACCCGCCTTTTTTTGCGAAATGGCCTGCAAAAGCTTGTATCCACTCTAACTGAAAATCTAATGGACCGAATGTCACAAAATTTGGTAGATAAGTCGCGTGTAGATTACCCTGGTGCTGATTAGATGTTGGTATGATTCGGAAAAAAATAACCTGCATTTTTTTGCAAAATGGCCCGCAAAAACGACAAAATCTAAAATAAAAAACTACGTATGCTGAAATATATCCATTAAATACTTGCTTTATACGTAATTCTTAACGCAGAAGAGAATAAGACCAACCCCATTACACTAGGAACAGTCGTTCTCGAGATATTTGAGTTTTTTGGTTTTTCTTACGTCACCTTTGAAAATGAGTCCAATTACCAAATGAGAACGAAAATTGAATTATATGTGAATTAAATTTAATTAAAATAAAGAGAATGTGTATATAAGTCTGCAGGGAAAGTCATGTGTTGCCCAAATCAGATTTTTTAATTTCGAGCTAAAACTTCGAAATGTATTCGAAATTTATATGGCTCATTGATTACGAGACTTAAGAGTTTCAATTCTTGTTGTTGCAAATATCCACTATGCAATTTGTTGTTCGCAATGCCATTAGTACCCCTCAAGGTGGTGGCAAGTTAATCCGGAGGTACATTTTGAAGTATGGCATCAATCGGAAGATTTTTTCAAGTATTTTAAAATGAAGGGTAACACACTGTAATTATAATCGTTTGGATTCACAATACCCATTTTTTAATAATTTTTAACACTTTACAACAAAGTTGAAAAGTGTTTATGACTTTGTTCATTCTGTCTGTCTGTCTGTCTGTCTGTCTGTCTGTCTGTCCGTTAGCACGATAACTGCCGTAAAAATGAGTTTATCAAAATGAAATTTTAGTATGTTGTTCAGACGGTCTGTAGGACCTATGGGAATATAAATAAATAATATCACCCAATTAGTTTTTTATTGAACCCGGGTTGAAAAAATGAAATACATTGAACCCTATGGGACCTAATTTTTCAAACATTTTTTAAGTAAATTTAAAATTCACGAATTGCTTCGAAATTTTTAGGAAATATTCACATTATCCCATAGAATATATAAAAAAAATTCAGTAAAATATGTTAAGTAGTTTTTTAATTAAAAAAATTATTTAATATAGGGAAAAAAACAAATTCATTTAAATTCTGAATTTGGGATATCTTCCAGAAAGAAAAGAGAGAGATATTATTTAATAAATATCTCTGCATTTGTTTAAACGTTTTGCATATGGGAGTGGCTTCATATTTTAAAATAAATTTGGTAGATAACAATTTTTCATTTTTTTAAAATTTTATATAACTCTTCATGATAAATTTAATTGATGGCATTTTAAATGCACTTTCCTACGTCCTAGAGAGTTAAAATTTGGTACACAGCTTAAATTTGTTGAACATTTTATTCGACAAAAATTTGATGGATCTTTAAATATAGATCATACATTTTTTTTCGAAATGGCCTGAAAATAATCCCCGTTCACTTCTATAAATCATTGGTGTAATATTGTTAAAAATTCTGATGTGGACAGCACATGTCTTTCTCTGCAGACTCATATTCGTTCTCTTTATTTATTCAATGATAATTTGAGTTTATCTGCACAACATAAGCATTTTAAATGACATTGGATTTACACGCTAAACTTAAATTTGGTTCTCATTTGATAGCTGGACTTATTGTCAAAGGTGGCGTAGCGAAAACGCGAAAAAACTAGAATATCTCAAGAACGGCTAGTCCTAGAGTAATGGGGTTAGTCTTATTCTTTTTGTTGTCAAAAATCACATATAAAATAGGAATTTAATTGATATAATTGAGCACACGTAGTCTTTTATTTTTATATATAACGATTTTTGCTGGCCATTTCGCAAAAATAGCCCGTTCCTTTTTCCCGAATCGTAGTAGAATAACCTACAAATGATTTATATACAAAATTTTGTTAAATTTGGTATATAAATCACTTGTAGGTTATTGAAATATTATACTCCAAATTTTGTTAAATTTGGTTCATTAGTTTTTAGCTAGAGTGGATAAAGGCAATTTCTGCGGCCATTTCGCAAAGAAGGCAGATTCTTTTATTACGAATCGTTCTATAATCTAATGAACATCAGGATTTCCCACAAAAAACATACCTACCAAATTGCATGAAATTCGGTCCATTAGTTTTTCAATTAGAGTGGATGTAATATCCACACAGACACACAGAAACATACACAGATACACCCTTACACACACAGACGTCTTCCTAAAAGTAGTTTTTTCGTGTTCTAGAAGTCCCAAAACGTGTAGATCCTTTGAAAATTCGAGTTCCGATCTTCGGCACGATTCCAATACTTTGAGTACATACACATACACATATATATTATCTGTGTATTATCTGTGTATCTAAATTCCGTGCCTATGCAATTACAATAGTTGTGATTTTAAATGATCCCTAAACTTTTATTATTTCTTCAAGGAAACCTAATTTTAACATATGCAGAATGCAAATATCTCAAGCGATTGTAAGATGAATTACATAAGAATTGCTGAATTTTTTTCACACAAAATTATTTAGCTCTGGAGTCTGGAATACAAGTTATATGAATGAAATATTCATTGATTTTGCATAAAGAATCAGATGATTTATATTTCGATACAGTTTTAAATATTTAAGTATAATAAATTACTGTAGTACTGTGATAATGTAAAAGATATTACCACTGAATGAATCACATTTTAGAAATTTTTAAATGAAATTACATTTCAGTTGGAAAGTGTTTCATAATCAATGCTTATGCATGATTGATCTTTCTTGTTTTTTATAAAATTTGAAACAAAAAATAGCCACTAAAATGTAATTTTGGTATGAGACACTTGAGTTGAGTCAAACTCTAGGTGATTTTCTTAAGTAATTATTATATGCTTAATTGGTTCGAACTTTTAATGCTCTTACATTTTATACATCTTGAATTATAAACGACAATTAAAAATAAGAGTACCAAAGGAATTTCAGATAATCCTTATAAGCGCATTCTTTTCGAAGCATCGCTTAGAAAATCTAATCTGCAACAGAATTGTATTCTATAGTACAAATTATCACATTCGAAATAAACTAATTTTCAAACCGAAACACAGACGATCAAATCAAAAGAAGTCCAGCTTAGTATTGCAATGAATTTTAAAATATTAGAGATAAAATTAGTATAAGTGGCATTTCTTTTTTTTTATCATTCGATACGAGTGCTTTTTTTTAAGTGAGTGTCACCATGCTTAAAAGTGTAACGGGAGTTTATAAAAGTGTTTTACTTTTCTTAAGTGATCTTAAGTGCATAATTATTCTAAAGCGTTAGAAGAGCCACTTAAGAATCAGAAAGTTCAAAGATTTAGAGATAAGTTAATTATCTTAGGAATAAGCAGAAGTACATTGAGGAATTTTACTCAAGGAAATTGAATTGTATTGGAAGGTGTGAATTGGATAAGAAATAATACTGGTGTTAAATCTTAGTATAAAAAAAGCTTTTAAAATGTCAAATGTATAGTGAGTAGAAGTAATTAACATTCTATATATAGTTCTACTTTTTATGATCTGGAATTATACATTGAAGAACTTTTAAATTCACAAGTTTTGCATTTACTTTTCGAAAATTTAAAGTGTCAAAATTATGTGAATTAATTATAGAGGGATCTAGGAAAGCACATAAATACCCCAGTAACTTTACAAGGAAAGGTGCATGAGTGTGCACATTAGATCTATTATAGTAAAGTTGTAAAGTATTATAGTAAAGTATATTGAAGAGCATTTTAGTTTTGCATTTACTTTTCGAACATTTAAAATGCTAAAGTTATGTGAATTAATTATACGGGATTTTAAAAAGTACCTAAATACCCTAATAACTTTGCAAAGACATGTCCATTAGTCTACACATTATGTCTATGTATAGTAAAATCATTATGTCCGATTGTACTGAAGATATAGCAGCGCATCCTGGAGGATAATTTAAAAAGTAGGGATAAGGATCTCAGTAGCAAAACAAGATAGTCGTCAAACGTCAATTATATTGTACAGAAAGGTCTAATTAATAGGAATTGGTACAAGCAACGGCCAGACGATTCACAGGCGTATGCAAATAATGAAAATGACTGAGTTCCCATCTATGAGATAAAAGGCAGCACATACAGAACGGAATATGGGAACTGTATTGGTCATGACTCCTGATTAAGACTGTGGAGTCGGTATCTCAAAAACCTTCGACTCTAACTCCGACTCTGAATCTTCTTTGTCTCTACTGTCCGGCTCTGATGCTACATGATTTGTATTCTAATACCCAACACCAATGCTGACATAAATACTAATTAATTTTTAATTATTTATTCTCATATTTTTTAATTCGAAGACATATGATGTTTCTTTAATTTATTATCTAAAATTTATTTAAAAAATGTATTTGCATTTACATATTCTAAAATACATTTTTAAATATATTTGTTTAGGAGTCGGTGTCGGTATATTTTTTCCGACTCCGACTACCGTAAATGGCTACCGATTCCGCCTATCCTAAGTGGTTTCCGACTCCGACTATCTTAAGTGGCTTCCGACTCCGACTTCATGACTCCAACTCTGACTCCATAGCCCTGCTCCTAATAATATGCTACTCACCCAACCATCGAAGCTTGACAGATATTTTATTGCCGAGCGGGATAGCCCAGTAGTCAGATGATGGGGATTCCACTCGGAGGACCCGAGTTTGATTCACGGCACTGCCAAAAATATAATAGTGTTTACGCAGAGTACGGGTACGTTAAATCTTTGGTCCGAGAGCTTGGTGGCTGCGGAAGGAGGGTCTCTTCGGATGTTACTCCCACTGGATTCCGGTCTAAATTGCGTGTTCCAGCCGTCCAAACAGATACCTTAGACCTTCTGGTAGTGCATGCGATGTGGGTCGAAAGACACATGTTTATTGTCATCCATATATGTGATTCATGTGTTACTAATATCGATTCCTACTAATTAGGCAATACTTTTCAGTATCTTTTATCGTTCGCCTATCTCGCTTTGTTGCCGAGTTTGTTATTCAAATATTTTAAACTGAGACCCGCGGGCACTATGCCCTATAATTATAATACAAAAAACCCACAAGAAAGTTTCCTACTTTTGTTGAGTTTGTTTACCAAGTTAAGTTGTATATCTTAAATAACAATTTATAAAGTGATAAGAAATAAAAGAACATCATGGTCTCACTTTCAGTACCTGATGCCATACGCTCCGTAAAACTCCATGGTTACATCGCAGTTTTCCTCCGTGAAAGAAGTATGGTCATTGCATTATATAGGGAAAGGGTCGCCCACATCATGGACTCACTTTCAGTATCTGATGTCATACGCTTGTCAAACTTCAGACTTCATGAAATGTTTATCCATAATTGAAACACATTTGGCAACATTTGTAGCAGCGTTACCCAGATAGATAGACAGATAAATCAAGGTTTATATATTATTGAATTTTCTACTGGGGTCCAAGGTGTTTTTATTATTAAATTTTCTACCAGGGATACTACCATAGATTTTATTCAATCGGTCATGTTTACTTGTGCTTATTCATGTGCTGACTCATTTACGTCTCCTTACAAACTTATGGTGCTTAAGAAATCCCTGCTTCAGGAACCCTATCCCTACGAACCCTGTGCATTAAAATGTCTTTATATATAACTTTATTTGTAATTATTTATTAATTATGTGCTTTTTTCTCCACTTTTCTAATCATGTGCTTTTTTCTCCACGATCCAGACGTCGTAGAAAAAAACAAATTACACCATCGGAAAGAGCAGAGAATTTCGAGTAAAAATATATCAATTTCAAATCTGAATTTTGATTTCTAATATTTTTTAAAGATTTTAAAACAAAAGTCACTTTTTGCTCAAGAAAACGATTTTTGGTTTTTAAATTCTCGCATCGTGAAAAGTACTCATAATTTCGACTAATAATTTACATTTTTAGAAAGGCCAAACATCTGGCATTCTTACAAGTCCAATCTGGTCAAGAAATAACTAAAATTGGCCCCTGGATCGGAATTTTAAAGAAGTCATGATTTTAAAATTTATCGGCGGGCGAAAGAAGTTCCCATTTCCCATCACCGGTTTCCCCCCAAGCAGGCGTTTCAATGGCGCCGGTTTGTGTCTAGGTGGAGGTGACGTCACGGTTCTGAATATGCATAGCTAAGGCTCCTATATAGACAGGCTGGCGCAACCGCCATTGAAGCTCCTGCCGTAACTGTCTGTTACCGTCTGCCTATGCTATTTCAATGGCGAGCGCACGTTACTTGTCTGATGTTTGATATGTATTTTATCTGTAAAATGGGTGATTGTGGTATAATAAATGGCACTAATCATTGGAGGAAGACGTAGGAAATGTTTAAATTTCCTCAAGATCCCGAAAAAAGGAAAATATGGCTTTATAAACTGCCGAAGAAATGGATAGATTCCTGGACATTCATCTGAATTGCGCAGTGTAAGTAGTTTCATATTTTATGCTTTCTTTTGTCTTTTTAAAAGTAAATGTATGTTAAGATCTTGAAAAGAAGGTTTGAAAATTGGTTTCTTAAAGCTGAACTTTCAATAAATTAATTTTTTATAATAGTTAAATAGGATTTTTTCTTGCAATGCAATTGTAGGGTTGCTATCGCATTTTGGCGTGGGTTTATCGATGACTTAACGCCAAGATAGCAAGATTTGACTTTGAAATTTGTGTTTTAATATATTATTGTACTTTAAAGACTGTTTTGTATTTCACTTATAAAATATGTGCATTGATATAAAATTTTAACAATTGTTTGTAGAAATATGTGAATGCTGCATTTAAAAAAAAATAAAAACATGCTATTTTGATTGTCTCCAAAGCATTTATAAAATTAATAATTTTGTTTTATGATTAAGTATTCAGTGTACATACTACAACGTTACAAGCAAATATATTTTTGATTACCTATTTCTCATTTTAAGTTAGCATAGACTTATGCTGCCAGAGATTTTTAACATTTCTGCAGATACTATATTTTGTTTGTACTAATATGAATTGCATGCATTATTTTGACTCATTGATTTTTCTATTTTATGTTATTTATATTATTGATATATTATCTTGTCAAGTATAGTTAAACTTAAGCTTTAAAATACTATGGCATTTATGTAACATTAAAATTCGCATACCTGATATAGCTTGAAATAATTTCTCAAAGTAACTGAATACTAGAAAGTCAATTTTCTATTAAGATAGATATAAGCTATCTATATTAAGATATTTCTACATGTGAAGGCAAAATTTTAAATCCATTTAGAAGATCAATAATTTACCTTACAAATTAACCCACAATGTTGAATTGGACAATAGCTTTTTGTAGCTGATTCTGCACAGATAATGAATAAAAATATGATATAGTATGCTAAAAAAGATATTTCAAACTTTTCCTTTTAATTTGCCACTATTCAACTCAGGTATGTTGTACCTTTGATAGTAATTTTTATTGAAACTATTTCTGTTTACAAATTTAATGAATCTGTTTTCCCGAGTATCATTTTTTTGCAATTTTTACATAAAATTTAAAGTTCTGGAATTTGCAGTCTAATTTAAATTATATCAAATTTAGTATTTTATGAAAATTATAATTTAGAATAAAATAATTTAGAATAAAATACATTTTTGGTTATAAGAAATTTGTAAATGAAGTTTCATTATGAAACTTAGCCATCGATAGTATGCTTATACCTGCACAGTTTTAATGTTTGTTTTGTTTGCAAAGTGTGCTATACTTTTAAGTATTATGCAGTAGTAAATTTGAATATGTTAAACTGTATCAAGCATGTTTAAGTTTAAAAATTCTGTTTTCTGTCGGACTATAGTTTTAAAAAATGTTCAAATGAGTCCAAAATACTTATTAACTGTAGTAGTAACATAAAATAATTGCTCAGCAAGTATATATTGATGAGCTGGAATTGATATGAGTGTATCGGTTGTTACAAAATATTTCAAGATCTGAGTAACTGGTTGCTAAATTATGAAATGTGCTGAAAATTAAGGGCAAAATGAAAGTAAATTAAAAAAATTTGTAATTGTGTAAGTTTCTATTATTTTGTATGATGGTATTACATACTAATTCAACATCTATAGATAGTTTTGTTCTCAATGTTTCCAAAAATTTGTTTGTAATATTTTAAATCCACTTTATTAAAGGGATATTTTGAAAAGTCCCAGCATGAAGCTGATAATTGGAGAAATTTGAAGCCGTGATGTGCAAAGTCATCCTGCATTACTCCAATCTAAACACGTGAAATACCTAAAGGCTGGATCCATTTTAGATCATCAAGAAGTCAATGGTACAATTGACACAGAGGTAAACTTTCCAAACTTTTCTTTGATTTAATACTTAATATAAATTTTGTGGATTTCACCATTGTTTTGAAATATAACTTTCCTTATACACACATAGGGATATAATAAGGGATACATTATGACAGGATTGAAAATTTAATTGTATGGTATCTTCACTAGAATACTTTCAGTGTACTTTTGCGTATGTTTTTAAGCTGAAGATATCCTTCAAGAATTTTTTTCAAGTTGTGAACATTTTCTATATTGAAATTTCATGTTCTATATGAAAATTAATTTTGTGCCTAACTGTATAATTTAAAATGTTTCTTCATCTCCCTTCTGCTTGTGGCGGATTCTATTACAATTCACCATTATCTACTGTTATATTTTTACTCAAGTTATAAATATTTTCAATTTTTATGACAAGTTTTTAATTCATGCTGAATTGCATATTTTGAAAAATGTTTTTCTTGCTCCTGCTTTTGACGGACTCTTACAATTTCCGAATTAGGATTTTCCTTAACTTGAGACCATTTTATATATTGAAAGTTCAAGTTTTATATGAAAATTTATAATTTTGTGCCAAACCGTATAAATTGAAAAGTCTCTCCATCTGCTTGTAGGGGATTCTATTACACTTTACTATTATCATATATATATATGTATCTACTGTTATATTTATACGCAAGTTATAATTACTTTCCAGTTTTATATGACAAGTTTTAATTTCGTGCCAAATTGCATATTTTGGAAAATATATTCTTATCGCTTCTGCTTCTGGTGGACTCATACAATTACCGAATTAGGATTTTCTTCAAATTGTGACCATTTTCTATATTGAAAGTTCAAGTTTTATATGAAAATTTAAAATTTTGTGCGAAACTGATATATAATTTGAAATGTTTCTTCATCTCCCTTCTGCTTGTGGCGGATTCTACTACATTTTACCATTATCTACTCTTATATTTATACTCGTTATAAATACTTTCCAGTTTTATATGACAAGTTTTGATTTCGTGCTGAATTGCATATTTTGAAAAATATGTTCTCACTCCTGCTTTTGATGGACTGATACAAATACCGAATTAGGATTTTCTTCAAATTTTAATAATTTTCTATATTGAAAGTTCAAGTTTTATACGAAAATTTAAAATTTTGTGCCAAACTGTATATATAATTTGAAATGTTTCTTCATCTCCCTTCTGCTTATGGCGGATTCTACTACATTTTACCATTATCTACTGTTCTATTTATATTCGTTATAAATACTTTCCAGTTTTATATGACAAGTTTTGATTTCGTGCTGAATTGTATATTTTGAAAAATATGTTCTCACTCCTGCTTTTGATGGACTCATACAATTACCGAATTGGGATTTTCTTCAAATTTTGATAATTTTCTATATTGAAAGTTCTAGTTTTATACGAAAATTTAAAATTTTGTGCCAAAATGGATATATAATTTGAAATGTTTCTTCATCTCCGACTCCCTTCTGCTGGTGGCGGATTCTACTACATTTTACCATTATCTCCTGTTATATTTATACTCGTTATAAATACTTTCCAGTTTTATATGACAAGTTTTGATTTCGTGCTGAATTGCATATTTTGTAAAATATCTTTTTCTCGCTCCTGCTTTTAATGGATTCATACAATTACCGAATTAGGATTTTCTTCAAATTGTGACCATTTTCTATATTGAAAGTTCAAGTTTAAAACTAAAATTTATAATTTTGTACCAAACTGTGTATATAATTTGAAATTTTTCTTGTATCTCCCTTCTGCTTGTGGCGGATTCTGCTACATTTTAACATTATCTACTATTATATTTACACTCAAGCTATAAATACTTTGCAATTTTATATGACAAGTTTTGATTTTGTGCCAAATTGCATACTTTGACCAATATGTGCTTCTCGCTCCTGCTTTTGATGAACTCATACAATTACTGAATTGGGATTTTCTTCAAGTTGTGACCATTTTCTATATTGAAAGCTGAACTATGAAAATTAATTTTATGATCTCTATAATTTGAAAAGTATCTTAACTCCCTTCTGCTTGAGGCAGGTTCCATTACAATTTACCATTATTTACTTTTATATATTTACTCAAGTTATACATATTTTCAGTTTTTTATATGACAAGTTTTGATTTTGTGCTGAGTTGCATATTTTGAAAAATATGTTCACCTTGCTACTGCTAATGGTGGATTCCTACAATTGTTGAATTATAATTTTCTTCAAATTGTGATCATTTTCTGTATTGAAAGTTCAAGTTTTATACAAAAATTTATAATTTTATTCCAAATTATATAATTTAAAAAATATCTCAATCTCACTTGCTGGTGGTGGATTCTATTGCAATTTACCATTATCCACTGTTATATAAGTTATAAATAATACTTTCCAATTTTATATGACAAGTTTTAATTTCGTGCCAACTTGCATATTTTGAAAAACATGTTCTTTTCGCTCCTGCTTTTGATGGACTCTTACAATTACTGAATTAGGAGTTTCCTCAAGTTGAGACCATTTTCTATATTGAAAGTTCAAGTTTTATATGAAAATTTATAATTTTGTGCCAAACTGTATAATTTGAAAGGTATCTCTATTTAAATTTCAAGTTTTTAATCATGTGTCAAGCTGTATAATTTGAGAAATATCTTTATCACCATTACAATTTACAGATTTAGAATAGCAAAATTTGAGTTATTTTTCATCAGGATATAATTTATTATGCTGAAAGCTTTTAAAACATAGAGTTGAATTTAAACGTTAAAATGCATACAGTGCAAATATGCAATATTTATTACAAATAGGCAGGCACTTGATACACCATCATTCGCCTATACATCGGTCAACATTGTGAACCATTTTGCTGTCACAAATTATGCAAAATATAAACTGTTTTAGGACGGATGCAACACTAAATATAAATAAGAACTTTAAAAATCACAATTTTTACATTGGATAAAAAGATGGATACAATATTTTATTTTCAAGTGGGGCACATGATTTCTTCATATAATATGGGTGTCATTATTATTTTAATTTTTATTTAAAAAACTTTCACTTTTTCAACCCGGGTTCAATCCAAAACTAATTGGGTGATATTATTCATTTACATTCCCGTATGTTCCACAGACCGTCTGACCAACATACTAAAATTTTATTTTGATAAAGTCATTTTTATGACAATTATCGTATGAACGGACAGACAAACAGAATGAATGAACAAAGTTATAAACACTTTTCAACTATATTGTAAAGTGTTACAAAGAATTTTTTTGCATCAAAATGCAGTTCTAGTTTCTAAAGTACTAGTGTATGGGGCTGAAAATTTCATATCAAAATAATTATTAGTTTCAAAATATTATGACATTTTTGAAAGTGTGAAATATATATTGAAATTTCATTATTATTTTAATTGTATTTAATCATACCTTGTTCTTTCAGGTTACTCTTTTCGTATTCATTATGGGTCCCACACACATAGTTTGTTGAGATTGTTTGAACCTCATCAATTGGAGATTCGTCATGGCTCATAACAGATTATTTAAAATATGTATTAAATGATCTATAAATGCATCTATGACTATTCAAAATACTAAGAAATTTGTATAAATATTAAGATTTGCTGTCTCAATAAAATGTTAAATTGTCCATCTGTGTTATTTGTTTTCTCCAAAATGCAACAATTTACTGAGAAGTAAATTGTGCTAATTTTTTCAATCGCAACCGTATATTTACCTTGTAAAATATTAACTTTGACTGTTTACCTTCTTTCACTTTTAAATATAAAATAGTGATTTGAAAGTGAAGATTATATATTTTTTTCAAAGTTAGTATGCAAACTGTTCGTGTAAACTTAGTGAAAACGTTTAAATCATAATATGTTAAAAATGAACAATTATGATTGAATGTGTAAATTTTGCAGAAAATAGTAGAGGTTAAGATGGATTAAGATTATATTATATAACCCAAAGAAATGAGGCCACATCACTGTTTTAGGTATTGAAGGTAATATATGTATTTTTTTCATCTTTCAAGCTAAAACCAATTGCCATCCAACCACATGTCGAAACATAGTTGCATAAAACGTAATTCTAAAATTTTCCAACAGTAAGTTCAAATATTGCTATTGTTTATACATTTGAGAAGAATTAGGAATTGCACATGAGTAATTTAGTAAAACTTACGACTACTAATTCAGAAATATATAAACATGTTGGTATAAAAATTTATAATGCTCTTAGAAAATCGATATTCTAAAGTAAAATAGACATTGATTAATATTAACCCATACTTAACAAAATATATAATATTAACGGGACTTAAAATTTATTAATTGAATACAAATTGTTTTTTTAATCATAAGGGAGATATTTTTATGAGAATAATCTCTTCACAAGCATCCAGGGAATGGGTAGTTTTATTGCAAAACATTGCCATTCATATTAAGAATGCATTTGTACTAATGTTATCTATAAGTATGAATGTAATTTTAACATGAAACTATATCAGATATCATGGGCATACAAGGAAAGAACATTTATAGCAAAAATGCAATAAATGAATTATCTATAAGTAAAAAAATCTGTGTTCTGTCTACAGGCAATAAAAATAAAGAGCTAGATATTAATACTTGCTTTACAATAAATAACATGAAACTAACAACTAGTGATGCGCTCATTTTAAAAAATGATGTCCTAAATATATTAAAAATCACAGTATAAAATAAACAAATTGCTAAAATGTAATATCAGTATTTTTAAATAAAATAAAGAAAATGCATATCAAGCAAAATAAGATTATTTAGAAACGTTCAAACTCTAAAATCCATTTATCTCAAAATTATCTTTTTGGATTTAGTGTTTTTTCTTCTTGTGTACCCATAATATATTCTTCATATCAAGTAAAGTGATTTTGAAACTTGAATAGTAAGGAATGACAAGTACCCTAGCAATTTTTCATTTTCATGAATATTCTACAATACAATATTTTAGAATTGAGAGGTTTTTTGTTGAATGTCTATAAAAAGTATGCAGTTGAAAATATATGTATTCTAGGAATTTATAGTTATTTAAATTTACGATGAAAAGAGGAAAAAAAAAATTTAATTGTTAATTCTTTACTACTGCTTATAAAATTACAGAAGTTGTGTATTATAATTATCAGCTTTCAAGTTCAATGCAATTATTAGTTATTTTTTTAAATAATAAATAGCAACATGTGTTAACAGAATTTTATTTTGACTCATGGTTCTTTATTGCTATATGTAAGTTTCTATTTTAGAAACAATGTCCTCCATGAAAGATGCTATCCTTTGACAGTATGGCCATATGATCTTGATAAATTAAATCTTCAATAGCATCACAAGAAAAAATTTCTAGTGGGAGGGTGTTTGGTAACCAAATATTTTGCTTTCTAATTCTCCATATATTGTTTCTTCGAAATTTAATGGATTCGGGGGGGGGGGGGGGGTCATGACCTCCGAATTCCCCTCCTTGGCGACGCCACTGAATCTCTTCAAATGTATGTTTAAATTATCCAGTAAAAAGAAAGCATTGGTGTTTAAGTGTAATTTTGTTGTGCTCTATTAAAGTAAACAATATTTAAACAATAATAGGGGAGATGGAATTTTATATCCTATCACTAGTTGAGTGTGCACTTTTGTATTACTACATCTGAGTTAGGGATGACTATAAGACATTAAGTAAGGAACAATAGATCATTAATTAGAAAAATCTAGGCAATAAGCAAGTATTGTAAGAAAACATACTTGATATTTGTTAAACTTTTAGCATTTAAAGCAGAGAGTCAGCCATTTTTCCTTAGCTACGGTATTCGGTTTCAACTTTATCATTGTCGAAGGACTTTTGGCGTCCATGCCAAAATGCACCCCCCTCCCCCCATTTGTTTTTCAGAATCAGAAATTTTATTTTAATGATAAAGAAGGGTTTATCAACGAAAGTCCAACACCAACATATCGTAAAAACAATTACGCAAAACACCGTTAGAAGTTTCCAGTTTTTATTAAATTTAGACAAATACCCCCCCCCCCCCCCAAATAAATAAAGTGAAGTAAATCATAACAATAAATAATAAATAAATCATGCCTGTTTAAAATACGCTATCAAGTATTATCAAAATAGGTATGAATATGTTAACAGTCAAAGACGTTTTTATATTGTTTAAAAAATTTTTTAGAATTGTTGCTATTTTTAAACACATTAATTCTGGTGAAATTGTTATAGAAATACTCAAAATAGAAACGTATTGCATGTAAAATTTGATTAGTAACACTTTTCCTTCTAATCAAAATAAGAAGTATTATATTTTATGTAAAATATTACATTTAAAATGCGCGTTTTAAAAGTATAAAATTTTTCGAGACTCTCGGATAAAATCAGAGTTTGACAGTCGATAGCTTAAAGACGCATAGAAATGCGCCATTATAGCGATAAATAGCAAGAGAAAGTAACCCCGCTTCTCGCCAAGCACAGCCGTCGCTCCCACAGGAGCTTCAATGGCCGCTCTTGCGCCAGCCTGTATATATAGGAGCCTTATGCATAGCGATGGATGGGACAATAAAACACCGAATTAGAGTTTGTTTTCCGTTTCCCGTGCTTCCGGTTTTAAATGAGTTAAGAGCTTAGCATATGTATTGTAGAAATTATTATATCTATATTTTAAATGATGGAACGATATGGATTTTTAAATGGATATTTTAAATAGATATTTTAATTTGTGGATATTGTAAATGGATATTTTAATTTTATGGATATTTTAAATGATGGAACGATGGATATTTTAATTTTATGGGTATTTTAAATGATGGAACGATGGAATGAGGTTGATGGAATTAAGAGCTTAGCTTATGGTCATTTTAAATTGTAAATTAGAGCGCGGGAAGTTAGCAGTAGGCCCGGGTTCGATTCTCGCCACTACCTAAACAGCCGCCGTGTTCAGGCGGAATACGATCACGTTATTTTAATTTTATGGATATTTTAAATGATGGAACGATGGATATTTTAATTTTATGGGTATTTTAAATGATGGAACGATGGAATGAGGTTGATGGAATTAAGAGCTTAGCTTATGGTCATTTTAAATTGTAAATTAGAGCGCGGGAAGTTAGCAGTAGGCCCGGGTTCGATTCCCGCCACTACCTAAACAGCCGCCGTGTTCAGGCGGAATACGATCACGTTAAACATGTGGGTCCGTAAGTCCTTCCGAGAGGTTGGTGGTAGGGGAAGGAGGGTACGGTCCCTGTGGATGCCTCCCCCACTGGGTTCCGGTCTAAATTGGGTGAATAAAAAGAAAGTTATGGAGATTGTCGCGGAGGACGCAGTAGCCCAGTGGTTAGCGCGCGGGAATTGCACTCGGTAGGCCCGGGTTCCATTCCCCCCACTGTCAAAACTGCTGCCGTGTTCACGCGGAGTACGATCACGTTAAACATGTGCGTTCGTAAGTCCTTCCGAGAGGTTTGTGGTAGGGGAAGGAGGGTACGGTCCCTATGGATGCCTTCCACACTGGGTTCCGGTCTAAATTGGGTAAATAAAAAGAAGGTTATGGAGTTTGTTGCGGAGGGCACGGTAGCCAAGTGGTTACGCGCAGGAACTGCACTTGGTAGGCCCGGGTTCGATTCCCGCCACTGCCGAAACTGCCGCCGTGTTCACGCGGAGTACGATCACGTTAAACATGTGGGACCGTAAGTAATTCCGAGAGGTTGGTGGTAGGGGAAGGAGGGTACGGTTCCTGTGGATGCCTCCCCCACTGAGTTCCGGTCTAAATTGGGTGGCACTTCCTGGCAGTCCAAACAGTTACCTTACACCTTTCTGGTAGTTCGCACCAACGAGTTTGCAACGATAAGAATTTGCCACGGTCAGAATTTTCAAGGGTAGCGAACAGGCTGGTCGCCAAAGGCGGCTAGTATATAATAAAAGGCAATGTCTGCCTGTCTTATACACTATACGTTTCGCGACCGCGCGTCGGAGAGCTACGAAATTTGGCAATCGGAGACCCGGGGGGGAGGGAAGGGGACACGTGAAAACCGATTTTTAAAATTTTAATTATTTTTTTATTTATTTAATGTTTTATGCGATTTCGACCGTTTTTTGTCCTTTTTGCCCTTTTTTCTCCACGATCCAGACGTCGTAGAAAAAAACAAATTACACCATCGGAAAGAGCAGAGAATTTCGAGTAAAAATATATCAATTTCAAATCTGAATTTTGATTTCTAATATTTTTTAAAGATTTTAAAACAAAAGTCACTTTTTGCTCAAGAAAACGATTTTTGGTTTTTAAATTCTCGCATCGTGAAAAGTACTCATAATTTCGACTAATAATTTACATTTTTAGAAAGGCCAAACATCTGGCATTCTTACAAGTCCAATCTGGTCAAGAAATAACTAAAATTGGCCCCTGGATCGGAATTTTAAAGAAGTCATGATTTTAAAATTTATCGGCGGGCGAAAGAAGTTCCCATTTCCCATCACCGGTTTCCCCCCAAGCAGGCGTTTCAATGGCGCCGGTTTGTGTCTAGGTGGAGGTGACGTCACGGTTCTGAATATGCATAGCGATGGATGGGACAATAAAACACCGAATTAGAGTTTGTTTTCCGTTTCCCGTGCTTCCGGTTTTAAATGAGTTAAGAGCTTAGCATATGTATTGTAGAAATTATTATATCTATATTTTAAATGATGGAACGATATGGATTTTTAAATGGATATTTTAAATAGATATTTTAATTTGTGGATATTGTAAATGGATATTTTAATTTTATGGATATTTTAAATGATGGAACGATGGATATTTTAATTTTATGGGTATTTTAAATGATGGAACGATGGAATGAGGTTGATGGAATTAAGAGCTTAGCTTATGGTCATTTTAAATTGTAAATTAGAGCGCGGGAAGTTAGCAGTAGGCCCGGGTTCGATTCCCGCCACTACCTAAACAGCCGCCGTGTTCAGGCGGAATACGATCACGTTAAACATGTGGGTCCGTAAGTCCTTCCGAGAGGTTGGTGGTAGGGGAAGGAGGGTACGGTCCCTGTGGATGCCTCCCCCACTAGGTTCCGGTCTAAATTGGGTGAATAAAAAGAAAGTTATGGAGATTGTCGCGGAGGACGCAGTAGCCCAGTGGTTAGCGCGCGGGAATTGCACTCGGTAGGCCCGGGTTCCATTCCCCCCACTGTCAAAACTGCTGCCGTGTTCACGCGGAGTACGATCACGTTAAACATGTGCGTTCGTAAGTCCTTCCGAGAGGTTTGTGGTAGGGGAAGGAGGGTACGGTCCCTATGGATGCCATCCACACTGGGTTCCGGTCTAAATTGGGTAAATAAAAAGAAGGTTATGGAGTTTGTTGCGGAGGGCACGGTAGCCAAGTGGTTACGCGCAGGAACTGCACTTGGTAGGCCCGGGTTCGATTCCCGCCACTGCCGAAACTGCCGCCGTGTTCACGCGGAGTACGATCACGTTAAACATGTGGGACCGTAAGTAATTCCGAGAGGTTGGTGGTAGGGGAAGGAGGGTACGGTTCCTGTGGATGCCTCCCCCACTGAGTTCCGGTCTAAATTGGGTGGCACTTCCTGGCCGTCCAAACAGTTACCTTACACCTTTCTGGTAGTTCGCACCAACGAGTTTGCAACGATCAGAATTTGCCACGGTCAGAATTTTCAAGGGTAGCGAACAGGCTGGTCGCCAAAGGCGGATAGTAAATAATAAAAGGCAATGTCTGTGTGTGTGTGTGTCTGTCTGTCTGTCTTATACACTATACGTTTCGCGACCGCGCGTCGGAGAGCTACGAAATTTGGCAATCGGAGACCCGGGGGGGAGGGAAGGGGACACATGAAAACCGATTTTTAAAATTTTAATTATTTTTTTATTTATTTAATGTTTTATGCGATTTCGACCGTTTTTTGCCCTTTTTTCTCCACGATCCAGACATCGTAGAAAAAAAATAAATGACACCATCGGAAAGAGCAGAGAATTTCGAGTAAAAATATATCAATTTCAAATCTGAATTTCGATTTCTAATATTTTTTAAAGATTTTAAAACAAAAGTCACTTTTTGCTCAAGAAAACGATTTTTGGTTTTTAAATTCTCGCATCGTGAAAAGTACTCATAATTTCGACTAATAATTTACATTTTCAGAAAGGTCAAACATCTGGCATTCTTACAAGTCCAATCTGGTCCAGAAATAATGAAAATTGCCTTCAGGATGGCAATTTTAAAGACGCCATGATTTTAAATTTGTCGGCTACCGGCTCAGTTTCTCAACGGCATTTTCCCCCCATCCGCATTAGTTTCTTCCCCGTCTCCATGGAGACCGCGCTTTCGGTTTTAACTGAATTACGAGCATAAGTGTTGTATACATCGGGCGAAATTATTATATTTATATGATATTTTAAATGGATATTTTTAAATGGATATTTTAAATAATTTAAATGATTGAATTATGGTGGTTTGAATTGTGGTGATGTATTTGAAATTATTATATTTATGGATTGGTGGAACGATATGGTTGATTTTTTTATTTTAAATGGATATTTTAATTTATGGATATTTTAATTTATAGATATTTTAAATGGATATTTTAATTTTATGGCTATTTTAAATGATGGAACGATGGAACGAGGATGGTGGAATTAAGAGCCTAGCATATGGTCGTTATAAATTTAAATTAGCGCGCGAGAATTGCACTCGGTAGGCCTGGGTTCGATTCCCGCCACTGATGCGGAGTACGATCACCTTAAACATATGGGTCGATAATTCCTTCCGAGAGGTTGGTGGCAGGGAAAGGAGGGTACGGTCTCTGTGGATGCCTCCCCCACTGGGTCCTGGTCCAAATTGGGTGAATAAAAAGAAAGTTATGGAGAT
Organism: Amaurobius ferox; assembly: GCA_951213105.1. Classification (NCBI taxonomy): domain Eukaryota; kingdom Metazoa; phylum Arthropoda; class Arachnida; order Araneae; family Amaurobiidae; genus Amaurobius; species Amaurobius ferox. The sequence continues at coordinate 133,864,149 of OX578138.1, read as the reverse complement.
TGTCGCGGAGGGCGCGGTAGCCCAGTGGTTAGCGTGCGGGAATTTCACTCGGTAGGCCCGGGTTCGATTCCCTCCACTGACAAAACTGCTGCCGTGTTCACGCGGAGTACGATCACGTTAAACATGTGGGTCCGTAAGTCCTTCCGAGAGGTTGGTGGTAGAGGAAGGAGGGTACGCACCCTGTGGATGACTTTCCCACTGGGTTCCGGTCTAAATTGGGTGAATAAAAAGAAGGTTATGGAGATTGTCGCGGAGGGCGCGGTAGCCCAGTGGTTGGCGTGCGGGAATTGCACTCGGTAGGCTAGGGTTCGATTGCCGCCACTGCCAAAACTGCTGCCATTTTCACGCGGAGTACGATCACGTTAAACATGTGGATCCGTAAGTCCTTCCGAGAGGTTGTTGGTAGAGGAAGGAGGGTACGGACCGTGTGGATGCCTCCCCTACTGGGTTCCGGTCTAAATTGGGTGAATAAAAAGAAGGTTATGGAGATTGTCGCGGAGGGCGCGGTAGCCCAGTGGTTAGCGCGCGGGATTTGCACTAGGTAGGTCCGGGTTCGATTCCCGCCACTGCCAAAACTGCCGCCGTGTTCAGGCGGAGTACGATCACGTTAAACATGCGGGACCGTAAGTCCTTCCGAGAGGTTGGTGGTAGGGGAAGGAGGGTACGGTCCCTGTGGATGCCTCCCCCACTGAGTTCCTGTCTAAATTGGGTGGCACTTCCTGGTAGGTCGTTCCTTCTGGTAGGTCGCGCCAGCGAGTGTGCCACGGTTAGAATTTGCCACGGTCAGAATTTTCAAGGGTAGCGAACAGGCTGGTCGCCAAAGGCGGCTAGTCTTAAATAATAAAAGGCAATGTCTGTGTGTGTGTGTGTGTGTGTGTGTCTGTCTTATACACTATACGTTTCGCGACCGCGCGTCGGAGAGCTACGAAATTTGGCAATCGGAGACCTGGGGGGGATGGAAGGGGACACGTGAAAACCGATTTTCAAAATTCTAATTATTTTTTTATTTATTTAATGTTTTATGCGATTTCGACCTTTTTTTGCCCTTTTTGCCCTTTTTTCTCCACGATCCAGACGTCGTAGAAAAAAACAACTCACACCATCGAAAAGAGCAGACAATTGCGAGTAAAAATATATCAATTTCAAATCTCCATTTCGATTTCTAATATTTTTTAAAGATTTTAAAACAAAAGTCACTTTTGGCTCAAAAAAACGATTTTTGGTTTTTAAATTCTCGCATAGTAAAAAGTACTCATAATTTCGACTAATAATTTACATTTTTAGAAAGCTGAAATATCTGGCATTCTTACAAGTCTAATCTGGTCCAGAAATAATGAAAATTGCCTTCAGGATCGCAATTTTAAAGACGTCATGATTTTAAATTTCTCGGCGTTCCGTTCGTTTCTCCCTGGCTGAAGCAGGGAAGGTGGTGGGTGGGGACGTCAAGGTGGAGGTGACGTCACGGTTCTGAATAGAGCTCCTTTGCTCTATATAAATTATTATATTTATATTTTAAATGATGGGACGATCTGGATTTTTTAAATGTATATTTTAACTTTTGGATATTTTAAATGGATATTTTAATTTTATGGATATTTTAAATGATGGAACAATGAAACAATGGAATGAGGATGATGGAATTAAGCATATGGTCATTTTGTATATTTTAACTTTTGGATATTTTAAATGGATATTTTAATTTTATGGATATTTTAAATGATGGAACAATGAAACAATGGAATGAGGATGATGGAATTAAGCATATGGTCATTTTAAATTGCAAATTAGCGCGCGGGAAGTTAGCGGTAGGCCCGGGTTCGATTCCCGCCACTGCCAAAACTGCCGCCGTGTTTACGTGGAATACGATCACGTTAAATATGTGGGTCCGTAAGTCCTTCCGAGAGGTTGGTGGTAGGGGAAGGAGGATACGGCCCCTGTGGATGCCTCCCCCATTGGGTTCCCGTCTAAATTGGGTGAATATGTAGAAAGTTATGGAGATTGTCGCGGAGGGCGCGGCAGCCCCGTGGTTAGCGCGCGGGAATTGCACTCAGTAGGCCCGGGTTCGATTCCCGCCACTGCCAAAACTTACGCCACGTTCACGCAGAGTACGATCACGTTAAACATGTGGGTTCGTGAGTCCTTCCGAGAGGTTGGTGGAAAGGGAAGGAGGGTACGGTCTAAATTGGGTGAATAAAAAGAAAGTTATGGAGATTGTCGCGGAGGGCGAAGTAGCCCAGTGGTTAGCGCGCGGGAATTGCACGCGGTACGCCCGGGTTCGATTTCCGCCACTGACATGGAGTACGATCACGTTAAACATATGGGTCCGTATGTTTTTCCGAGAGGTTGGTGGTAGGGGAAGGAGGGTACTTCCCTGTGGATGCCTCCCCCACTGGGTTCCGGTCTAATTTGGGTGGCACATCCTGGCCGTCCAACCAGTTACCAGGCCCGGGTTCGATTCCCAAAATTGCCGCCGTGTTTACGCGGAGTACGAGCACGTTAAACATGTGGGTCCGTGAGTCCTTCCGAGAAGTTGGTGGTAGGGGAAGGAGGGTACGGTCTAAATTGGATGAATAAAAAGAAAGTTATGGAGATTGTCGCGTAGGGCAAAGTAGCCCAATGGTTAGCGCGCGGAAATTGCACTCGGTAGGCCCGGGTTCGATTCCCAAAATTGCCGCCGTGTTTACGCGGCGTACGATCACGTTAAACATGTGGGTCTGTAAGTCCTTCCGAGAGGTTGGTGGTAGGGGAAGGAGGGTACGGTCTAAATTGGATGAATAAAAAGAAAGTTATGGAGATTGTCGCGTAGGGCAAAGTAGCCCAATAGTTAGCGCGCGGAAATTGCACTCGGTAGGCCCGGGTTCGATTCCCAAAATTGCCGCCGTGTTTACGCGGCGTACGATCACGTTAAACATGTGGGTCTGTAAGTCCTTCCGAGAGGTTGGTGGTAGGGGAAGAAGTGTACGGTCCCTGTGGATGCTTCTCCCACTTGGTTCCGGTCTAAATTGGGTGAATATAAAGAAAGTTATGAAGAATATCGCGGAGGGTGAAGTACCCCAGTGGTTAGTGCGCGGGATTTGCACTTGGTAGGCCCGGGTTCGATTCCCAAAATTGCCGAATAAAAATAAAGTTATGGAGATTGTCGCGGATGGCACGGTAGCCCAGTGGTTAGCGCGCGGGAATTTCACTCGGTAGGCCCGGGTTCGATTCCCGCCATTGCCAAAACTGCAGCCGTGTTCACGCGGAGTACGATCACGTTAAACGTGTGGGACTGCAAGTCCTTCCGAGAGGTTTGTGGTAGGGGAAGGAGGGTACGGTCTCTTTGGATGCCTCCCCCATTGGGTTCCGGTCTAAATTGTGTGGCACTTCCTGGCCTTCCAAGCAGTTACCTTACACCTTTCTGGTAGGTCGCGCCAACGAGTTTGCCACGGTCAGAATTTTCAAGGGTAGCGAACAGGCTGGTCGCCAAAGGCGGCTAGTAAATAATAAAATACAATGTCTGTCTGTCTTATACACTATACGTTCAGCGACCGCACGTCGGAGAGCTACGAAATTTAGCAATCGGAGACTCGGGGGGAGGGGGGAGGGGACACGTCAAAACCGATTTTTAAAATTTGAATTATTTTTTAGTTTTTTAATGTTTTATGCGATTTCGTCCGTTTTTTGCCTTTTTTGCCCTTTTTCCTCCACTATCCAGACGTCGTAGAAAAAAGCAAATCACACCAGCGGAAAGAGCAGACTATTGCGAGTAAAAATATATCAATTTCAAATTTCAATTTCGATTTCTAATATTTTTTAAAGATTTTAAAACAAAAGTCACTTTTGGCTCAAAAAACGATTTTTGGTTTTTGAATTCTCACATAGTAAAAAGTACTCATAATTTCGACTAATAATTTACATTTTTAGAAAGGTCAAAGATCTGGCATCCATACAAGTCCAATTTGGTCAAGAAATAATTATAAATATCGAGAGGATCGCGATTTTAATGACCTATGGGTAAGTCCTTCCGAAAGGTTGGTGGTAGGGGAAGGAGGGTACGGTCCCTGTGGGTGCCTCCCCCACTACGTTCCGGTCTAAATTGAGCGAATAAAAAGAAAGTTATGGAGATTGTAGCGTAGGGCGCGCGGTAGACCAGTGGTTAGCGTGCGGGAATTTCACTCGGTAGGCCCGGGATCGATCTCTGCCACTGCCAAAAGTGCTGCCGTGTTCACGCGAAGTACGATCACGTTAAACATGTGGGTCCGTAAGTCCTTCCAAGAGGTTGGTGATTGGGGAAGGAGGGTACTGTCCCTGTTGGTGTCTGTCACTGGGTTCCGGTCTAAATTGGGTGAATAAAAATAAAGTTATGGAGAACGTCGCGGAGGGCGAAGTACCCCAGTGGTTAGCGCGCGGAATGTGCACTTTGTAGCCCCGGTTTCGATTCCCAAAATTGCTGGCATGTTCATGTCTCGGGAGGACTTACGGACCAAAACAAATTTACATTGGACTGGAGAAAAAGAAAGTTATGGAGATTGTCGCGGGGCCCGGTGGCCCAGTGGTTAGCGATTCCCACTACTGCCTAAACTGCCGCCGTGTTCAGGCGGAGTACGATTACGTTAAACCTGTGGGTCCGTAAGTCCTTCCGAGAGGTTGGTGGTGGAGGAAGGAGGGTACGGTCCCTGTGGATGCCTCCGACACTGGGTTCCGGTCTAAATTGGGTGAATAAAATGAAAGTTATGGAAATTGTTGCTGAGGGTGCGGTAGCCAAGTGGTTACGCGCAGGAATTGTACTCGGTAAGGCCGGGTTCGATTTCCGCCACAGCCGAAACTGCTGCCGTGTTCACGCGGAGTACGATCACGTTAAACATATGAGACCGTAAGTCCTTCCGGGAGGTTAGTGGTAGGGGAGGGAGGGTACGGTCCCTGTGGGCGCCTCCCCCACTTAGTTCCGGTCTAAATTGGGTGGCACTTCCTGGCTGTCTAAACAGTTACTTTACACCTTTCTGGTAGGCCGCGCTAGCAAGTTTGCAACGATCAGAATTTGCCACGGTTAGAATTTTCAAAGGTAGCGAACAGGCTGGTCGCCAAAGGCGGCTAGTTTAATATATAACGTAATTTTCTAACCCGATGCAATGCACCGCGACAATCTCTGTAACTTTCTTTTTATTTATTTTTTCTCCATAGAAACACCATGCGTCTGCGCGCGCATGTGGGTGAAAAATCGAACTTGTTTCGCCGTTTCACAGAGAAATTGAAAATTATTACTTCATTAAAATCCGGATCCTGCGGCTACTTTTTATTATTTCTTGACCAGATTGGGGTTTGTAAGAAACCCTGATCTTTGAGCTTCTTAAAATGCAAACTATTTGTCCAAATTGTCGGTACTTTTTCCGACGCGAGGATTTAAAAACGAAAGTTCGTTTTTTTGAGCCGAAATTGACTTTTGTTTTAAAATCTTTGAAAAATATTAGAATTTGTCTCTGAGATTTAAAATTGATATATTTTTACTCGTAATTGGTAGCTCTTTCCTGTTGTGAGATTTGTTTTTTTCTAAGAGGTCTGCATGGTGGAGAAAAAAGGGGAAAAATGTCGAAATTGCATAAAATATTAAATAACAAAAACAAACAAGAAATTTAAAAATTGGTTTTCACGTGTCACCTCCCCCATCTTCCAGGTCCCCGATTGCCAAATTTCGTAGCTCTCCGACTGGCGGTCGCTGAGCCTATAGTGTATAAGGCAGACAGACAGACACATAGATACACATAGATATTGCTTTTTATTATATAAAAGATATGCTTAATTGAATTGAAAGTTTAATGTTCGAACATTTTATGCATTCTAAATTATACAGTGCGATTAAAATTAGAAGTTGTAAAAAAATGTCAGTTAATCTTTAGCCCTCTGTATCGATTGAAAATGCATTCTGTATCAAAATCGCATTTTTTTGTACGAATTATCTAATTGGAAATAAACTAATTTCCAAACCAAAAAGAGAGAAAATCAAAACAACTGCAGTTTAGCGTTGCCAAAAATATTTTAAATTGTTGAGGATGAAATGAGCGGAAGTGGCATTTCTTTCGATACAGTGGATTTTTAAAACAAGTGTCAGCGCTCTAAACATTTAATGCGAGATTATAAAAGCGTTTCACTCTTCTTAAGTGATCTTAAGTGCATAATTATTCCAAAGCGTTAGAAGATCCATTAAAGAGTCAAAAAGGTTAAAGATTTGAGATAAGTCAATTAACTCGGGAAAGAGAAGAAATAAGCTAAGGAATTTTAATCAAGAAAATTAAATTAGTATTGAAAGGTATAAATTGGATAGGAAAAAAGGCAGGTGTAAAAATCTTGATGTGAAAGAAAGCTTTTAAAATGTCAAATGTATCGTGAGTGAAGATAATGAGCATTTTAGTTATGGTTTTATTTTTTTATCACCTATAATTAGATATTGAATTGTATTTCTATTCAGCCGTCTTGGATTTACATTTCAAATATTTTTAATCAAAATTAAGTGAATTGCAATGTACGGAATGAAAACATTCCGTATATTGCATCGTAAATACCAAAATTCTTTTGTCGACATTTTGTGTTTCATCAAAGAAAAACGACATTTACATGCAACCATTGGTATTATTTGAAGATCAGATTTCTTGACATTGACTGTAAATTTGGCGAAATATCGCAACTTAGAAAGTTTTGGCGAGTTCCGGGAACTTCTCGAATTTTGTAGTCTGGATAAGAATCTGTAAGAATAGAAAACACGGCTTACGAATATTCTAAAATATTTTCTAACAAACACCAAATATACATTGTAAATTTTTTTTAATATCACCATAAAAGACGCACAACGAAATTTTACATATTGTTGCGAACGTGCAATATTCCCTTTGGCGCCTCCTCTCTCGTCTGTTTCGAAGGTCAGGCGAAGAAAATACAGTCCATGACGTCAGCATGACGTGAGGATGACATGAGTCCATTGTTGGCAGGATTTTCCAGTTAGCAGAAGGATTGCCAGATTAGCGATATTTAGCGATATTCGGCAACTTCCAGAAATTTCGAGAAATAAGTATTAGTCTAGGCAATATGAAGATATTTCCATAAATTTCTGCAGAGGCTATAAATGGACTCATACCGCTGTTATAGGGGAGTTTACGAGTTGACGTGATAGGAGTTACATTGGACTGTGATTTTTGTCAATGTTTTGAGAATAGTAGTGGCTGTTTTGTGAAAGTATTTGCGTCAGACTTTTGAGAATAACATCGCTTACTCTGTGAAATTAGTGGAGCATTTAAGTGCTGTTCGGTTGTGTACTGTTCCTGTTTACTTTGTGATTATAACTAAACGCAAGTTATCCAGAAACTTGGACACGTTTTTGTATCCTTCGTATACATCCACGATACTATAGGATACGTTCGTAACAATAATATAGTGCCAGAACGCTTTCGGACGTCATAACGTTCCACACACATCATCAGTGATCATAAGTTCATCATCATGAATGCATGGGGCTGGAAAACATGGATATTATCGTCTGCGTGTTGCATTCGAATTGGCGAATTCCTGTGCACAATTGCACATGTGTTTAAGCTAAATAATTATGTCTGCTCTTAGATTAATGAATTCAGTCAAATCTGATATTTGCGTACACAAATTTTACATACGTAAATTTTGTACTTGCAATTTCTGGCTGTATATAAGGACTCATGTCTGTTATTTCACTAACATTGCTTCTGATGATGGAAGTTATGACGTCCAAAAGTAACTGCAAATGTAAAATTGTAATATGTACACGTAACTGTAATATGTAAAATTTTGGTATGCATATTTTATGGTGATTTTAAATATAGTTCGCAATGTATTTGGGATCTTTGTTAGGAAATGGGGACGAATCTGAATTGGAAGAAAATCTGAATTGGAGTTTACCATGGAATGATGCATTTTGGGTATTCTAGAATTCGTAATAATCGATTTCCACAATGAATATAACATCTGACTCTAAGAATGACATATTTAACTCCTATTCAGTTAATATTTTCCGTATTTTATTATCTTCTTCTCTTTACAAGTTCCTATCTATGTCTTCCTACTTCTAATGTCTTACAGTTTTCTTCTTTTGGCAGTATTTAACGATTTTTTAAGCCCTAGTATTAATCTCTGTTTAATTTTAAACTATAAAATCTACCTGTCGTTACCCAGGAGTTAAAACGAGGACTTGATGAATTCATTAATCTAAAAGTAAACATTTATTAGCAATTATTTAGTTTAAGCGCATGTGCAGTTGTGCACAGAAATTCATCAATGCAAATGCAACAAGCAGACGATAATATTAATATTTTCCAGACCCATGCATTCATGATGAGCCATTATCTGTCTCGATAAATAAATTGATTTTGAAGTCAGAAGAAAAAATAAATATATTTATGCCGCTTGAAAAGAAGTGTGAGCTCAATTTAAGTCAAATTTTCATCACAAACTTATACAATAAAAATAATTCTCTATTCTAAATATTTAAAATTAATCTTTAGAACCTGCGAAATTGGAAAATTATAAATTTAACAGCACTCGAGGTTCCAGACTTCGTTCGAAGAATCTGCGAAATAAAGTTTTTGCATTCCAGCAGAATATCGTTTGCTTAATAAAATGATTAAAAATGTGAAATTTTCGGCCGGAGTACGACTTTGAATATTTATAACCATAGAGTTTGAAAAAAGGAGATAAAATTCCTATGGATTGAAGCGTTTGAAAATGTCATAATGCTTGGAGAATTATAGTATCAAAGTGTCACTAGTGTTAGTAAAAAAGTCGTCATTGTTATTTGACACAACAGAAATGGGTAGTATGTAGTATATGTATTTTTGATTGTTTTTAAATTAAGAGTTCTCTAATTATGAGTGTAATTAACCAGTATATTTTCATAGTCGTATGATAGAGTACAGAATGCATGGGAATAAGTATAAATTGAAAGATAAAATAATTTTGAATACTTAAGAATATTCTTTATGGTGTCAGTTCTAATTTCCATAGCGCTAATGATTTAGTTTTACAAAATTTACAGTTTAAATAATATTTTAGGCATTTTGCTATAGCAATACATACAATTCAGGACTGCATACCTTATCTCAACACCATCTGAATTATTATTGTCTCAAACGAAAATTGGCGTTTTCTTAATATGAACTGTCAATTATTACCTCAATCTCAATTATCACCTCAATGTTCAAAACTTTTAATAATTTGAATGTTTAAAAAACTCGCCAAAGTATGTCGTACCAGGACTTCCGGTAACCCAGTGCCGAATTTCTCGGCTGTCCGTAGCTTTTATTTTCCGCTAAAGATGACACACACAGATAGAGAAAGAGAGAGAGACAGAGAGAACTGAACATACGAACGAGAAAGAGAGAAAAATGTTAATTCCTTGAGACCATGGACTTATAGTCTAACATCAGAAGAAAGACCCTGAACTCGGAAAGCTCTGTCGTTTGAGTTAAGATTTAGAGATTTAAATGTCGGAAGATCCGAGATAAACACATTTCTTTTAGCATTATGACCATTTTCAACTTTTGTGTGCAAATGCTTTTTGACCGTCTTCTAATGCTAAAATGGCTCCGTTTATTTGGAAATGAAGGGAGCACGGGAAAATTAATTTATTTTCTTTTAAGAAATTAGAACGTCGAAAGATGTTATAGTCTCTTTCATCGCTGGAAGCTGTTCTTGTTAACTTGGGACTGGTTTTAATTATGAAATCAGAATATGTGATTAGATTGCACGAGTGCAATTACGATAATAACTAACGAAATGATAGTTGTATAAAAGAATATAAGGACCGTTATCCACATTAGCGTACAAAATAATTTAAATGATCATAGAAGTTAGTTCTTCTAATGAATTAAATGAAATATAGCTTTCATATGCGAATGATTTTTGCACGTCATCTAACTTACATTTGACAAAAATAGCTCAGCTCATTTAGAATTATCGTTTCAGGACACTGAAAAGTTAATTTAATAGTCTTTGAAGAAATAGAACGTTGATGGAAGTCGTTCTAGTAAACCTGAGACTTATTACTTTCCTTATATACATAATGTATAAGGAAAGTATTGTGACGGGGTCGAAAATTCGAATTCGAGTTTTCGACGGGAGAGCACGTTTCAAGCATCCCTGATCACGAATCAAACATTTTTGAAGTGATGTCTGTGTGTGTGTGTGTGTGTGAAAGTATGTGTGTGTGTGTGTGTGAAAGTATGTGTGTGTGTGTGTGTGTCAGTGAGTCTGTGGAGACGATAACTGACGAACGAATGGACCGATTCGAACCAAATTTGGTACAAAAATCACAATCCGTAAACACTGGAAGCCTATTGTTTTTATACGTAATCGAATGTTCAGAACCCCCCTTAATTTTCGAATGAAATTTTGAAAAAATTGTCAAAAAATCAAAACCGCTAATAAAGTTACGCAAATAGACATTTCTTATGTAATTTTTCATTAGAAAACGATTGACATAAATTTTAGAACGCTAACGTGAACCGTTCTCGAGATATTGTACATTTTTCAAAAAAATTATGAAAAAGTCACATAAAAAAAAATTCCTATTGAGAAAAATGTTCACTTTTCATATGTAATACCATGCGATAAATTGAGTGACATCATTCTCGTGGATCTAGCTCGTTCCATTCATGAAAAAATTTACTTTGAATAATACTTTTGTATTTGAACGCCAATAGTTATTTATCTGCCGTAAGAATAACTTTTTTCTTAGTGCATAACGCTTAGCGAGATTTTGGCGACGAATTTGGCGGAATGTCGCCAACTTGGCGACTTTTTTGAAATATTGCCAAATTAATGAAAATCTCGCCAAATGGATAAAAATGATGCTAAATCAATGAAACTGACGACTAATTGTCGAAAATTCAATATCTTGGAAAGAATATTAGTATCTACTATAAGAAAAACCTATTTTTTACTGTAAAAGTAGTAAATTCATAACATTATATAAGGAAAGTCATGTGCTGTCCACATCAGATTTTTTTAATTATGAAATCAGAATATACATGGTTAGACTGCACGAGTGTAATTACAGTAATATCGGTCGAAATGTCCATGGTATAAAAGATAAAGTGGGCCTTTATCCTCATTTGGAGTACAAAATAATTTAAATGCTTGTAGAAACCAATTTATCTATTGAATTAATGAAATATGACCTTTGTGTGCCAATGCTTTTTGAAAGTCTTCCGACGTACATTTGAGTATAATGGCTCTGTTTATTTGGAATTGAGCTCCTAGGAGCACTGGGAAATTAATTTAATTTTCTTCGAAAAAATTAGAACGTTGAGGAAAGTTATAATCGTTTTCGTCGCTAGAACCTGTTCTTATTAACCTGATATTTATTTAAAATTATTGGATGTTTAAATTCAAATTGCGAATAGACCTAATAGTGCTGTAATAACCTGACTGAAAGGTTTATACAAAATGAATCGGAATAAGTTGTAAAAGTTATAGAGAGTAACTATTCATTTAGTAAATATCAAATCATATTTAATGTACATGTGTGCTCTTTCTATTTAATAATTAAATTTATTCGCTCAACATTATTATAAATTATATTACTTACTAGTAGTATACCAGTTCTTTGTACAGAACATAAAAAGAAACTTAAAAGTTTTAGCAATTAGATTGACATTTTTCGCTGCAGGGTTCGGATTAAAATCAATATTTAAATTATTTTACAAAAGTATTACGCATCAATTAAATTGCTATTTTTGAACTTCCTACATCATTTTAAGTAAGGAATCGGCAAGACCACATCAGGTACTGTACCTAGTTCAATCATTGTGGACTAATGATAGTTATTCCAAATTCGAAAAGTTTCGGTAAAAGTCAATCCAGTTGTCCAACATCTAAACGTATATCTGGAACTAAAGGTATATCTGGAAAGGTATATCTGGAAATTTTGTTATCAAAATTACGATCCTCAGCACACGGCTCTCAATGTTCGCCTCTGGTGTCTCCATAATTGTCAACAAGCTCTGAAAACACCACCGCAGTCGCGAGATTTAAACACAATAGAACACAATTGGAGAGAACTTGTGGTTTGAGTACGAAGTCATGACATTAAAATGAAAAGCGAACTAAAAACAGTAATGATCGAAGAATGGAGGAACGTTGATGCAGAAATTACAACAAAACACTAGTAAACTCTATTCACAGACGTTTAAATGCTGTTGTGAATGCTAGAGGATATCCTACTCAGTTCTAATTTACCTAGATATTAAAATATTTACTGTATGTTGAGATTTTTTAAAAATTGTACGCATACTTTTATGATGTAACTTTTTGGCTACATTTTGTTTATTAATTTAAAAAAAAAGTTTTACTATGTTCTCTAAATATTTTATGTAGTTTTGTTAAGAAGAAGTTATAGATATTATTAAAAAAATCCCATTCTGAAATATTAATTTTTATTCGCGGATAGAGCAGTATTTTTTCGAAATTCCTTAGTGTGCGAACACTTTTGGTAGCCACTGTATATATATATATATATATATATATATATATATATATATATATATAAATTTTGAAGAATTTTTATTTTACTTGTATTATATATACCTGAGGATGATGATTAATAGAAAATGTTCTGTATAGCAAAGATGAATGGAAGATAGACTGAAATGTAAATGTGATATCAAAAAGACTATACGACAATCAGTGGAATATTTTAAAAAGAAGTAAAGATTATAAAATGTAAACGTTTGAATTGGTATAAAATACCCCTTTTTCACAGTTCCATAAGTTAAGGAATGGAATAAGAATTACATGTGGTAAAGATGAGTGAATTTTTTTTTATTACACATTTAGATGAAAGTATTTTTATAAATCATATATGTAATGCAGGCACTTAAGGTACTAATCCCCTCATTCCGTGCATAAACATGCATGTTGTAAATGCAAGAAATGTGTGTAAGAAGAAACGTTACAAAACAGAAACATTACATTGTTTTGCACGATGCGCTGGACCTTTTCTAGCTCCCTAAAATAATTTGAAATTGAATAAGGTGAAAAACATTTCCGACACCTTGTACGTTATTAAGACCATACACGATTCGTTAATATATTTATATATATATAAATATATATATGTATATATATATATATATAAATATAGAATATATATATATATATATATATAGAGAGAGAGAGAGAGAGAGAGAGAGAGAATATATATATATATATTTGAATGTCCAATGAAAGAAAAGTGAAAAGCTGTAACGCGAAAAAACTAACTTTCTAACGGGCTTACAAAATAAAAATAAAAGTATAAAACAGCAAATCTTCAAGCAAATGGAAAAAGAATACAAATTGTGAATCATCAAGTCTAAGAAAAGTATCAAAAATCAAAGGTATGGAATCGATAAAAGAAAAACAGACGAAATCCAAGCACAAACGCTATACGCGTGGACAAGGCTCTAGACCTAAACCTGGATTTGTTCACATCTTCAAAACTCGTTTTTAAGCCAAAGTGTCTTGTAGAAGCCAACACAAATATGTATGTTTCTGAAGAAATAGATAGATTATATCTATAAACTATTTCTACTTGGACTACATACATAAAGAAGAAAAATAAATGGAAAAATTGGATTTATATATATATATATATGTATATATATATATATATATATATATATATATATATATATATATATATATATATATATATATATATATATATATATATATATATATATATATATATACTGATTTCCATAAATTAAAGAAGAAACAGAAGGAAGGCGGTGATATTTTAAAAGGTTGTCGTATATGCGCAAAATTATTGTATAATATATATAATATACATTATTGCGAATAAGAATGCAAATTATTTCAGCAGTCCTCGATATATATATATCAGTTAAAGGTTGACGCCCATTCCTGCTTGAATGATGTTTCGATGACGTCATTTGAATAAAGTTCATTTCTTTTTTATGAAGTTTGAAGTTTTCGAGTAAAATAAATTATTGTAGTTCTGCGTTAATTAAAAAAAATATCACCGCTGAATGTATCGCATTTTAGAGATGTTTGCATAAAATTTCATTTCATTTGGAAAGTGTTGCATAATCAATGCGTTATGCATGATTAATCTTTCTTGTTATTACTATGGAGATAATTTCATTTTTGCAATGTTCAATAAATTGTTTCTCTATTTAAAAATTGATAAAATCTCTATTCCTATTTAACTACATTTTTATCAAAGTTTAACCATTTAAAAATATTGTGAATATTTGCTTTGTGAATATTTTTTGTATTGATATTTAAATCAATGAAGCAGACTTGAATGGCCGATAAGATAAGCAGTATAAAAAGTTAGGTAACTAGTGTTTCAGTCCTGAAGAGTGGTATTTACGAATGCATCATAAATAAAAAAATATGCGAGTATTTTAAAAGTCACCCAACTTCAAAATCCTCGGCACTTCTTTATAACGGAATTGTAATGAAACTAAATGAATCTTTGTATTTCACCAAAATATATTTAAACGTCTCTAAAATGTAATTCATTCAGAGTTGACATCTCTCATTTAAATTACCACAGTACCACAGTAATTTATTATACTTCAATGCTTTAAACTTCATCAAAATACAAAATGCAAAATAAACTTTATTCAACTGACGTCATACAAATATAAATTGTCAGGTACTGTATATAAAATATATCATAAAATCAGTTTAATCAATGAATTATAAAATCAGTTTAATGTATTCATATGACTTATATTCTGGACTCCAGGGCTAAATAATATTGCGTGAAAAAAATCAGTAATTCTTATACAACTCATCTTACAATCAGTTTGTTTACATTCTGCATCCTCTAAAATCAGGCTTCGTTGTTGAAATAACCAAAGTTTGATGATCAGTTAAATACAAAAATATTGTAATTGCATAGGTACGGAATTTAGATACACAAATAATACGCAAAAATACAGTGGTTTTAGAACGGATGCAGCACTAAATATAAATTACAGTCTTTAAAAACCATCATCTTGACACAAAATGGATGCCATATTTCATTTTTAACGAGTCACGTGATCTCATTATATTGCGTAGGTGTGATTATGTTCACTTTTATTTAAAAAACTACCGAACATATTTTGTAGACATTTTTCTATACATTTATTTGGATAATTCGAATATTTCGTAAAACTTTTGAAGCAATTTGTGAATTTTAAATTCGCTTAAAAAATGTTAGGAAAATTAGGTCCCATTGCGTTCAGTTTAATGTATTTGATTTTTTCAACACGGGTTAAATCCGAAAGTAATTGGGTGATATTATTCATTTACATTCCTTTATGTCCCATAGACCATCTCAACAATATACCAAAATTCCATTTTGATAAAGTCATTTTTAAGGCAGTTATCGTGTGAACTGACAGACAGACAGACAGATAGGATGGCCAAAGTCATAAACACATTTCAACTATGTTGGAAAGTATTAAAAATGAATAAATACTGAGTGCTAATAATGTGAATTTGAGACCTTTTCTCAGGGCTTTATAAATATTGTAGAATTTTGGTCATATTTGTATATATTGTTACTGAAATGTGGATGTCCTCTCAGAATAGAAGAATGCCTAAAAAATGTTGGTAAACTAACACGTTTATTCACAAACACAGCGTAAAAAGGAACAATATATCGGACAGGATATAGGACAATATATAATATTGTAACTAACGTATCTTTTAGAATCGTGGGGGCATACTTAGGATACAAGAAAGAGTTCAAGTTTCTGGTTAACTTAAGTTTATGCATAAGCACAAAGTAAACAGGAACAGTATTCAATCAAACAGCACTTAAATGCTGCACTAATTTCACAAAATAACCTATACTATACTCAAAATATTGGCGAAATTCTTTTCATAAAACTGCAGCTAATATTTTTAACATATTGACGACTTTTTATACATTTTCCATAGAAACTTCTGGAAATCTCTCATATCTCGTAGAATGCTGATTATTTTGAGGTGTTTCTCAAAGATTCGAAAAGTCGCGAAATGTCCCCAAATTGGCGATAAATCGTAACTCTTCTTTGAACTTCGCCATAAGCAACATTAGATGTTTTACGTTTGGTCTTTGAAAGAAACGAAAGTAAGTGAGGAAAAAAGAGACTCCGGAGCGTTTCACAAATTCATAACAATATTCACTGATGTGAATATATATTTGTAATCTCAATGCCATGTTTTTCAATTTCCACGGGAATTATCTATCTTTCCTTCCCCCTTTCTCTTTCTTCCTTAATTCTGTTAACATCCACAAACCCATGTATAACGCAATTAGACATCTAATATTGTATCAATGTTGCAATTTTTAAAGAAGCTTAAAAATAAATTTTCGAATTATGTCAATTTGATGCACATATGTTAAAATTATAGGAAAAAATGGTTTTATTGAGATTAGAGAAAAAATTTTTAATTCAATAAATATTGCAAATTTCTTAGCCGTTTTTCTACAGTGAATATTTAAATATTTAGTTATATACGTATATAAAGCAATATTTGTGTGATATTTAAAATTTATCATTACTATTTAGAAATAAATAAATATTTTACGATGAGTTATAAACTCTAACCAGAAACAGATGAACGCTTGACACAGCTTATTCTCAAACTTCATAAAAATAAATGAGGAATTTCGCACTTGAACAATCAAGCGCGATAGCTCAGTGGCTAGTGCAAGGGAATTGCACTCGGTAGGCCCGGGTTCGATTTACGCCACTGCCAAAACTGCCGCCATGTTCACGCGGAGTACGATCACGTTACACATGTGGATCCGTAAGGCCTTCCGAGGGGTTGGTGGTAGGGGAAGGAGGGTACGGTCCCTGTGGATGCCTTCCCCACTGAGTTCCGGTCTAAATTAGGTGGCACTTCCCGGCCGTCCAAAGAGTTACCTTACACCTTTCTGGTAGGTCGGACCGTCTGCGTCTCAACAACAACACTTGAACAATCAATAAATTCATTGGTAATAAATCAATCTCGGTATATATATATATATATAGAGAGAGAGAGAGAGCAATAGATGTATTCTTATTACCCATTTCTATTTCACGATGACATTAATCTAATTTTCCTAACTAAAATCCAATTTAGTATACTCTTGCGAAGTCTCATTTATGCTAATTACTAAATATCGTGTGTGGGATATATGTTTTATTCAGATAATATCTGGAATTTCTTGCTCATTTAGTTGCAACCCATTTTAATTTCTATTTCCGGTAATCGAATTTTGAATGTCTGGCTTTGAAGTAAAAGGTTTATTGATTTCGCACTCTGAGAAGCGTAAGAGCTACTAAGAAGGAAGTAACTGCTCTCTGTCAAATGTCAGTTTGCTATGATCCAACAAATAGGATTAATGTGATGAATGGGTGAGAAAAAATATTCAGAGAAAGTGGATTAAATTTCTTTTGCAACTCGAAACATGCATACTATACTACGAAATTCATTTGCGACTCTATAACTAAACGTACTTGTCCAACGATCACTGAAACATACTATATTTTGAAAAAAAAAAAGTATGATATGTTAATTATTCACACAAAGCGGCAAATTTTATCAAAGAAATTGAATTTGAATTTACAAGATATTGAATTTTCAACAATTTATCGTCATTTTTGTTAATATAGTGTCCTCTTCATAAATTTTGTGACATTTTCGACAATTGTGCCCCAATTGTGCCGACAATTGGGCACAGTTTTAAAATGTGCCAAGTACATCACATATTTTTGTTGCAAAGAGTTTTATAGTGCACTCTGTGATAATATAAATATTTATTTATACAGGTAAAACAATGTTTGTGCAATATTTAACAAGAAAGATCAATCATGCATAAGCATTGATTATGAAACACTTTCCAACTTCAATGAAATTTTATACAAACATCTCTAAAATGAGATACATTCCTCGGTAATATTTTTAAAATTATCACTATACTATATTAATTTATTATATTTGAAAATTTCATCGAAGAAAATGAACTTAATTCAAATGACGGCATTGAAATATAAATTGCCTGGTTTAAACATCTCTAAAATGCGATACATTCCTCGGGAATATTTTTAAAATTATCATAACACTACAATAATTTATTATACTTCAAAACTTCATCGCAAACAAATGAACTTTATTTAAATGACGTCATCGAAATATAGATCTCCTCTATATAAAAGCAGCATTTCATTTATCAACATTTTTCCAATCGTTGCATTCATCACAATACTATAATAATTTATTTTATTTAAAAAATTCGAAAAATTGTCATCTACCATGTTTATTTTAAAATGTGAAACCTTTTTCTTATATAAATAATAAAATCTTGGAAAGATATCTATTATATAATATATCCCTTTTTTCTTTCTGCATGATATAACGAGAGTCAGAATTTAATTGAATTTGTTTTTATCCCTATAATAAATAATTTTTATTTAAAAAAACTACCTAACATATTTTACTTAAATTTTTTCTATATATTTTATGGGATAATTTGAATATTTTCAAAAATTTTCGAAGTAATTTGTGAATTTTAAATTTGCTTAAAAAGTGTTTGAAACATTAGGTCCCATGGGATTCAATGTATTTCATTTTTTCAACCCGGATTCAATAAAAAACTAATTGGGTGATGTTATTCATTTATATCCCCATAGGTCCCACAGACCGTCTGAAAAACATACTAAAATTTCATTTTGATAAAGCCATTTTTACGGCAGTTATCGTGCTAACGAACAGACAGACAGACAGACAGACAGAATGAACAAAGTCATAAACACTTTCAACTATGTTGTAAAATGTTAAAAATGATCATTTGTAATTTTACAATAAATTATAAATTCTACGGAAAACCAGAGAAACTTTTGACATGGCTAAATGCCAAACTTCATGAAAATAAATGTGGGATTTTACAGATAGACTATCAATACATTCAATAATAATATATCAATTTTTGCATAATACAATAGACGTAATTTTAATTCCCTTGACGATTTTCCCATATATTTAATCTAATTTAACTAATTGAAATCTGATTAATCTAATTAATCTTCTTTACAAAGTCTCGTTTATTCTAATTAGTATATGTAGTATGTATCATATATGTTTTATTCAAATAATACTTAGAATTTCTTGCGCATTGTGTTGCAATCCATTTTAATTTATGTCTCCGGTAATCGACGTCTGAATATCCGGCTGTTAAGTAAAATGCTTATTGATTTAACACGCTGAGAAGCGCAATTGTAGCAAAGAAGAAATGAACTGCTTTCTGTCAAATGTTAGTTTACTATGCTCCAACTAATAAGATTAAGATAATGAATGGGACAGAATCTTAGAGAAAAATTGACTGCAGTGTGAAACTCTACTGGACTTTCCCATACGTTTGCGTTCCATAGTTTTCTTTTCAGGTTTTGCATCATTATCCGTAAAAGAAGAGAACACAAATATTATTTTTTATCAGGTTATGCTCTGATATTAATTCTTTAAACATTGCATCTTAAAATTTTCTTTTCCTTCCACTTTCCTTACATACGTAGTGTAATAAATAGGTAAAATATTCTGTTGCACCTTTTTACGCGCGTATTCAAACACATAGATATTTTCGTGCATCATTAACCACGATATTATAGCAAGAGACTATTAGCACATTTTGAGTGTGTACATCACTGGAAGTATGTCAAATGTCTTTTATTACACTTCTTATAAGACGTACAAAATGGAAAAAGGCCAGAGCGCTTTCGAGCGTTAATGCGCATTTCATCAGTGGCTACATGGAAAGAAAAAAGGATCGTTCATATATAGGCCAGTAAAGATGACAAATTTGCATAAATACAATTATTAAATGAAAAATCGATTATTTAAGGGAAAATGCACGAGTATATCTCAAATACGAGTGTGGTTTCCCTGTCATCTACCGATGGTGACTATAAATTCTATATTGGCAGTACCAAAAGCAATGTTGGCATCCGTTTAGCAGAACATACTCGGGATGTCAAAAGTTCAACTTTCTACGGCCCTTGCTCATTATGCTGTTAATGATAATTTTCTGCCTATGTTTGAAAAAACTTTCCTTTTAATGCGTTGTAATAACCCCCGTAATACTCTCCTTTTTGAATCCCTTTTTATTTATATCTACCTTGCGTCGATTTGCAATTTTGACCCCGTGCAAATTTTAAGTTATGCTTGGCGACTCATTCTCTACTCTATGCAATTCAAGCCTCTTCATAGTTATCTTTGATGTCATCCTCATGGGGATTGGGCTTGACTGTCCGTTCTGAATTTGTATTCCTGTAATAAAATAGCATTTTTAATTGTACTTTTCTTGAGATATTCTCGTTTTTGAATCTATTGAAAAATATTTTATGTTTTTTGTGTATTTTTCCTTAGATAATCGAATGTTCATTTACTAATTCTATTTATGCAAATTTGTCGTCTTTACTGGTCTATATATGAACGATTATTTTTTTTTTCCATGTAGCCACTGATGAAGAGCGTATTAACGCTCGAAAGCGCTCTGTCCTTTTCCCATTTTGTACGTCTTATAAGAATTGTAATAAACGACCTTTTATCAAAGTTGTAAGCTTAATCTTATTTATTTGAAATCAGACGTGATACCAACTTATTCATATGTCGAATGTATTAGAGCACATTGTTATGTATTTATACCACAGAAAATATATCGAGAATTTGAGCACATTTTTAAGTACTTGTTTCACAAAAGTATTTCTGGAGTTATTTATCTTTCTTTGATGCAAAGAAGTAGCTTTGATCCACGCCTTGGCTGTCACTGGCTCTGTCGTATCTGTGTACCAATTCGCTTCAGCTCTCTCGGCGTGGTCTACAATGGCTTTCATTGGTTACATTGTGCTGCCCACGGGCTCGTTTGCGTCTATCGTTGTATTTCTCATTCTGTCATGCTTCATTTATTACTCGTAAACAAATAATCTATGCTTCATTTTTTACTTGTAAATAAATTGTCTGTGCTTCATTTTTACTCGTAAATAAATTGTCTATGCTTCATTTATTACTCGTACATAAATTGTCTAAATTGTCCGCCCATTAAAAAATTAGGCGTCGCCTTGCCGCCGAACTATATATGAAATATGATACTATCTGTTATGCAACTGTATCACTGCACATATAATATTAGTTCAAGCTAAAACAATATTACATATCGAAAATCGGTATTTGGTAAAGCCACCACACACTACAATAAGTGCTTCAATCCGACGTGGCATCGAATCAAATAGATTTTGAATTTGTACTTGAAGAATAGCATTCTAGATTGCTTCTATCCGAAACCAAAGATCAGTTGTATTAGCTACGGGACGAGCATCAAGAACGATACGCCGACCGACGAAATCTCAGACATGTTTAATAGGCGGCATATCCAGTGAATAGGCAAGCCAAGGAAGAAGCTGTATCTGTTCTGCTATAAAGAAATCTTGAACATTCCTAGCAACATGTGGACCGGCTTTGGCATGTTGAAATACAGTTCCAGGAATGCGTTGAAGGAAGGGTTCAACTTCGGGCACAAGAACTACTCTGATGTTCTAGTTGCTGTTGAGATTACCCACAATTCTTAGCAACTGCGATCGTCCAAGATATCCAAAGGCGCAACAGACCTTCACGCTTGGCGTTTGTCCAATATGACGTTGGATAACTCACTCCAAAAGGTAAAATTCACCGCTATCGCGTCTAACGTGGACTCGGTCATTACTGTACCCCAAATTAAAGCGGGATTCATCGGAAAATACTTCTTGTTGCCAATTTGTACGCCAATATTTATGTTGATGTACCCGTAGTAGCCGCAGTCGACGATGGTTTTGCGTCAGGGGATTGTACAAAGGAATGCAAAAAGGAATTCTTGCACGTAGTCCACGGTGCAGCAGACGTCGACAAATTGCTGGAGAAGACACTAACACACCTGTAGTAATCCGAGTGGTTGGTGATAGGGGAAGGAGGGTACGGTCCCTATGGATGCCTCTCCCACTGGGTTCCGGTCTAAATTGGGTGGCACTTCCCGACCGTCCAAACAGTTACCTTACACCTTTCTGGTAGGTCGGACGGTCTGGGTTTCAACAACAACAACAACACCTGTAGTAATGTTCAAATGTTCTGCTAACTGTCAAGATGAAGTTGCATGTTCCATCACTGCCATACGGATGAGGTGTCTATCATCTCGTGCTGAAGTCGCATTTCGTCGTCTACTGCCGGATTTGCGACTCGCACGGTTCTCTTCAGTCCACGGCTTCCACACTGGCTTCACTGTCGTGACATTCCACTCCATACGACCTGCTATTACACGATAAGAAAACCCCCTTCACGGAGGCCAATCATTCGTCCCCCGTCAAACTCCGCAACTTGTTCATATGGCGAGCCCCCTGTCATAATAGAAGCATAGTGACTTCTCATGAAACGTTTACCGCTGGCAGACAACCATAGATTATTTTCAACGTCCCACAACAGCTCTCTATTTATACGACTAAAACAGCATTTCGGAGGCCGCTGCTCTGCACACACACACACACACACACACACACACACACACATATATATATATATATATATGTATTGTCTAAATCTATATATAATATTGATATTATAAAACACGCCATTAATGATTTACAAAGGTTTTTCGTTATTACCTATGTTGATAAAGTCTTAATAACTATGCTGTTATCTGTAAAAAATTATATATACAATTTCTGTTAGATTATTTAAAAAAAACAATAGTCAATTAAAATTTGATTCACACTCTATTAATAGTATTAAATTGAAATTATCAATATGTATAGTGATGTAAATATTAGATATAAATTTCTTAAATTTCCATATATAATGCTTATTCCTAAATTTCATAAAAATCCTATTACATTTAGAAGAGTAACTAATGGCCATAATAGTTACTCTACTAGTGCGAGCAAATTACTACTAAATTATTTAAATCTAATAAATGATAGTTTATGCCAGGCTAGGAATAATTACCTTATACTGAATACTAGTAAATAACTAAAGAATAAATTAACATCACTAAGAAAACTAATAGGATTTCAAACTTTTGATTTTAAAGATCTTTTTAATAATATTATAATCTCAGATCTATATGATGTAATTTTAGCTCTATATTATGCTTATATTACTAATCAATCAACTCAAACAAATTTTATCAATTTTCCTAAACTTCATTTTGTTATTTTCAATAATTATATTTTCCAAGGAAATAAATTATACTTATAAGTCTCAGGAGTTCCACAGTGTGGCTTCCCTAGCAGCATGTTAGCTATTTTATACCTTTATCATTATGAACAATCTTTTACTTCAATAGATTATAAAATTCACAGAAATGTTGATGATCCGATTTGCTTAGTATATACTGAAAATTATGTCATAGATATAAATTTATATCCAGACAATTTGGAATTAAGTCTTAATGAAGCCACTATTAGTAATAAGATTAATTTTTTGGTTTAAATCTTTTTATTGAACCTACTAATAGAATTGTTTAAACATTTATATGATAAAAAATACTATTTTAATTTTACCATTAATAAAATATTACCATTTAATTCCTGCAACTCGATTTAATTATTTAGAAATATTATAATTAATCAGCTTTTTAGAATTTATAGATTATCAGATAAAAAATATTATGCTATGAGTATAAATAATCTAAAAATTACTAGCAAATTATATAAATATCCAGCTTATTTAGTAAGAGGTATAGTTAAAATGGTTAGATTAGCTGAATTTAATGAATTCTCTTTACAGTATCTTATATCAGTTTAAAAATTAGCCTTACTATTATCCACTTAAACATTAGCTTAAACATTAGCCTTATTATTATAAGCCCCACTATTTTGTAGCTCTTACTGTATAATATCACCTTTATGCCTTTTCGCATTACTGGTATTTATTTCTCACGATTGGCAACAGTAGATCTTTTCTTTTATTCTTTGAGAATGGCAGCACTGGTCTCTTCATTCTGGATTCCAATGGTTCGGGCATATGCAGAGTCTTTCACAGGTATTCTTGTTTCCTTTATTTTTCCATTTTTATGTATGTTGTCAAAGTAGGAATAGTTTATAGATATAATCATATAATCTATCTATTTCTTCAGAAAGATACATATTTTGTGTTCATTTTAACAAAATACTTGGACCCGTCGAAGGGTTTTGTCAAAATGAACAATTCACTTATTTACGCCTAATCCTTGTCCACTTGTATAGCATTAATGCTTGGATTTCATTTGTTTTTCTATTATCAATTCCATACGATTGATATTTGTTGATTATTTTTAGCTGGAAGATTCAAAATTTGCTATTTTTCCCCATTTGATTAAAGATTCGTTATTTAATACTTTTTTTTGTAGGTTTTATATAAAGTTAGGATTTTTGAGTTGCAAATTCTCTTTATTCTATCATTGGACTTTCAAGCTATTTTTATTATGTATATATATATATATATATATATATATATATATATATATATAGCTATCGTATATGTGTGTGGGTGTGGGTGTGTATTATTTCAGATCATCGATATTTGCTCATATATAGAAAGAGTTAGGAGTTGAACATATGATATATTTTAAGGAGAATTCATTAATTCATATCAGAAAATATGAATTCAAAATGCCACTGTTTTGTGCCGATATCATCTGCAGTCTAGTAGATGCTTTGCAATCCATTTTAATCTCCGTTTCCAGTAATTGGCTATTGAATGCCAAGTCGCTATAAGTAAAAGGTTTATTGATTCCGTGCTACAGGAAGCTATGAGGGATACAAACATTAATAGGAAATTAACTGCTTTCTGTCAAATGGACATTCGAAATGGGCTAAAACAGATTCAATATGATTAATTAGTCAGCAATAGGGAACCGGGTATCTTGTGTATAATTATTTCGCTATTAAAGGAGTAAAATCATTGCTTAATGTAGGGACAGTCATGTGCTGCCGAATTCAGCCATTTTCATACGGTGGATGTTCAAACATTTAGTTATATATGTAAAGCAATATTTGTGTGAAATTTGAAAATTATCACTTTTAATTTTACAATAAATTAGAAAATCTGATGAGCACC
Source organism: Amaurobius ferox (assembly GCA_951213105.1). Lineage (NCBI taxonomy): Eukaryota > Metazoa > Arthropoda > Arachnida > Araneae > Amaurobiidae > Amaurobius > Amaurobius ferox. The sequence continues at coordinate 133,839,069 of OX578138.1, read as the reverse complement.
AGATTAACATTTAACATGTCTAAATGTCAAACTTCCTAAAAATAAACGAGGAGTTTCATAGTTTAGCAACCAATCCATTCAATTATATCAATCGCGACGTAATGCAAATGACGTATTTTTATTTCCCGTGGCGATTTCACGATCCCATGAATCAATCTAATTTTGCTGATAAAAATCCAATTAAACACGCCCTCAAAATGTCCCGTTTATTCTAATTAGTATATGTAGTGTGTAGAATATATGTTTCATTCACATAATATCTGGAAGTTATTGCACATTGCGATGAAATCCATTTTAATTTCTGTTTCTAATAATTGATTTTTAAATGTCTGGCTGTTTAATTAATTGACTTCATACTCTGTAAAGCGTTTATGTAAGTAAGAAAAAAACTAATTGCTTTCTGTCAAATGTGAGTTTACAATTTTCCAACAAATAGGTTTAACATGTTGAAAGAGTTTCAAAAATATCGATGACAATTCGATTGAAATTTGTGATTCCACCGGATTTTCTCATGTGTTCGCATTTTATATTTTATGGTTTTGCATCAATTGGTTTTATAAATGGAAAAATGTTTCTTTTTATCAAAAATTTTTCTTACTTTAATTCTTTAACTCTTTGACAACGTTGCGGTGTATTGAGTTTGACATTTGATGTAGAAACTGATAAATGAGGGAATGGATTTTAAAATCATTAAAATAGAATAATTTTTCGTAAAAGTATGCCTCTAATATTTGTAAGTATAAGATGCCTTACCAGATACTTGTAAGTATAATTTATTACCTTGAAATTTATAATTGTTAAATAATGTAAAGTGGTTAATAATATATAAAGAGAAGAAGTTTGGTAAATAGTTTACTTATATATGATCAGAACTATTTATTATAAATTCATTATATAGTGCTAAACTTCTTCATCATAAAGATCTGAAATATAATTATTATGATACAATTATTTATAATAAAAAGTTTGTAAACCAGAAATATTACCTATTGTATCTAATGTATTAAATGCTTATTTGTTATTATTTAGAATAAAATAATCATTCTTAGATTAAACTTATTTTAAACTAGTTATTTGTAATTTACTAGCAATAGTAGAATAAATATTATGGCCATTAGTGATAGTTTTTATCAATACGTATATTTTGAAGTTAGTTTAAATCAATACTTATATTTAAAACTAGCAGCATACCCGTTCTTCGTACTGAGTATATAATATAAAAAAACCTAAAATTCGCAATCATGTGCAAATTCCTATCCTACAATAAATGACATTTTTAATCAAAATATTATGTTAAAATATTTAATACAATGCTCCTAAAAAGACATTTAATAACCTTTGTTCTCGCTATACAAAATCATCTTCGCGGGCAGATCTGAAAAATAAAACATCCTGGTCCCTTTTATAAAATAATACAAATGGCGTAATAAAATGAAAATACCAATAGTCCCCGTAATCCTTATACCAGAAAGTCGTAATTGATTCCAATATATGCAATATATATCAAAATATATGCCAATATACCTGTACTACTTATATTGTCGTACATTAGAAGATATACCCGTGTATTTGTAGGCGATTACTCGTACAACGTACAATATATCAGTTTAAACAATTTTTGTCATAATAAAACAATGGCATAATAACTTGAAAATATCAATTATCCCTGAATCAATAATCCCCGAAAATATCAATAATAATAATGTTTAAACCTGAAGACCGTAATTAATATTATCCAGTCAAAAGTGCAATGTCAATGAAATTTGTTTTATATGCATATCTTCAAATCGGAAAAATATTTAATAAAAATTGTATGCCGCATAACACATTGGATTTACATCCGTTGCTAACCGACATGATATCATTTGTTTCAAATAATTTGATGGATGTCATATTGTCTGAATAATGCTATTTCCATAGGAGGTTTGGCGACATTTTCGTCAATTTAGCGATAATTTAAAAAAATCGCCAAATTTATCGCCAAGTGGGACTGTAGAATTGATAGGCCTATTTTGCGACAAATTGACGAAACATCATCACACTATTATATAACGAAACACTATTAGTTTCATTTATTAAGCGCAATTTTATCAATTTCATGATATTTTTATAGATTTACAAACATTTTTATCAATTTGGTAACATTTTAAAAATTCGCTAAATAAGTTACTAAGTAGGATGTATAGGCTGACCGACAAATTCTGCCGAAACATCATTTCAGTACTCTCTTCTAAAAAACCAATTTAATTTCATTGATTTGCGTCGTTTTTATCAATTTGGCGATATTTCCGTCAATTTGGCAAGGTTTAAGAAAAGTTGCCAAGTTAGCGATATTCCGTCAAATTCGCAACTCTGAATTTGCGGATCTGAAGAATAAAACATCCTGATCCCGTTTGTATATACTAAACGAAAACCCTAAAATTGTATTAGAAGATATACCCGTTCTACATATTTTCTGTTTCAACAATCGGATAAATGAATTTATTGGATAAACAAAATATATGACTTTATTTGCTAAACATAATATATGTTTAAAAACTCTTTGCCAAAATAAATGGAAGTGATGTACGCAGTCCGCAATTAATATAATTAAAAGAACAATCAAACCGTTAATTTATAATATACATTTTTGTATCCATTTATTTATTATTCAATTCGAAAAAATAATAATAAAAATTAACAAACAGATTTAATTTAATTGCGTTTCTGAGCAACATGATATAAAATAGGATCTTCCTCATAAACTCCGAAGTTAAGTATCCATTTTGATTTTTTTAGACTTTTCATTTTTTAGTTAAAGCTTGTGAAAAATAAACCATAGTGATAGATTTTCCATTTAAATTCATGTTTCAAATAATTCATGTTTTCAGATAGTGACTAATTAGCGTAAAAATCTTCCACCAACCTCAGAGATAAAGTTTTATTTCACTTTCCGTTTTAAACGAACGATTTCCAACCTTTTCGTTTGGATAAACTACTGAGTTAGAGAGGTGAACACCTAGGAAAAGTTTCGTTATTCATTAATATGGCGACAACACTTGGTCTTATAAATTCAAAATAGGAACTAAATTTTAAGTGGGGCTATTTCCAGGCTACCCACAAAATTCCATCAAATTCGGTTCAGCCGTTCTCCCGCGATGATGGGACAAACTGACAGACAGATTATCAATTTTATTTATATAGACTTACTATCTTGTACAAAATTATAGTTTCTTTGACTTAACTGATTCGGTAGTGATACAGATTGCATTCTCTCCCCGACTTCTCGGCAGGTAGGACAGTTCCTTATCTATGCAATTAAAGTTGAAAATCTGTCTGTCTGCCTGTCTCATCATCACGGCTGAACCGAGTTTAATGTAATTTTGTGGGTAGCCTGGAAATAGCCCCACTTAAAATTCAGTCCATGTTTTGAGTTTCTACAACCAGTGGTTCTCGAGATATTAGTAAAAAACGAAAATTTCTTTTGTCTCATCATCACAGGAGAACGGCGGAATTTTATAAAATTTTGTGGATAACTTTGAAATAGCACCCCATAAATTTAGAACAAGTTTTGAGTTTCTAAAACCAGGGTTTGTCGAGATATTAATGAAAAACGAAACATTTTCCTGGGAGTTCTACTCTCCAACTCGGTGGTTTATCCGTACGAAAAGATTGAAAATCGTTCGTTTAAAACAAAAGTGAGTTAAAACTTTATCTCTGAGGTTAGTGGAAGATTTTTACGCTAATTAGTCACTAGTCACTATCTGAAAGCATGAATTGTTTAAAACATGAATTTAAATCGAAAATCTATCACTATGAAAATCTATCACTATTTTTCACAAGCTTTTACTCAACAATGAAATTATAAAGAAATGAAAATGGTTTTTTAATTTCGGAGTTTATGAGGAAGATTCTATCTTATATCATTTTGCTTAGAAACACAATTAAATTAAATATGTGTGCTAATTTTTATTGTTATTTTTTCGACTTGAATAATAAATAAATGGATACAAAAATATATTTTATAAATGAACGGTTTGATTTTTCATTTAATTATGTTAACTGCGTACATCACTTTCATTTATTTTGGCAAAAAGTTTTTAAGCTTATATATTGTGTTTAGCTAATAAACTCATATGTTGTGGTCACCCAATAAATTCATTTATCCGATTGTTGAAAGAGAAAAAGAGAAGAACGGGTATGTCTTTTAATACCACTTAGTTTTCATTTAGTATATACAAACGGGATCAGGATGTTTCATTCGGATCTGCTAATTCAGAGCGACGAATTTGACGGGATATCGCTAATTTAGCAACGTTTTTAAAACTTTGCCAAATTGATAAAAACGACGCAAATCAATGAAATTTATTTTGTTTTGTATGAAGAGAGTTCTGAAATGATGTTTCGTTAGCATTTGTCTGTCAGACCAACCGTCCTACTTAGTAACTCATTTCGCAAATTTTTAAAATGTCACCAAATTAATAAAAATGTTTGTAAATCCATAAAAATATCATGAAATTGATAAAATTGCTCTTAATAAATGAAATTAACTGTTTTTTGTTGGGGGATAGTATTGTGATAATGTTTCGTCAATGTGTCGCAAAATGGGCCTATCAGTTCTATAGTCCCACTTGGCGATAAAATTGGAGATTTTTTAAATTATCGCCAAATTGACGAAAATGTCGCCAAACCTTCCATGGAGCTAGCATTATTCAGACGATACGATTTCCATCAATTTATTTGAAGCAAATGATATCATGTCATATAGCAACGGATGTAAATCCAATGTGTTATGCGGCATACGATTTTTATTAAATCTTTTCTGATTTGAATAATAAAGATATGTAATATAAATTAAATTTTATTGACATTGCATTTTTGACTGGAAAATATCAGTTACGGTCTTCAGGTTTAAACATTATTATTATTGGTATTTTCAGGGATTATTGATTCAGGGATTATTGATATTTTCAAGTTATTACGCCATTGTTTTATTATGACAAAAATTGTTTAAACCCATATATTGTACGTTGTACGAGTAATATTCTACAAATGCACGGGTATATCTTCTAATCTACGGGAATATAAGTAGTACAGGTGTATTGGCATGTACAGGGTGGTTACAAAAAACTTCCCCGATATATGAACCTCTAGCGGCCTATCCGTTGAACCAATCAAAAGGAAATTCCAGATATTGTTATTTGAAGGTATGCCCTTGAGATTGCGATGATTTCAAAAAATAGAACTCCCACGGTTACATTGAAAAAATTTCGAAATTTTCGAATGGCAATACCCACTTTTTTCCTGCGCAAATTGATCAGAACATTGAATCATCATAAATGGTGTTGGAACGATAACCGTATGACGAAAATTGGCAGCTTAAAACCTTTGGAAAGAAAAACATTGTAAAGGACCACTGACAAGATTGAGAGGAGGTGCATTGACGCACTTTGCGTAATTCACAGGGATAGACAGTAGAAGCACCAATCACAGAACACCATGTGCAAAGCATTGCTTGTAGAAAACCTTTAATAAGCAGTGTGGAAAGATTGTCTCTTCAATCAGCTGTTCAAACTTGCCATCAAGATGACACTTACAGGGAAACAACGAGATGAATTGATAAAGCTGTTTCATCTGAACGGGGAAAATGCTGCCGAAGCAGCACGAGTTCATCGACGAAATCCTAAGTCAAGGCGAGGCCCATGTTCCGTACGAACTGTATGTAATTTGGTAAAAAAATTTCAAGAAACTCGATGCACATGTGATAGACCGATACATACATGCATAATACGATTACTGCAGGTCTATTGCTTACTGCAAGAAGTGTTGCCCGCAATTTGGATGTACCGAAAACCACAGTCCCCAAGCTTCTTCGCTCTGTTCTGTGGATGTTTCCTTATCGATTCCAGCGCGTCCAGATGTTGCAACCTGGAGATGAGCAACAGCGTGTCGACTTTGCGAATTTTTCCCTCATCAGATATGAAGATAGCAGGTGGCAGCTGCAGAAATTATGGACGGATGAAGCACATTTCTCCATAACTGGGAACGGAAACTCCAAGAACTGCGTTCACTGAGCTGAAGAAAATCATCACAATGTGGCGCCAGTGTTTTTACATGAAGCTAAAATGACTGTGTGATGCGGCATCGCAAGCACATTCGTTCTCGGTCCGTACTTCTTCTAAGAGGTCACTTCTAATGGTATGCAAACGTGCTCCATCACAGGTCTTCGGTATGAAACAATGTTGCAGAATTACGTAATTCCAGAATAGCAGCAGCGAAATGTCGTTAATGGCATTGTATGGATGCAAGATGGTGCTCCTCCACACGCGCTACGCGTGTTTGACAAGTGCGCAAGTGTGTTAGACAAGGAACTTTGCAGTTTCGTGGCAACCGCGATCCCCCGACCTCACTCCGATGGATTTCTGGTTCTGGGGTTAACTGAAATCTAAGGTGTGCACATCAAATCGACGCGATTTGTCAGAATTGAAAGGTGCCATAAAACGTGAATTTATACAGATACCTTCTGCGATGTTACGTTCGTCATTGTTGTCAACAATCTCCCGCATGCAATGCGTTATCGTCTGCGAATGTGGGCACGTTGAAAACTTGTATTCCAATAAAAGTTTTTTTCCCTCCCTTCTCTTGTGTTGTTATTGTACCATTTACAATGCTCTTCTTTGCAAATGTCTGACCCCGCCAATTTTCGTCATAAGTGTAACGTTCTAACGCCGTTTATGGGTTTTCAATGCGCTGATCAATTTGCACAGGAAAGAAATGCATGTTGCCATTCAAAAATTTCGAAATGTTTTCACTGTAACCCTAACTGTGAGAGCTCTATAGTTTGAAATCATCACAATATCGAGCGCATACCTTCAAATAACAATATCTGAAATTTCCTTTCGATTACTTGAGTGGATTGGCCGCTAGGTGTTCATATATCGGGGAAGTTTTTTTATGACCACCCTGTATTTTGATATATATATTGCATATACTGCAATCAATTAAGACTTTCTTGTATGAAGATTACGGGGATTATTGATATTTTCAATTTATTACATCTTCTGTTTTATTTTGGCAAAGATTTTTGAGACTCATATTGTAATACGGGAAATCTTCTACTAACACACTAGCATATTTTTCTAATTTGCGAAAATATAAGTAGTACGGGGATATTTATATATATATAAATTCCCATATAATTTTAGTGCTTTCATTCTGGCATATATTGGAGTTAATTACGGGTTTATTAATATTTTCAATTTATACATGTAATGTACTAATACAGGTTATATCTTCTAATTTTCGCGCATATAAGTAGTGTGGGTCTCATACAATTTCAATGCTTTCATTTTGTATATATTGATTCAATTCCTTTTTTCTTTTTAAATTTGCTTATAAAAGGGACCCGGATGTTTTATTCTTCAGATCTGCCCGTGAAGATAATTTTGTATAGGGAGAACATATATTCTTAGACTTCTTCTTAGGAGCATAGTATTAAATATTTTAACAGAATATTTTGATTAAAAATGTCATTTAGTATACTATAGGAATTTGCACATGATTGTGAATTTTAAGTTTCTTTATATGATATTCTCCGTACGAAGTACAAGTATACTGCTAGTATAAGGGTATAAAGTTTACATTTTTTATCTTTGGCGTACAGTAAGTCATCTTTGGACATCCTTTACTAAAAGCAAGTCCCTTTTACACTCGTATTCAAACACATAGATATTTTCGTGCATCATTAACCACGATATTATAGCAAGAGACTACTAGCATATTTTAAGTGCTTATATCACAGGAAGTCTGTCGAATATGTTAGAGCACATTCTGTAATCATTCAGACTGATAATACCGATTTTTAAAATAATTTTTTGTAAAATTTGAAGAAAAAAAGCCACTAAAAATTAATTTTGGTATGAGACAGCTGAATTGATCTAAATTCCAGTTAATTTTTCTTAGTTGAACTTAAGTATTAATTATATGCTTAATTGAATTGAACATTTAATGACCTTACATCTTATACATCCTGAATTATAAACAGCGCTTAAAAATAAGAGTACCAAAGAAATTTCAGATAATCTTTATAAGAGCATTCATTCCGGGGCATCGCTTTGAAAATCTATTCTGCCTCAGTATTGCATCCTATAGCACACATTATCACATTAGAAATAAACTAATTTTCAAACCGAAGCAGAGACGATCAAAATCAAAAGAATTGCAGCTTAGTATTGGAATGTATTTTAAAATATTAAAGATAAAATTAGTATAAGTGGTATTTCCCTTTTTTATCTTTATTCGATACATATCGCTTATTTTAAAATGAGTGTCAACACGCGTAATAATGCAACTGGCGATTATAAAAGAGTTTTACTTTTCTTTGATCTTAAATAATTATTCTAAAGCGGAAGAGCCATTTAAGACTCAAAAAGTTCAAAGATTTATAGATAATTAATTATCTTAGGAATAAGCAGAAGTACGTGAAGGAATTTTACTCAAGGACATTAAAATGGTATTGGAAAGTGTAAATTGGATAAGAAATAATACTGGTATTAAATCTTGGTATGAAATAAAGCTTTTAAAATGTCAAATGTATAGTGAGTAGAAGTAATTAACATTCTATATATAGTTCTACTTTTTATAATCTGGAATTATATATTGAAGAGCATTTTAGTTCAAAAGTTTTGCATTTACTTTTCGAACATTTAAAGTGTCAAAGTTATGTGAATTAATTATACGGGATTTTAAAAAGTACCTAAATACCCTAATAACTTTGCAAAGACAGGTCCATTAGTCTACACATTATGTCTATGTATAATAAAATCACTATGTCCGATTGTATAGAAGATATAGCAGCGCCTCCTGGAGAATAATTTAAAAAGTAGGGATAAGGAACTCATTAACAGAACAAGATAAAAGACAAAAGTTAAATATATGGTACAGCAAGGTCTAATCAATTGGAATTGGTACAAGGAACGGCGAAACGATTCACGAGCGTATGCAAATAATGAAAATGACTGAGTTCCCATCTATGAGATAAAAGGCAGCACGTAAAGAACGGAATATGGGAACTATATTGATTATGACTCCTGATTAAGACTGTGGAGTCGGTATCTCATACCTTCTACTCTAACTCCGACTCTGACTCTTCTTTTTTTCTACTGCCCGGCTCTGATGCTACATGATTGGTATTCTAATATCCGACTCCAATGCTAACATAAATACCAATTAATTTTTTACTTTTTTATTTTCATACTTTTTAAATTCGTAGAAATATGATGTTTCTTTAATATATTGTCTAAAATTTGTAAAGAATGTATTCACATTTAAATATTCTAAAATATATTTTTAAATACATTTATGTAGGAGTCGGAGTCGGTATATTTGTAAGACTCCGACTACCGTAAATGGCTACCGACTCCGACTCTCTTAAGTGGCTTCCGACTCCGACTTCATGACTTCAATTCTGACTCCATTGCCCAGCTCCTGATAATATGCTACTGAACGAACCATCGAAGTTTGACAGATATTTATTGGGCGAGATGACCCAGTTGTCAGAGGACGAGGATTGCACTCGGAGGACCTGAGTTTCACGGGCCTGCCCAAGATATAATTGTGTCTCTGCGGAATACGGGTACGTTAAATCTGTTGGTCCGAGAGCTTAGAGGCTGCGGAAGGAGGGTATGGTCTCTTTGGATATTACTTCCACTGGGTTCCGGTCTAAAGTGGGTGTGACACTGTTCCGGACGTCCAGACAGATACGTAAGACTTTCTGGTAGCTCATGCGATGTGGGTCGAAAGAAAAATGTTTATTGCCATTCATATATGTGTTCCATGTGTTACTAATATCGATTCCTACTAATTAGGCAATACTTTTCTGTGTCTTTTATCGTTCGCCTATCTCGCTTTGTTGCCGAGTTAGTTATTCAAATATATTAAACTGAGATCCGCGGGCATTCTGCCCTATAGTTATAATACAAAAACCCGCAAGAAAGTTTCCTACTTTTGTTGAGTTTGTGTACCAAGATGAGTTGTATATCTCAAATAAAAATTGTGATAAGAAATAAAAGAACATCATGGTCTTACTTTCAGTATCTGACGCCATACGCTATGTAAAGCTTTATGATTACATCGCAGTTTTTCCCTGTGAAAGAATTATAGTCATTGCATTATGTAGCGAAAGGGCCGTCCACATCATGGACTCATTTTTAGTATCTGATGTCATACGCTTGTCAAAATTCAGACTTCTTGAAATGTTTATCCGTGATTGAAACACGTTGGGCAACATTTGTAGCAGCTTTACCTAGATAGATAGACAGATAAATCAGGGTGTTTATATTATTAAATTTTACTGGGGATCAAGGTATTTATATTATTAAATTTTCTACTGGGGATGTATAATTAACCAGTATATTTTCATAGTCGTATGATAGAGTACATAATATATTTGAATGGACATAAATTGAAAAGTATAATATTTTTGAATACGTAAGAATATTTGTCATAGCAATACACACAATACAGGACTACGTATCCAACCCCAACGCCATCTGAATTATTGTCTCAAACGAAAATTGAAGTTTTCTTAATATGAATCCTTAATTCCTTACTTTTACCTCAATGTTTAAAACTTTTAAACAATTTTAGTGTTTAAAAAAACTCGCTTAATTATAGAGTACCAGGAGTTCCGCTAATCTAGTGTCGAATTTATTGGCTGTCTGTTGCTTTGATTTTCCGCTACAGAAGCACACACACAGAGAGAGAGAGAGGAGAGGGAAAGAGAAAGAGAGAGATAGATAGAGATAGATAGAGAGAGTAAGGCAAACATCGTCTTTCATTGATAGTAGTCCAGTCGGTGAAACTAATGCTCCGAGATTTGAAGCTCCAAGATATTCGATTCCGTTTGTGGGTATCCTATTGGTATATTGCTCAGCGATTATATTGCTCAGCGTGAAAGGCGAGGAGTAGATATATATAAGCATAAGCTAGAGTACGTATAAAAATTAACTGAACTTAACTGAAAAATAGAAAGGGATTAGTTCATTGAGGCCGTGGACTTTAACTCTAAAATTAAAATAAAAACCCTGGGCTTGAAAACCTCTGTCTTTTGAGCTACAATTTCGAGATTTAAATGTCGGATGATCCGATATAGACACCTTTCTTTTAGCATTAGGACCATTTTCAGCTTCTGCGTGCAAATGCTTTTTGACCGTCTTCTAACGCTAAAATGGCTCCGTTTATTTAGAATTGACGTCCCGGGAGTACTGAAAAATTCATTTAATTTTCTTTTAAGAAATTAGAACGTCGAAAAATAATATAGGCTCTGTCATCGCTGGAAGCTGTTCTTATTATCCTGGGACTTATTTTAATTATGAAATCAGAATATATGATTAGATTTCACGGGTGCAATTAAGATAATGACTAACGAAATGATAATTGTATAAAAGAATAAAACGATCGTTATCCACATTGGCGTACAAAATAATTTAAATGATCATAGAACCTAGTTTTTCCAATGAATTAAATGAAAGATGGCTTTCGTGTGCAAATGTTTTTTGAACGTCTTCTACCTAAGATTTGACAAAAATAGCTCAGCTCATTTAGAATTAACGTCTCAGGACACTGAAAAATTAATTTAATAGTGTTCGAAGAAATAGAACGTTGATAGAAATTATAGTCGCTTTCATAGCTGGAGGTCATTCTTGTAAACCTGAGACTTATTTCAATTATGAAATCAGAATACATGGTTAGATTGCACGAGTGCAATTAAGTTAACAACGATCAAAATGTTCATGGTATAAAAGATAAAGTAATCTTTACCCTCATTTACAGTACAAAATAATTTAAATGTTTGTAAAAGTCAATTTTTCTATTGAAATAATGAAATATGACTTTTGTATGCAAAGGCTTTTTGAAAATCTTCTTACATTTGACTAACATGGATCTGTTTATTTGGCATTGATCTCCCAGAAGCACTGGAAAATTAATTTAGTGTTCTTCGAAGAAATAATAACGTTGAGGGAAGTTATAATCGTTTTCGTTGATGGAACCTGTTCTTGTTAACCTGAGACATATTTAAAATTATTGGATGTTTAAATACAAACTGCAAATGGACGTAATAGCGATGTAATAACTTTACTGAAAAGTTTATACAAAATGAATTGGAATAAGTAATAAAAGTTTTAGAGTAAATATACATTTAGTAACTATCAAATTATATTTGAAGTACACGACTGCTCTTTTTATTTGATAATTAAATTTATTCGCCCAACATTATTATAAATTGTATTACTTACTAGTAATATACCCGTTCTTTGTACAGAACATATAAAGGAACTTAGAAGTTTTAGTAACTAGATTGGCATATTTCGCTGTAGGGTTCGGATTAAAATTAATATATTAATTGTTCTACATAAGCATTACGTATCAATTAAATTGCTATTTTTTAACTTCCTACATCATTTTAAGTAAGGAATCGGCAAGACCACATCAAGTACTGTACCTTATTCAATCATTGTGGATTAATGATAGTTATTCCAAATTCGAAAAGTTTGAAAAAAGTCATCCCATTTGTCCTACATCTAAAGGTATATCTGGAATTACATCGCCGTACTTAATGTAATTATACTAATGTTGTCTCGACTAATTAATGTTGATTTACATTACTTAATGCTACTGAGAAACCTATAAGGTTATTTTATGTATGTGAATAAAGAACTCAAACGAGTGACGCCAGGGTTGACAGTTTTGCTCGGAGAAGTTTTTGACCTATACATCTATGACATCAGAAGCTGAAAAAATCACGATAGCGACATTGGGTGTAAACGATGCTCCCGATCAAGACATGCACAAGCTCCATGGGATACAATCAGGGTGCACCCCAGCATTGAAAATTCTAGGCCAATGAGAGTCGGGGGAAAATAAATACCAATGAAAGTCTAGGAAGGCGTGTTTCCCTGGAGAATTGAAGAGATGTATTGACAAGCAAAAAGGTGTCACGATATCATCAAAAAAGGAAGTGAAAGATGTGAGGTTATAATAAGATGTTCGAATAATGTGGTCGCTAGCAGAATCAGCTACAACAGTATAAATATATTTTTGACACATTAACATTATTGCTGACATATCAACTTAGGATTTGTTCCGTATACTAGCGACAAGTCAGGTGAATCGAAGCAGTGCAACTGTGCAAAAAGTATGTGCCAAGCACTTATTTGCAAATGGTCGAATATAATTCCTCGCAATCTTTCGGTCGGAGTTTAGGTCTCCCTTTCGAACCTCCTTGGTTACTTCTAAATAATTCAATTAACGTATATCTTGAAATAATTAATAAGTAAATGTTATTGTAACTATTTATGTAAAAATAAATGATTGTAAATTAAATATAATTTAATAGTTAATTGTGAGATTAATGATTAATGTATTGTTTGTTTAGCTACTTTAAGTGAGCTGTTACTTATATAAATGTCGTGAGTTATTGCAACACACATCAATTAGTCATATTATATGTGATACCTCCTCATAATCTACACGACATTTTGGTGCTTGACCACTTTATCTTAAGGAAATTATTTATGCCACAGTTACATTTAAGTTAATTAATGATTGTTTCATAATTATGCTTCGATGTTTTGAAATGTCTTCAATACAATTAAGTTGTTAGTCAATTTAGTAATTATTGCTACTCAGTTAGCATTCGTCCCATAAATCCACGTTGTTCTCTATATGTAGTTAAAATGTGGGTTTTGCGGCTATCTTTAGCAATGCATAAAAATAAATAATATATAAGTAATTTGTTACGATTTAAGACAAGAAAGATCAATCATGCATAAAGCATTGATTATGAAACACGTTCCAACTTCAATGCAATTTCATTTAAATATCTCTAAAATGCGATACATTCCTCAGTCATATTTTTAAAATTATCACAATACTACATTAATTTATTATATTTGAAAACTTTGAACTTAATCGAAAAAAATGAATTCCATTCAAATGACGGCATTGAAATGTAAATTGCCTGGTTTACACATCTCCAAAATGCGATACATTCCTCGGTAATGTTTTTAAAATTATCATAATACTACAATAACTTATTATACTTGAAAACTTCATCGAAAGCAACTGACATTTATTCACATCTATTCAAAATTTATTCAATGACGCAATGAATTTATTCACTGAAAATTATTCAATGACGCCATCGAAATATAACACGCCTAGCTCTCTCTATAAAAGCAGCATTTCATTCATAAACATTTTCTCATTCATTTCATTCATAACGATACTATAATAATTTATTTGATTTAAAAATTTAAGACCATGGTACAAGTAATTAAACTCTATGCTTAAAACTTCGAAAAAAATCGTCCTTCTTTCTATAAAATTGATGAATATTTCATTCATATCAGCTATGCAGACTCCATGAGCTAAATAATTTTGCGTTAAAGAAATGCAGCAATTCTTATACAAGTCATTTTACATATTTTGCTGTTTACATTTTCCATAAGTGAAAAATAGGCTTTGTAGTAGAAATAATCAAATTTGGATGATCATTTAAACTCAAATATATTGCAACTGCGTTGTTTCAGTATGTAGATCCACAGCATTTAAGCAAAAATAAAGTGGTTTTAGGACGCATACAACACTATATATGCATTAAAAAGAACTTTAAAAATTGCATTTTGGCACAATATTTTGACAAACATTTTGACACAAGATGGATGCTTTCCGAGAGGTTGGTGGTAGGGGAAGGAGGGTTCAGTCCCTGTGGAAGCCTCCCCCACTGGGCTCCGGTCTAAATTGGGTGGCACTTCCCGGCTGTCCAAACGGTTACCTTACACCTTTCTGGTAGGTCAGACGATCTGGGTCTCAACAACAACAACAGCAACAAGAAGATGGATGCTATATTTTATTTTAAAGTGGGTCACGTGATCTCTTCATATAATGGTCACGTGATAGCTTCATATAAGATCTGTAATTATTATTTTAATTTTTATTTAAAAAACTGCTAAATGTATTTTGCTAAAATTTTTTTTATATATTTTATGGGATAATTTGAATATCTCCTAAAATTTTCGAACCAATTTGTGAATTTAAATCCGCTTAAAAAATGTTTGAAAAATTGGGTCCCCTAGGGTTTAATATATTTCATTTTTCCACCCGGGTTCAATCCAAATCTAATTGGGTGATATTACTCATTTATATTCCCATAGGTCCCATAGACCGTCTGAACAACATACTAAAATTGCATTTTGATTAAGTCATTTTTACGGCAGTTATTGTTCTAACGGACAGGCAGACAGACAAACAGACAAACAGACAGAACGAACAAAGTCATAAAGACTTTTCAACTTTGTTTTTAAGTGTTAATAAAAAGCAACACTTAAATAACAACATTTAATGTCAGAACATTACATATATTTTATAACTGCCTTCTGTGTCCATTTATAGCATCGGTCACGGGACAGAACCTAATGGAACTTAATTTTCAAATAAAACGAATATTTCGAAGTTAAGTGCCGTACGTTGTTAAACAAAAAAAAATTGAAATGAAATTCCAACGTAATTTGTACTTTCTCATACGTAGTGTTGAGAAAATATTATTTTCTTGAAATTTGATGCCAATACATATTTTAAAGCATTCTGAACACGCTTTGGAGTGGCGTCAGTCTCATGTCTGTAGTCTCGATTTCTACGAAACTTTATATCCAGCTTTGTTTAAAAATATCTAAAACTAGATAAAATGTTTTTAAGTTCAAGCGAAAATTTCGAAATTTATTCGACATTTTATATTTTTTTAACATGGAAGCATAAGAAAAATTTTGATATAATCATGCATAATGCTATTTATTTATGACTTAATGATCACGAGGTTTGATAGTTTCGATCATTGTTGTCAGAAATAGCCATAATAGAACTATTTTTGTTCGTGGTCTTATTATCCCCCCTCCTTGGAGAGCAAGTAGCCATCCCTGGGAGTTACATTGCCAAGTGTGGTATCCATCAAAAGATTTTTTACAGCCCTTTAAAGTTAATGCCAACATGCTATAGTTGTAATAATATGGACCACGATACCGAATTTTTAAATAAAAATTTGTAAAATTTGAAAAAAGAAATGAATTCTGTATCAGAATGTCGATTCCAGTTACTTTTAAACGCGATAGCTTCTCTGCCCTTGACAGGCTTTAATACTAGCACCGTATGCATTTCAATTAAGGCAAAATGACATTATTTCATTCTCTGGAGTAAAATATTCTGTAAGCAGAAACATTTTTAAATATTACTTTAATAAATCGTATTGACCCTAATTAAGAAATGCAATGTTCTAATCAAGATATTGTCTTCAGTTCCTCACATGTGTTTGCTCATTATTTCACGTTCCGATTTTAAAAGATGTGAATATCTGAGAGTTATGAAGTGAGGTTTTAATTTATTTCGCACTATCAGGTACTGAGAGAGAAGAGTAAATATTAATAGGATATTAAACACTTTCTGTTAAATGTGACGAAATAAAACAAGGAAGATCAATCATGCAAAAAGCATTGATTATGAAACACTTTCCAACTAAAATTCAATTGTATTTACATTTTAAACTACTTCAAATAGTTCCATCAACAAAATTAATCTTGATTGCATTGAAAAGCAACGTTTTTCAATCAATATAATATTCAAATTCTTCATCATAATACTACGCAAGCATCATTATATATATATATATATATGTGTGTGTGTATGTATATATATATATATATATATATGTGCGTATATGTGTATATATATACATATATATATATATATATATATATATATATATATATATATATATATATATATATATATATATATATATATATATATATATATATATATATATATATATATATATATATATATATGCATGTTTTCTGTAATACAATTTACAGTAATGCACAAAGAAACGTATAATCCGCAAATGAACCAGGTATGGTCCTTGATAACGTGCATGGTTTCGGAAATGCTTTTCACTTTTTTCAGGGCGGTAAAATTTTAGAAGGTAATATTAATGCCGTATATACGCAAAATTATTGTATAATATATAATATACATTATTGCGAGTAAGAATGCAAATTATTTCAGTAGCCCTCAATATGTAGAAATAAGTTAAAGTTTGACGCCTATTCCTGTTTGAATTGTGAAACAGACTAGAAGAATAAAAAGCTCAGATGACAGAATTTTACAAATTGATATTTCTTTGACGTCATTTGAATAAAGTTCATTTTTTAATGCAGTTTGAAGTTTTCGAGTAAAGTGAATTACTATAGTTCTGTGTTAATTAAAAAAAATATCACCGCTGAATGTATCGTATTTCAGAGACGTTTAAATAAAATTACATTTCAGTTGGAAAGTGTTTCACAATCAATGCTTTATGCATAATTTATCTTTCTTGTTATTACTGTAATAGGATGCCGGCCAATCAGAGCATCACTTTTACAGTATCGACGGTTACGCTCCGAATGGGTGGTCGCGGGGTGGTGCTGACGAGTGGCGATCGAGGAGAGAAAATTCCGCTGGTTGGATTTCTCGGTAGGATCGGATCAGACACAAGTCGACTGTTGGAGATTCCAAACAAGATCGCAACACGCTGGTGCAACACCTGGATTGTTCTTGCTTACTTTCATCTTTCCAATGTTCAACAAATCGTAGGATGGGTAGACTAATAGGCATTGCGTTGTGTATTATTCGTTGAGTTAGAAGTCGCAGGAAACCTATTATATCGGCATGGGATGATCGCTTAGAGCCGAAGGAAGACGATGTAGAATGCATTTGTTGAAGACATCTCGAATTCAGGAGTCGAAACTTACAAATGACTTATTTGCAGAAACGAAACAAATTCTTGATGGCGAATGTGGAGTTTAAATTTAAGAAAAAGAATGAGCTGAAACAATCTTGGCTTTAAAATAACTTGATTTATTAATTTGTCTTCACATATTATTATTTCAGGAACATTATATATCCAACGTATAGATAGAACTTGACTCGTGAACAGAAATCGAACATTTTGCCACACGTTCTCAATAAAACATCGGATAATCGAAAATACGTTAAAATTTACAAGCTATCATCTCACCTTCGAGAATGCGATACTTTATTTAAGCATTGAAATAAAATTTAATTCAATTTAAAACAAGTTAGATATTTTACAAATAGAATTTCTGGTAATTAATTTCGATTCTCCGGCTCCGTGGGCATACGCGAACTTCCCCGTCGATAGTCTGTCGCCAACTGAACTATTTACCAAAAACAGACATAAGCATCTTTAGTATACTTGCACAAGTTCATGACGAAAGAAAAAGAGTTCCCATGTTAAAAGATATGAAATGCAAATGCGCGGTACAAGTATAAACGCGCGGGAACAAAACCCTACGCCAAGGTTTATCAAAACTGGCGGAAAATATCCAAAAAGCCGAAATACAGAAATGGCGCTTTATGAATTTAGGATAAAATTTTGAGAACAAGTTTCAGAATCGAAAGTAAATTAGAATTTGCCGAAAGTTAAAATTCCGAAAAGAAACAATTAATAAACAAGGGCATGCATTTCATAACATTACTATGGAGAGACTTTCATCTTTGCAATGTTCAACAAATTGTTTCTCTATTTAAAAATTGATAAAAGTGTGTATTCTTATTTAACTACATGTTTTATCAAAGTTTAACCATTTCAAAATATTGTGAATAATTGAAATGACAATAATTTTTGTACTGATAAGTGAACCAGACTTGAAAGGTGGCCGATAAGTTAAGCAGTATCAAAGGTTTTATAACTAATGTTTCAATCCTGAAGTGAGTGTTTGAAAACGCACCATGAAAAGAGCAAACATATCCGAGTTTTTTAAAAGTCACCCAACTTTAAAATCCTCGGTACTTCTTTATAAAGGAATTGTAATGAAACTAAACAAATATTTTTATTTCACCAAAAACATATATAAACGTTTCTAAAATATAATGCATTCGGCGCAGACATGTTTCAAATTACAGTACTACATTAATTATACAGTACTACATTCATCACAGTACTACAGTAATTTATTATACTTCAAAACTCTAAACTCCATGAAAATACTAAATGCAAAATGAACTTTATTCAACTGACATCATAGAAATAAAAAGTCGTCTGGCTCTCTATATAAAATCAATGAGAATGTCACTCAGGTCACTCATATTCCAAACACCAGAGCTAAATAATAGTGCGTGAAAAAATTCTGCAATTCTTATACAACTCACCTTACAATTCATTTGCTTACATTCTGCATCCATTACAAGTAGGCTTCGTTGTAGAAATAATCGAAGTTTGATGATCATTTAAACACAAAAATATTGTAATTGCATAGACACGAAATTTAGATACACAAATATAATAGGAAAAAATAAAGTGGTTTTAGAAAGGAGGCAACACTAAATATAAATTACAGGGGTCTTTAAAAACCACGATCTTGACACAAAATGGATGCCCTATTTCATTTTTAACGAGTCACGTGATCTCTTTATATATGGTAGGTGTAATTATTATGTTCACTTTTATGTAAAAAACTACCGAACATATTTTGTTGAAAATTTTTTTATACATTTCATTGGACAATTTCAATATTTCGTAAAACTTTATGAACTTTTGAATATTTCGGATCAAAGTTTGATGATAATTTGAACACAAAAATATTGTAATTGCGTTGGCACGGAATTTAGATACACAGATAATACGCAAAATCAAATTGGTTTTAGGACGGATGTAATTTTAAATATAAATTTAAAAATCACAATTTTTACATTGGGAAAACGTGGATGCCCTATTTTATTTTTAATTAGTCACCTGATCTCTTCATGTAATGTGGGTGTAATTATTATTTTTATTTTTATTTAAAAACTGCAGAATATATTTTGATGAGATATTTTTTTATATAATTCATCGGATAATTTGAATATTTCATATATTTTCGAATCTATTTGTGGATTTTAACTCCTTTTAAAAAATGTTAGAAAAATTAGGTCCCATAGGGATTCAATGTATTTCATGTTTTCAACCCGGGTTATATCCGAATGTAATTGGGTGATGTTATTAATTTTCATTCTTGTATGTCCCATAGACAGTATTAACAACATACTAAAATATCATTTTGACAAAGTCATTTTTACGGTAGTTATCGTGCACACGGACAAGCAGACAGACAGACAGACAGATAGAATGACCAAAGTCATAAACACTTTTCAACTATGTTGGAAAGTGTTAAAAAGGACGAAATACTGAATACTAATAATATTAATTTCATACTTATTTTTAAGGTTTTATACATATTGTAGAATTTCGGTAGTAGTCTAATATATTCGTATGTATTGTTACACCAAGTCACCTGGATTTGTGGGTGTGCGCACGGGAGAGAAGAATGCGTCCAAACTTATGGATAACTAGTATATTTATTCGCAAACACAGCGTAAACAGGAACGGATAATATATAATATTGTTACTAATGTTTCCTCTAGAATCGTGGATGTATACTCAGGATACAATAAAGAGTTCAAGTTTCTGGATAACTTACGTTTATGCACAAGCACAAAGTAAAAAGGAGCAGTATACAATCAAACAGCACTTAAATTCTGCACTAATTTCACAAAGTAACCTATACTACACTCAAAACAATGACGAAATTCATTTCATAAAACAGCAGCTACTATTTTTAAAATATTGACGATTTTTTATATGTTTTCCATAGAAACTTCTGGAAATCTCTCATATCTCGTAGAATGCTGGTTATTTTGAGGTGTTTCTCAAATATTCGAAAAGTCGCGAAATGTGCTCAATTTGAAGAAATGTGGCAACCCTCCTTCGAACTTCGCCACACGACAACCTTATATTCAAGTTATAGGTCGCATGAGCGGCTGTTTGCTCCGTCTGGTTTTCGAAAGGGACGAAAGTGAGTGAGAAAAAAAATAGACTCCGGATCGTTTTACAAGTTCGTAACAATATTCACGGATATGAGTATATTTGTAATCTCAATGTCATGTTTTTCAATTTCCACGGAGATTAGCTATCCTTTTCCCCCGCTCTTTCTCTTACTTCCCTAATTCTATTACCGTTCACAAACCCATGTATAGAACGACTAGACATCTAACATTGTATCAATGTTGCAATTTTTAAGGTAGAGTAAAATTAAAGTTTTGAATTATGTCAATTTGATGCACATTTGTTAAAATCGTGTAGATTAGAGAAAACGGTTTTTTTAACAAACGGTTTTATTAAGATTAGAGCAAATTGCTTAAGTCAATAACTATTGTAAATTTCTTAGTCTTTTGATTCGGTGAATATTTAAATATTTATTTATATATATGAAGCAATATTTGTGGGATATGATCATTTGTAATTTTACACTAAATTATAAATTTAAAGGAAAACCATATAAACTTTTGACATGGCTAAATGATAAACGTCATGCAAATAAATGTGGTATTTTATAGTTAAACTATCGATAAATTCAATAAAAATATGTCAATTTTTGCATAATGTAATAGACGTAATTCCCGTGGCGATTTCCCTATACATTTAATCTAATTTTGCTAACTGAAATCTAATTAACCTAATTATTCTCCCTTACAAAGTCCCGTTTATTCTAATTAGTATATGCAATGCGTAGAATATAAGTTTTATTCGAATACTATCTAGAATTTCTTGCGCATTGTGTTGTAATTCATTTTAATTTATGTCTCTAGTAATCTACTAAATATCCGGCTGTCAAGTAAAATGCGTATTGATTTAACACTCTGAGGAGTGCAATTGTAACTAAGAAGAAATGAACTACTTTCTGTTAAATGTGAGTTTACTATGCCCCAACGAATAAGATTAAGCTAATGAATGGCTGAAACACATAGTGATACGTTTGCATTCCATAGTTTTTTATGTTTTGCATCATAATCCGTAAAAGAAGATGAAACAAATATTATTTTTTGTGAGATGATGCTCTCATATTAATCCTTTAAACATTCCTTCTTAAAATGTTCATTTCTTTCCACTTGCCCTACATACATAGTGCAATGAATGGGTAAAATATTGTGTGACAGGGTCAA